>JBAMYA010000018.1:8691865-8719162 GCA_037176975.1 Arrhamphus sclerolepis
TCTATCTATCTATCTATCTATCTATCTATCTATCTATCTATCTATCTATCTATCTATCTATCTATCTATCTATAAATCAATCATAAGTTGTCACATTAAACTTTGCATAACATATGCATACCATGTTGTGGAGATGAGAGGGTGCCCATTCACTGGATAAACATGAAATTATTAGGGGAAAGAAATCAAACCATATTTGTTCTTGGGAAGGATTGAAATAAAAATTCATTTAATTTCACCAGTGGCGCAAAAAGGAAAATAGTCACTATGTTACCCACACACAGAGACTATTTTGATATTCGGTGTGTAATGACAGCCTCATCATCTCAGACTTAAGTGTAAATGAGAGTAAATTATTATGACCAGTTGAGGAACACTAATTGTTCAAACATGAATTCTTAAGTTTGTCAATCATTTAACAGTAAAGAAATATCTATAAACTTATTATGGTTACAACGGATGCTGTGCTGTTGCTGTATTATTGATTGCCAGAAGCACAGGTGTGGTAGTTTTACCCTGAAATCGCAGAGAGCATAATTGGTATTCTGAATCTGTGCTTGGACCCAAGAGACTGTTGTCTGAACCACTGGTTTTCTCAATTCCAAAGATTTGTTAGAGTACTTTGAAATAATGTTTACTGTTCACAACCCTTTAGAGTGTAAAATATACTAAAGTCTTTGCAGTAGTCATACTATAGTTAATGCTATTTTTTACCAGCAAAACCTTGACAAAAGAAGAAGCCATCATGATGGCGGATGTTGCGCCAGAGCATTTGTTTGAATGCTTCCATATGGTTTATTGCTTTCCAAATGTAACTCATTTTTTTGGATGACTTTACAATCAAGAGTTTTTTGATAATGGTTTTCAGAATTTTTACTTTTGGGTAATACAGTTATTTCTTCCATGTGCGATTTTTCTTTTTCTTTTTTTCTTTTTACCACAGTCCCTAACATAGGGAGATCATGACCCTTCAGTATTTATTTGGTTTTTTTTAGCTGCTCATCTCCTGTTTGCATTTATTTCCTTGGATCATCTGATATTTAGAAATTGTTATTCTTCTTTCATATGACTTGCTTGTTGCAAGTTAGCTTGCTGTGTGTCATATAGTCATGCATTATTTATTATGTGCAGTATTTTAATGACAAAGGTTGCCAATAGAATTTGGCAAATGTGCATACTCTTATTAACCACGCATAAGCTTGATCTTCTTTTGAGACTGTTTCAGTGTGTAGATGTATAGCCATGTCCTGTTAGTGGGTTTTTGCAGGGATTCTTAATTCATGGTGGAGCCTGTTCCTTCGTGGACAAGCTGTGTGAACAATTGTGTCCTGGCACCTACTCAGTAAACACTGTCTCCAAGAGATGGAGGGGAAAGGTGGTCTGACAAGATACAATTCAGAGCCTCCAGATCTGAACAATTTCATGCTTTTTAACTAAAGAGTAAGGTTAGCTTGAATTTTTCTTGTGTACATTGTGTTCTCCCGTCAAACACAGTTAAATGAGGTTTAGAAAAAGGTGTTAACTTCTTATCATTTACAGTTGATACTGATGATGTTTTGACTGATGATGACTTAACGGTGATAATTGAAACAGAGAAGATGAAAAGCCATTCATCAGTTTGAAACATCTCCACCTCAAATGTTTTTATTGTGTTTGTTTTTTCATATTAGATTAGTATTGATTTCAAGTAAAAAAAATAAAAAAAAAGAAACATTCCCAATAGTTTTTGTTTTATATATTTAACTGCATAACATTAAAACAATATATTTTCCTGCTGTATTCCAAGTGATCTTGTACTAGCAGTGTAAGGTCCCCTCCTCAAAGAACACAATCAGCCAGTCATTTGTTTTGTTTGTTTTTTCGCCTACCCAGGAGTCCCCACGTCAGTCATGTCAGGGGATGGATTAAATTACCACAGGCCCTGAACCATGCTAATGGAAATTGCATTGATATTCTTTGGAACTTTGCAGCTGAATGATTGACAACTTTTCTCAGACACTATTTAGCTCTTGCAGAAAGAAGGAGAACCTTAATTTAATTTACTATCATGCATGAAGTTCTAGAGCTTGCTAGATTAACTAAGTGCCTTTGTGTACTTGCAAGACATTTCCATGAAAAATTATGGGCAGGGGTGAAATTGGGATTCATTATATGTGGGGATTATCATCCGTGTGCAGGCTATCAAATTTCATTGGCATAACTGGCAAATGGCCAATAAAACAGGTTGTCTCTGGTCTGTCCACTAAAAAGTCGTTCTAGATACATGTGGCAGCGTGCAAAGTTGATTCTGATGTCAGTGCAACATCATGTATCTGCATCACAAAAACACTCGTTAGCTAGCACCGTCTTACATAGCTTTTTTATTTTTTATTTTTATTAGTCCAAGAAATTTCCTTCTCCACTTTCTTGCGCTATAAAACATTTTGAAAACAAATGTTAAAGGCATTTTAATTCATATGATGATAAAACATATTTTGAACAGGCTTGCTTCACTCATTTCTAAATGTAGTTCTAAACAGCTTGAAACCAACTCATTTCTGATTTTTACATTTTGGTTTTTGAGAAAATAAAAAAGCTTTATAAACTAATTTTAAATTAGCCAAAGCAAGGACAGTTTTCAGGAATTATAGCATACATTACCTAGAGTTGGTGTAATTTATTTAATTAATATTTTTAAACCACCAGTATCCTGATAGTTGTAAGAGATTTCAAACCACTGTCATTAGAAAAAAGTCTTCTTTACGTGTTAGTCTTAGAATTAATAGCCTGGATGGCCTGAAGCATCTAGATGTGTGTTATCACAATGCCAGGGAGAAATCACATATGAAATTGAATTTTGGAGGCCATTCTTTGTTAATTTTTTGTCATTAATTTATTTTTTACCGGCTTGACACATATGTGATTTAGTGGCTCGACATGTTTGAGTCGAACCACACAGCACAGCCTGTTATAAGGCCAGTGTAGCACCAGTTTTGCTGGCTCTGAGTAGGTGCTTTCTTTGCAATCGAAAAGCAACAAAAAAAAAAACTGAGTTGAAATTTAACAGATTTCTAACATGGAGAGCTCCTGAAAAGCCATTGTATCTGTGGGCTATTGTGGTTAGCAACTTAAAAATGAGTCCCAAAGGCAACTGCAAAGATTACGTAAGATTAGTGTTTTACCAAGCACATTCTTTTTTATTTTTTTATTTTTTAATTTTTTTTAATTCAGCCAATCTTGCAAAATTCACAATTAAAAAATTTCTGACATTCTGAAATTTCTGACCTTTGGATTTTTACGAAGAATCAAACTCTAGAACTTTGTGTGTGTGTGTCTGTGTGTGTGTAAAAGTGGTTTGATTGTCTAGGTTTTTAAATCAATGTATCCATTAATTTTCTACTCTTCATTATTTTCATGGTCATGAGGGAGTGGAGCCTTTTCCATCTGTCAATGGTCATCAGTCCATCACAGAGCCATGCAGAGATAAATGAGACAAACAACCACAAACAACCTCATACTGACTCCTACAATCAATTTAGAATCACCAATCACCTTAACAAGCATCTTGGTAGAGTGCAGAAGGAGCAGGAGTACCCGGACAAAACCCACACGCTCACTTTGGGAATGCAAACTCAACACAAAGAGGCACCAGCTGGGAGCTGATCTAGGAACCTTTGCAACAGAGCTACAGTGTTTCCCACAGACTAGGTAGCAATTTGTGGTGCTCCCCTGGTGCCGGTGAGGGAATTAAGTGTCGCGGTGTTGTGGCTTTTGGTGGAGTCGGTCTTTGAAGTGTATGCAAAGTGTGTGCAGGTGGCGTTCAAACACACTTACTGAGACAAAGTGTGAGACACAGTTGCCGACCGGGCAGCCACCAGGTGAAATCTGCCTGCCCGAAACAATGTGATGGTTGCCCACAATTTTACACCTAAATATATGGAATGATGAATATTTGTAAATATTTGTGTTTGTTGTTGTGCTACATTTCATGCAATTGTAATGGATGTTGTAGGAGAGAGGAATAACATCATGGGAGAGAAAAAAAAACACCCTAAATATGTTTAGAACTACAAATCAGCTTTCTTCTGTTGATTCTTGGTTTGATTTTTTAAATTCTGTCATTAAAATAGGTCGTCACTTCTCAAAATAACTTGCTTTGTCTAGACTCACATTGCATGAATCAGTTTTGTCCTGTATTGTTAAATGTTAGAATATCAGATTTATTTGGGCTAGAATGTCTAGCTCTTTGTCCAACCCTCCTCCTTTATCCAGGCTTGGGACTAAAGTGACCCAAAACAGACACTCTGGCAAAGTTACTGGTCTCTGCTCTGACTGCAGTAGGGAGCACTGGGAGGCTGCTGTGTGACTGACTTCTCCGAGTGCTTTAGGGTGGGGAGGGGCTCACGGCAGCACCTGCTGCTTATGCATCAGTAACGCAAAACCAGGCCATCATTGTAGTCTATGGAGGTGGACGCAGATGCTCCATGCACCGTGTGCGTGTGAATGCACCATAACTGCAGAACATCAGAATCTCCAAAACACCAGAAATATCTCCAATGGCAACAGAAAAGTTGCTAGATTTGTATCTTGTTATTTGTCATTTGTTACTTTTAACAAAAAAAAGTCACCAGGGGAGTTAGGAAAGTTGCCGAGGTGACAGGAAAAATCAGCTGAGCAGAGTCTACAAATAACTTTTCTTACATCAACTCCGCCATCTAGAAGAAGTTTAATTAGAATGTCCGTGATGGATTTACAGACTTTCAAAGTAAAAGTTTTTAAAAAAAGTGATACATGGGACGACGGGAGGATAAATTTATATTCAGTAACAACCCTTTTGCAACTAATGTAATTTTTTTCTGCAGATTTATTGATGATATTCTTATAGGATTTGTTTGCAGCAGAGATGAACTTGAGGGTTTCAGTGATTAGATTAATAACACTTATCCCAACTTGAGATTCACAATTTAATACAGTCCGCAGAAGATTCATTTTCTAGATCTATTAATCTACGTGAACAGTGACAGACGACTAGACGCCTCCATTTATTGCAAAGACATTGGTAGAAACACTACTACACGCGAATAGCTTTCATCGTGACCATCTTATTGATAAGATTCCTTATGGGCAGTTTATCAGACTGAGGAGAATATGTAGCGATGAACAGGATTATGTGTCCAAGGCCAAGGAAATGGCTGAAAGATCCAGACGGAGGGGTTATAATCAGTATGTC
This sequence comes from Arrhamphus sclerolepis, assembly GCA_037176975.1. Classification (NCBI taxonomy): domain Eukaryota; kingdom Metazoa; phylum Chordata; class Actinopteri; order Beloniformes; family Hemiramphidae; genus Arrhamphus; species Arrhamphus sclerolepis. The sequence continues at coordinate 8,697,075 of JBAMYA010000018.1, forward strand.
ATTTATAAAGCTATGAAGAGGGCTAATCAGAAAGAGAAATCTTTATTATTATATCCTCCATCCACACAATGCAACAATGAAAAGAGAACTTTTGTATCAGAATATTCTTCAGCATCTAGACAAATTAAAAGCATCATCAATAAACACTGGAAAGTACTGGAATGTGATCCTAACTTGAATCATTTATCCTCTTCCAGATCCCATTTCTGCTTCAAAAGAGGCTAAAATATAAGGGATATGGTGGTCAGTTCTATGTACCAGCAGCCTTTTCTATCCAATTGGCTTTCCCAGCAAATATTTGGTAATTATAGTTGTGGAAAATGTGCTCTCTGTGCTAATACTTTTGATACAAAAACGTTCAACCATCCACATTCTGGACAGAAATACAGTATCAAAGAATTTGTTAACTGTTTGTCTTCTCATGTCAAATATACTCATATGCCCGTACGGTTTGATGTATGTTGGCCAGACTAAACGCAATCTTAAGTTAAGGATTGCTGAACATAAGGCAGCGATCAGAAACAATAACTGTGATGATGCTATTGCCAGACATTACAGAGATTAAAACTACGATTCAGTGGCCTCCCTCAGGTTTATTGGCATTGAAGAGATACAACCCAAGCCTAGAGGGGGTAACAGGATCAAGTCTTAAGGTGGGAAGCCTTTTTGATAAATGAACTATCCACTATTGAACCCTTGGGTGTCAATGAATCTCAGGACTTTAGCTGTTTTTTGTAAACATTATTGCTGATGAACTGTGAATTATGTGAAGTACATTTCTCTGGCATGTACTTCATGCCAGAGAACCCCCCACCTGTTTTGTAAAGACAGGTGGCGGGGTTCTGTGGTCTGTGAGAGATGGGCCAAAAAGCAGGCAAGATAGTTACGTGTTGCTAAATAAAATGGAGGAAAAAGCGCTGTTATGAGCACAAAAACACTGTAAAAAACGCCATTTTCTAAAAGTAGCATGAAAAAAAAAAGTTTTGCGTGGTCTATAAACACTGAAAAAAAAAGTCGTTTGTGCAAGCAATGACGCACGTAAAAAACACCATTTCTTGAGATATTGAGACAGCAAGACACCTTTTTTTAATTGCAATGTTATAAATGCTTTTTGGAAGGATATTCAAATCTGGATCTTGCATAAGAAATTTATTCTTTTTTAAGCTTTGATATGATAAGTGTTGGTCTTCTAACAGGGGATTAAGAGTCAAATCATTGTAATAATTTACTTCTTTTAGTTAATTTTTTTTTTCCACAAATGCCGTTTCTTAAAAATCACCCCCATCTTTTGAAAACATTTTTTAAGTGAAATAATTTTATTTAAGGAAGTGCTTAAACAATAAAAAAAAAACAAAGCTTAATCTTTATACCAATATTTTAATAGCTTAAGATTTGAAACTCCTCTTGCATTAGTAATATTTTTTGTGTTTTTCCCTCATGCTGTTGTTTATGTATAATTTTCCTAGTTTTTTATTCCCTTTTATTTATTGTTATTTTTCTGCTGTTCATCATGTCAAAATGTATTTTTTTGTTGCGATGTGTGTCTTATCATAATGTTTCTATTTATTTTAATCTTCAGTTTAAAAAAACACCTCATTGAATGCTTTTTCTTTATTATGATTATTTATATTGTAGCTTTTCACTGAAGACATCAAAACTATTAATTACAGGTGCAGCAGTAAAATTGACCAGTTTATTCTTAATGAAAGAGACAAACAATCTCTGAAATGTCTCCCAAACAGGCTGACAAACAAACAGAGCAGCAATCATTGTAAAGGGTATCTGTGATTAATTGATGTGGTCTACTCTGATTCCTTTCCCATTAGCTCCTAACAGTTCACTTTTAGTGGCTGGAAAAAACAAGTGGGAGGGATTTTAAGTTTTAATAAAAATGACTTTTTTTTATACATCATTGTTGCTCAAAACAGCATTTCTTATGTGTGTACATTAAACGTTGCTTTTTGCATTGCATTGACTGCGGACAATGTCTTTTTTATTATGCTACTTCTATTTTTTTGTTTGTTTTGTTTTGTTTTTTACAGCGTTTTTGTGCTCATAATGACACTTTTTTAGCCGTTTTATTTAGCAGTGTATTACCATCATGCCCACTTTTTGCCCCCCTGGATTGCCATATATTGTGATGTTTGTACTTCAATCAATCAAACCTTTATTTATATACCACTTTTCCTACAAAAAATGCAACACAAGGTGCATTACTTTAAATTAAAAGCACCGTCCCACTACCCCCACCCCCATACACCTCATCACCACACACACATACGCATACACACAAAAATTTTTGTATGGCTGAGAACAGAGAAACCAGGAGAGGAAACACCATCACAGGAATCATCTGCATTGGGAGTCCACCACGCCACAGCCACAGGGCACCGACACAAGGCACATAGCCAAGGACAGACTCACCACCCAAAGGCCAGTACCAGGGACAGCACCCCGTGGCCATGGCCGACAGGACCCCCGGCACAGAGGACTCCTTCTGAGAAACACTGGAAATAATAAAACGATACAACAACTAAAATAACAAATATTAAGACTATAAAGACTAAAAAGGTGGGTCTTGAGCCTGCTTTTAAAAACATGAACATTCTCTGCAGCCCTGAGGTCCTCCGGCAGGCTGCTCCAAAGGCGGGGACCATAATAGTGAAAAGAAGCCTCCCCATGCGTGCGTGTCCTGACTCTCGGAATGATAAGGAGACCCATGCCAGAGGATCTCATGGTCCGCGAGGGTTTGTAAGGTTAAAGCAGCTCTGCGAGATAAGAAGGCCCAAGACCATTAAGACATTTATAAACCATTAAAAAAACCTTAAAATCAGTCCTGAAACACATGGGGAGCCAATGCAGTGATTCTAAAACTGGTGTAATGTGGTCTTCATCAGGACACGTGTTGCTGAGTTCTGGAGTAATTGTAGCGAGAAAATGCTCTTTCTAGGAAGACCAGATAGCAGGGTATTACAGTAGTCTATGCGACAAGTGATAAAAGCATGAACCAGCATCATGGTGTTGCCTCAAGAGAGAACGGGGCGGACTCTGGATATTTAAGATGATAAAAACCTACCTTTGTAATGTTTTTAATGTGTGGAATAAAACTAAGCTCAGAGTCAAATATAACACCCAGGTTTTTTACTTGAAAGATGGTTTAAGGGACAATGCCTGTAGCCTAGATATGTGTTTCTCTCTCAGGGCCACTACTTATTGGCTCATATTATGTAATTGTTTTTTTCACAGACTATAATGTATTATGTATTGATATTTTGTACACGGGAGGAGATTTCAATATTGTCTGTACAAATCATGACTTCAAGAATTACTGATCATGTGAGTGGAAGGTATTTAGTCACACCTGTGACTATTTGGCTATACCTGAGCGAACCAGATGACAGTAAAGACGAAATGCGTTGTTGCTTTTAATAAAAGTGAAGTGTAGCAGTGTGCAGTAGCTCCCTTCTTTCTTTTGACTATGTCTATTTTGATCTGCGACCTGCCTGATACCTGATACACCTGACACAGAGGCTGTACATGGGAATTTGAACTTTGAGATATAAAAAAAAAGTGTGTTTATGTGCGTTAAAAATCTTTACGCCGTTATTTATTTATTTTTTTTTATGCGTTAACTCAATTCTCTCTCTCATCCTCTCTCTCTCTCTCACCCTCTCTCTCCCTCCCTCCCTCTTTGTGTGAATGACAATGATAGGGTGAGAAAGTGCTATAAATGAAAAGAACGATTTTTTAAAATTTCAAAATCGCATTGGCGGTGGGTATCCTATCTTTGGCCGCTGGAGTTGATTCTGTGGCGCTGCGCCACACAATAGTCTAAAAGTGTGGGAAACACTTACACCCTTACACTTTAGAGTTGATTTAAAAGTTACTGATAGCTTACAGGTCTCTCTCATCTTTTTAAGAGGGAGAACTTGCACAATTGATGATTAACTAAATACTTTTTCTCCCCACTGTAAAAGAAATTTCATTTCAACAATTTTATTTTATTTTTTGTTATTTTTGTTCTGTGAATAACTGGTTTAAATGTAGTATACAAATAAAGCTGACTTGACTTGAAACCATTCAATAAGATTATAAATAAGCGTTTTGCCATGTTTGAAGGATGATCAGTAGGATTAGTTGTTTTCTTTTCTATAAATGTGTGTTTCTTTGCCTCCCTCTGTCCCACACTGTCAACTCCTAAATGTGTCACTTGAATGGGAGATAAAGAGAAAAGAACAGGCTGAGCTAAAAGAGGATAGAATGAAGAAATACATTGACAAATAAATGCAATATGCTGATAGAACTGGATTAATTAAATGACAGATGACAGACTATTCTACTGAGCCTTTAGTTAAGTTAAGGCACTGCCGACACATTTAACTTTGGCCACATTCTTTCCTGTGCATTGCCTCCATTTTATTCATCTTTGTTTAATCCATTGCATAACATTCCACTATTACAGAGCCCTTCCTGGATTTTTAAAAAAGCAAAACAACAACAAATACATGAATGATAAATGCCTGAATTTCATTGTTTCTGGTGAAATGGCATTTCATGTCTCATCAGGCTTCCAACTCCAGTTCAATGAGCCCTCTGTTGCGTTGCTGTTATTGGGAAGTTCATAGCTTAGTCACTGTCCAGCTGTTTCTGTAGCAACTACAGATATAAAGAGTGTACAAAGCAGCAGCTTCAGTAATGTCACATTAACAAGGTTTAGTAATTTATGGTAACAAACTAAAAGCTAGGCAAAGCAACACAGGCTGGCATGGCAGAGTACACTATGTCAATGAATTAATAATGATTTATGTCCATAATTAAATAGTATCAATAGATTCATATAATACTTTACAAATTCTACAGCATGGCCTAAATGTTAAACATAAAGCTGTTGGCAACAAACCCAGACAACATAATTATTTAAAAGGACAAAGAGCAAAGTAAATGTCAAATCCAAAGATTTACCAGCTGAAGACCAGTGATAGTTTGTGAGGGCGCCGTAGCTGCCAGATTATCTCTCCATTTTTTCCCTCCGCAGGTAAACAGGAAATCATTGTGAAGCCAGCTGACTGGCCTCTGTGCCTGAATCCATGTTTTTTACAATGTAGCTGACACATAGAAACTGACAGCAGGTGCAAAGGTGAACAAGTCTTTTCTGTGACATGCATCTCTATGTCTTGGTGCGTCAGTGCTGTCAGGGAATTGTCTCCTGAAGTGGTGATGCCCACAGACATGACAGAAATAAACTGGCAATTAGTGGAATTAGAACATTCATATGGCCAATCGTTCAGTCTGATTTACCTTAGGAGTACGTATGATTGATTATTTATGTGTAGCCCTGTGATATGGGGGCCTGGCCAGAGTGTACCACTGCCTTTCACCTGAAGACAGCAGGGATACGCTCCAGCAGACCCCCTTGACCCTGAGTAGAAAGAAGCAGGCATGGATACAGGACAGACACTTTTAGTAGATGAATGTTATAAACTATACATTAAGTAAAATTCAAACACGTAAACACCCTCCTGGGACACTTGAAGATTATGTGTACTGAAGTGTTTAAGAAAATGATCATTGCTGTGTGAGAGTGTGCTGAGGAGACTGTTCAAACATTTGTAGGTGCTTTTGTGGTACAATTTCTCAAGGCTTTGTACATTCATATATTTTGTATGATGTAAAAGGATGTAAGTGCTGATCTTTAAACTGTTTGCTCATACAAACTTCTTTTCCACTGCTCCATGTTTGGGGTTGCACAGTGGTGTGATCCACATGATTGATTTGGGACAAATTTTACATCAGATGCCCTTCCTGACCCAACCAGGATTTGAACATGCCCATGCTCATGAGAGTGCTATCTTTTTTGTGGAATGTGGAAATTAATCTAGGAGGCATCCAGGATGCTTCCTGGAGACAGATTCTTAAAAAAAAAAAAAATCAAACAACGCATGCAAATTTAGACCTGTAATGGTAGTGTTATGAAAGGAATAGTAGGCTATTGTCTACCTTCATAAATCATGGACAATGTTAAGTATTGTGACACTGTTCTTAGTCCCGTCACTTTGATGCCTTTGGTGTCTTATTAAAACAGGAGAGGCTGCTGGTTCTCCTTCACATCAAAGCAGATTAGTGCTGAATTGCCCTTTCAGCAGCAGGTGTGCTTTTGGAGCAAGAATCTCAAGCAGAGTTGCAATCCAGCTGTGCTCAAAAAGGTACTTCCTCCAAGACAAAAATAGTAAAAAACAAAAAATGTGAGCACAAATAATGCATTATGGGATAAGACATGGTAGGACTGCTTTGTGGAAATGAACTAGTGTTGCTGAGCTCAACAGACCTGATTTACCTCTATATTAAAAATCTAATGCTATGACAGAACAGCATGAACATATTCATTATCTCCAAATAAGTATGGTTCTTCACCAGTAGCTGTATTAAATTAAATTCTTACTCAGAGTAGTGCCTTACTTTTTTTTTTTTGTTTCAGTATATTAGACTCAGAATATTTAGTCAGTTGAATAATTTTCCAAGTGCTGAAGTTACATTATCTCATCTTCTATCTTTGGGTTCCAGCTCAGAGCAGGTACAATGTTCTCAGTTTGGTTTTTCGACAAACTGTCACAACCTGGTGTGACAGAATACATAAAAGCTTGTTCTCACCCCAAACTTGTCACATATTTGTGCTTGGTTAGAATTACCCTAATCAAATGTTATTCAGGGCTAATATTAAGTACTGTTAAACATTGTAAATTGTGAAGTGAATGAGTTGAGGAAGAAAACAAACCAAAATCCAAAATCAACCTGTCCTCCTATCCCAAGACTGGTCTGGAATTTGGGTCTTTCTACATCCCTTCTCTTCACACAGCTAAACATTGAAGCAATTGAAGAGAAGGGATGTAAAAAGACCCAACACATTCTCACAACCAATTTGTCACATATGTGACAAATTGGTTGTGAGAATGTGTTAAATGACCATGATTGCTTGAAAACCCCCATTACATTGGGGAGGCACTTAATGTTTTATGTTGTGCGTTTGTCCTGAATTGTCTTGGTTACTAGGGAGACAAATCTCTCCCCAACAAATGCTCACCAGGGGTGAGAGCATCATTTCTTTGAAAAGGTTAGATATTTATTTTGGAATATGAAAGTATAAAGGAATTATGAAAAACACTTACCTTTATGGGCTAGAATTACTTCAGATTTATTAACCGTTTCATAATGTAATAGACTAGAAGGAGCAATATGCTAATAATTTCCAGTTTGTCTTTATCATTTTTAATCATTTTTTATTTTTGTTTATTGACTTATTCTTTGAATAAATTGTAATCTAAAAATGCAGTAATGGATTCATATTAACAAGTGAAATTAAGATATTACCTTTGACTGACTGTAAATAGGATATTACAGATTATGGAGCATGTTGGGTTCCTACTGTCTGCAAGGAAATTAAAGTTATCCTAGAGGTCAAATATTTGTATTTATTCATCAGTTTTACTGGTAAACTTTTTCTGATTTGGATTTGGGTAAATGTGCAGTTGGTTGCTGCCTGTGAATTACCATGATTATGTAACTGCACATTATATATGACAAATCTTTCTTTAAATTTATTTCAACAAACAGAGTAAAAATAGCACTTACAAAAAGATAAAATAGTTCTATTTGTCAGGAGAAATTTCAAATTTTAATCTCTTAGTGATTCAGGTAATACTTCCGCTGCCTCTATTCTTCCTTTCCATCCTGTCAGGTGGAAATCTGTTTCACTGGTGGATGTAGGATATTCCCCTGGAGCCGGTTGCTATAGTGAACCACCATGGCGCAGTGACATTATGTTTTTGTGTATTTGTAAAAAAGTAGTTACATTTATTTGTTCTACTCTAGGCTTCATGATGACCCACATGCTTGTTGATTCATCATACAAGCACCTGAGAAAAAACCCAAATTGAACTAAATGATGAAGGCCATCACAGTCCTCACTAACCATTCACGTCCATATCTCCACAAGCAGATCCACCTTTGCATGAGAAATCAACAGCAGCATAAATGAAAGAGAAGATACTGCTGGCACACGACTCAGCCTCTCATTGTTCAGTACGTCTTGATCCTTGGAAGCCAGCACATAGTGCTCTGTTCCGTCAGGTTTTTAAGACATGATGTAACATAGCCATTAAGAAGGATTTAAACTTTTTTTTTAAAGACTTTTTAGGTGGATAAGATAATAACTGAGAAATATGATCATTTCTAATGAATGCCCTCAGCTTAATTTTGAATGGGACATCCTGATTTGAATGGTTTACACAAAGTGTAGATTCCCAGTCCAAGTGCACTTGGTCATTCATCTTGGTCAGTTGTGTTTTTTTCACTCACCCTTTTCTCTATTCTTTCACAACATGGTTTAACCAATGAAACTTTATTCCAATCACACACTTTATATCAGGTTCATCTTCATTACCTAAGGGACACTTATAAGGCCTAGTGCATGTAATGTAATTAGTTCAACTCAAGTGACGTAACTGACTGCTTTCTCTCTTGAATATTTGTAATGTCTTTTTGATGATTAATTTAAACAGCATTGAAAGGGAGCAGAAAAGCATACCATGTGTGATAAGTAAATAGCTGGAGATTGACTTTGAACTGTTAAATAAGGAGACAGCTGCTGCAACAGGAACAGAGGAGTCTGTCAGATTTTATCTGGGGCAGTATTCATTTGCATGTACCTGTTGTTTCTATGTCCATATTTTTTAACAAAATCTTTTTATTATTTGCCTAAAAAGGACTTCTTAGGATCAATTTAATCGATTATTTATTTATTTATTTGTTGCCAGAGTTACAGTTTAGTTTGCAGATCTGTTTCTTTTTCTCTTTTGTAGAACTAGAGCACCATTTCATTGGCTGGTGATCAGAACTGGCCGATGATGACTCATGTTTTTCTTTTCTTTTTTAATCAATCAGTGCATGCATCATATGCACAGCTTTCAAAAGTATTTTCTTCATTTATTTATGTGCAGTTAAGAATCCTTATTTTTGCTTTTATCACTTTGTCCTTTACGTCTCAAAAACCTGGACCTTTAATGGATTTCTTGCTGTATAAATTGACAGCGAAGGCCCAAAAATACAGATGATGAGACACGATAGTGTACCTGTTAGTGTTTTCATATTGAGTGTCTGTGTGTGTCATTGAAAAAGGGGAGTCATTTTGGTATGATGCACCCCCATTTGAGCGACCTCAAAGGTACCTTTGAGCTACAAAGCTTTGCTTGTCTGTCTGCATGTGGACAGATTTCGTCAACACAGTAGCTCTACAGCCATGCAAGGAACGAGCACAAAGCTATACTTACAATAGGTATACAGATGTCGGTTGAAATGAAGATAATGTTTGAGTTCATGAGACAGTAGTGCATGGGTCGATCCCCTCACTAGCTGGCCCTTTTTTCCTGTAATTAAAGATGTTCTCACATTTGCAAATTCATTAAAAACAGAAACATTGCAGCATAAACACATTCATGCAAGTGGATTCAAATAAATTGATTCAAATCTGTTAATGGCGTTTATGAGAAAGAATTTAATATTGTTTAATCAAGAAGTAAACCTTTAATTTTCTCAGTCTTTACCGTAATGATTCTCTCTTCATGTTTACTGATGAAGAATATTATACTGTACTTTCATTGATCTTGCACTGTATGTTTAATCAAACCTTTGAACCTTTGAAGGGGTGAAAAACTTGAATCAGTGAAAAATACAACATGGGATGACAAGAAAGCATTTGCCAAAGACCAATTTCATACATGTTTAATCCAACCTTTCTTTTGGTAGATGTGTCCCTCCCTCTTTCATACATGAAGCATGAAGCTGCTGTTCAAGTGAGGCAGCAATGTAAAGCTTGTGCTGTCGTACAGCACCTCCCCGTGTCCGTGAACCATCACTACACATTTCTGTGTGTGTTAAATACTGACCCCTATTGGCTAAAAAGCAAACAAACAACAAACTCATTTCCACTTGCAACACTGCAGTTTATTGCAGGCACGGCTAGATAAAAAAAAATAAAAATAAAAAATCATTAATGATGGCTGTGGCGACTGGCTAAGTGGTAATGCATTTGTACACACATGTTTTTCTTTACATAAGATATTATGGTTAAATAACCGACCACTGAGCTTTTAAATGATAATCTGTGTCAACTGTTGCCATGGTCACGAAAGCTAGCCACTAACCAGCAGAAGAGGCAGCGTGACATCCAGAGAAACACATCAGTCGCTGCCTCGTCCCAAAGTCACTACGTTAGGAAGCAACATTAGCTCATGTTCACATCACAGCAGTTTCTTCAAAACTCCTCCTTCGTGTGAGTCTAGAGGACATTGTCACTTTTACTTTTCTTTGAAACATTATGAGTGAAAAATTGAATGAGGGCTAAGAAATAAGATTTTTGCATTTATCTGCAATTATTATGACGTTTCTGAGCTGGGAATGGAGGCTGCACTTACGTGGCATTGTCAAAACTAATTGAAAAAAAAGAAAAAGCAAACAGATACATGTGAGCTAAAAACAACCTAGAAACAGTGAGTCTTATGATGCATATACAGTTTGTCTCTAAAGATAGAGATACAAGACTCACTACAGCACAAGACAAGATGGCACTGTCATTATCTGCCTACTGTCGGGAGGGTGTGAGGTATGCTTGTGCGACAGTTGTGTGGTGGGACATCCTTCCTCTTAACTATATAGATACAGCAGTAACTTCTTATAGTCAAGAAAATTCCTACCAGAAATTTGGAGCAGAAGAAAAAAAACAAAACATCCATGCTCTTTAAACAAGACATATTTATAAGTACTGCAATTTGAACAGTTGGAAAATTACATTGGACTTTTAAGCCACACTTATGCTGCCTTGAAATCTAAACACATCTGTGTATACAGAGGAAAAATGTGGCCGATGACTCATCCATATTAAGCTTTGTGGTTCCTGTTGTAAGATGTTCTTCTGTGTCTGTTGCCCTTGGATACAAGTGGTTTCTAAATAAGAACCTGCCATGAGCAGCAATTTAGCAGTGCTATAAATGTATAGTTTTTGTTTAGGGTGCCAGCCTTGGTATTGATTCTAACCGCTGAGTGTTTGTTAAGTGGAGTTATGTAATGTTTAGCAAATATCTTATTACCTCTACAAGGAAGGATTTTGTGGGTTTGGTGCATTTGTTTGTATGTTTTCTAAGAGCATTACTGGAGGGATTTTCATGAAAATTCTAATAGAGGTGATGCACAGTCCAACTTTGAAACTAAGTTTTTAAATTTTAATTTTGGGCCAGGCCCAAATTTGGATTCAGAGTTTTCTATTCAGCCTTGGCAGAGATATGTAGTCCCTCAGTGCTCTTTGTAAATGGCAGGGTAACAGCGATGGGCATCATGTTTTATGTTTTCAAACACTGAACACGTCTTTGAATCGCTTGCCATGGCTCTCATTAATTTGCATTTATAGCATTCATTTGATTTATTCAACATGTTTTTGTCAGAAAGGTGGTAATACATGCAGAAATGTTTCCAGAATATGCCCCCCCCCCCCCAAATGTATGAATTGAAAAGTGTGCACCATGTTAATGAAACTACACATGGAGAAATAGCAGGGTTGTGGAATAGTGATTGCAGAAGAACTTGAGGGAGTTTTTCAAGCAGTTCATTTGGTTGCATCACTGGGACACTGGGATACTGTTTCATCCAGCGTGACATTTTCTAATCCAAATCATGTTTTATGCATGCTCTCCAAGGGTCTCTGAGCAGTGAGATACTGGGATATATATTGATACATGATCTGTGCATGTGTATTTGTATTCATAGGTGTGTGCATGTGTGTCCACCTGCTGATTCTTTGGCATAGTTATATGCTGCGTTTGTTTTGATGACAGATTTAACATGATCACATGTCAGGAACATACATCTTTAAACAGTCTATTGTGATGCCATTATAAGGGATGTGTTCCCTGAAAAAAAAAAAGAAACAGAACAGAATAATTCATAATAACTGAATGCAAGATACCAGTTTTTATGCACATCTTCATGCCTTAATGTTCTCATTGAATTTCTGTATCTTTTTAGGCTTAAGCACTAGCTCTTAAACACACAGGCGCTCTCTCAAAGATTTATAGCCCTGCTTAAAATAATGATGCCACTGGTCATTAAAAAAAAAAAAATCCATTACAGCCTTCATGAACTGGCTCTTTTAATTTAGCCACACTCTGTTTCTTTCAATTTGGCTTCATCACAGTATCTTTGTAAAAACAACTTTCCACTGATCTTAGACCTTAAACAGTTCTCTGTCTTTTACTTTACTAGTCTTATACAGTGTTTTCTTTTTTTCCTTCTTAACATTATCTGACTAATAGCAAGCATTCTGAAGAAGACTGCCTCAGGTAGTTTGAAATACACACTTGCACTGACTTTGATATTCAGGTGTTTTAGAAAAATTGATGCTTAAAGCAGCCATTTATCACTCTTTAGTTTCCATGACATCAAGTTTTCATGTCAAGTATTCACAAGTTGTTGTAGTATTGTATATCCATTGTAGCTGATTCACTCCTCTATTGCTCAGCTGCTTTGGGTATGCATAATTTAACAAGTGAATGTTATTAAACACCATCCATCCTTTAAACCCTGATGGAGACATGGCACTTCTGTCTTACACCAACACGCTGCTGACACGTTCACTAGGCTCTGGTCCAGGCTCTGAAGTACAGCAGCTCCTGTGAGTGATGTGACATAATATGGATCCAGTCAGTAACTCACTCCTAAGCTATGCCCCCCGCCTCCTTCAAAGGTCTTACATCACAGCTGAACGCATCCTAAGGTCTCCAAATTATGAAGACAAATAGAATTTTCTCGCAGTTTTATAAAGTGATAAACATGTTATTTGTTACATCACTAGCTTGCTGCAGAGTTTTGTTTTTAAATCATGCAAATAATGGATGATGATTTAGTATCATTCTGATACTGAAAAAGGTAAAACAAAAAAAAACAAACAGAAAAAGCAAAAGTTCACAAACTGGTAAAACAGTTGCAAAGTATCTATTCTATGAAAAATGAATTAAGGGAGAAAACAAATTTTTAACTTTATATTGTATTATTTATTACATGTAAAATTGTTCACAAGTCATAGAGTATGGCTGGACGAAATAACCTCAAATCAATATCGTGATTAACTGAACGTGTTATACTCATTACGATTAATGAGTGATTGTTTCAGTTTGGTTTCATTTTTGCCCTTGTAGATCACTGACACGATTTTTACTGTAAATATTAAAACTGGGATGTTTTTCTTAGCACTACTAAATGCCAAATATGCTAGATGGTGCACTTCATAGTTAGGGCAACGTTATGAGGGTTTTTCAGTTTTCAATTAATTGTCCCACCCTATTGCAGAGCAGTATCACAGCAAGGACGCATTCTCCAATCCACCAAAAGCTACTGTACAAGTGGACTTTTCCAAAGAACACAAATTGTATCCCAGCACACTATTGACTATAGGTGTAAAAAATGACTACAGTGCCTCTAGTCAGTCATGCATTTTGGAAACAGCCTGTTTCATTACTGGATTTGGTACCTAAATATGTTGCATAAATGCATCATAATGGTTTTTAGCTGCTCTGTGTCAGAGAAAAATATACACATAGTAATAAACACACTAACCGAGGCAAAGAGGAAAGAAACGTAATAGTTGGAACATGTTATTTATAGCTGATTTCTGTATGATTAAAGCTGTGTGCTCTACAGCTGTGTTTCAGTCATTCTGACTCAGACAGGCAACACAAGCCAGATATCCATTTTCATATCAGTGTGCCTCCTATGCCAGGACCATTATTATAATTACTGGTACTGCTGGGCTTCTGTTTCTGACAAAAATGCCTCTGGGAGAACTCTGTACAACCTCTGGACAAGCAAAAAAAATAATTTAATTTGCACTAAAGATCTCATCAGTTTTTTTTATTTTTATTTTAATGCTTCATGGTTGTGAAGCCAAAGGGACGAATGAAAAGAAGGAAGGACTGAACGGATCTCTCCCACTCACTTCTACATCTCCTGTGACCAAAGCCAAACTTCAAAGTCTTCAGTTCAGTATAAATAATTAAAGAGGGTGCTGTGCTTACACCTGTGCCTCAGTGGAGTGCCTGGTTCCCTTTACTCAGACTTTCATCACAACAGCTGATGCGCAGTAAAAGAAGGGCCTGACATTAATATCAAATCTGCATTTTTCTTTTTGTACCACTGTATTTAAAATAGAGGTGTAATTAATCTTTCTTGCCCCCACAATATATAGCAGAGAATAGAAGGTAGCGCATCAGCGCTTCGGTCAGAAAAGCAGAACTGATGCTAGTTGACATGAGGCCTTTGAACCCTATCCCGCTTAGCCAAGCTGTCTCCCTGTTTCCTAAATGCCTTGATAATTGCAGCTAGAAAGATACAGCAGGCTGGCACTCTTGAGAATTATCTTGCTTTCGACTAGCAGCACTGTAGTACTTCAAGAGCAAAACCTGGATTTTCTGAGTTATGACTAAAACCGCACAATTTACCTTGTAATGTGCAGAGGAAACAGTAGCAGCTCAGTCAGGATGTTTGAAATTGCTGCAATAAGATCCAGACAGATCCAGACAGTCAACATTTCTTTTCATGGTTACACTGTCATTAACTAATAAGCTTATCAGATTATGCCAACAGTATCAGCATTTGTCCATTATGTGTTAATCAAAACCTCTGATTTTAAATTTCAACCATGTATAAAACATAAGATGAGGTAAAAGTGAGTTAATTAAAAAAATAGTTCTTTATTCATAGTGTCAAGTTATGTGTTTAAGGTTTTTTATCATGTAGGCAGATTCTACTTTGATGCCGCAGTTCTGTACATTAAGGTCCTTGCTCCTGTTTATCACTCTTTCATCTTTGATTGCTGTTTTATTTTACCTCCTGTTTACAGTGACAGACTGGACTCTATGAATAATCCTGTTTGAGCATGTAACATATAATTGAGGGTTTAGGTGATCCATGACTTGATTTGTCTTTGCTTAACTATCATTTTGCTCTCTTCCAAACATTACAGCTGCACCATGGAAACGTGTGTCTAATCTAATGAGCACATGACCTTGGCAGAGTGAACTTCACTTTGTAAGTTTTGACACTTACAAATGCTTTCACCATTATAATTGACTGCGTGTCCTCACTTAAATGAGGTGAGTAAAAGATTTTGCTGCCCGTGGAGAATTTGCAGTCAGACGCCGACAGCATGCATTCATCTGTACCTATCTGAGGTGCATGCTCAGAAAAGCTGCGGGTGATTCCCGCACCACCACGCACAGATCACACATGAATGACTCATTGTAAACCAGAGTCGTTACAAGGAAGCCGCTTGGTTTAACTGCCTATAGATGGACTCTTGAATACCCCTGAGAGCACAGTGAGTGATGTGTGTTTGTGCGGTGACAGTGAGGGACGGCAGAAGGAGGGCGGAAGCAGATGTGTGTGAGCGGGGTTTAGAGCTGTGGCACTATCACAGAGTGGCTTTGTCTGGCTGTAGAGTGTGTTGAATTAAAGGCTTTTAGCACTAGTCGGCACACTCATATGCTAATGCTTCTTCTGAGAGAATAAATAAATTATGGCCAAGAAAACACATCTGACTCCCTGCTTTGCATGCTTCATGCAGCTCGAATAGTGTGCAAGAAAGATGCAGTGTGCAGACAGAAAGGGTGTGTTTGTGACTGAAGGGTAGCACTAGAATGAGTGGGTGGCACTGTACAGAAATAGCACTGATATCGTGTCAAAGTGGCAAGGCAGAGGACATTCTCTTCACCTTTCCTCCTTTCTTTGCTCAAGATGCTGCTCTAGCTGCTGCAGGTGATGCTGCACAGGAGATAACAGAAGATAGATTGGGCAAAGAGGCAGAGTGTGAGATTTGGATGGAGAACAAGGAATGGGAGGGGGGATTTAAAGGGAAAGAAACGGAGGGAGATTTAGACAGAGCCTACAGAGTTAGTGTGAGGGAAGAGAGCCAGGGCAGAGAAGGAGCAGAGGCGGTGGATGAGAGAAGAGGAGAGGCATTGATTCGAAGCATACACATGGAAGAGAAGAAGACGACTATTTCATGTGCTCCCTGTGCTTTAGTGAATAGTGTGGCTGTCCGACCCGATTGTTAGTCATCTGCTGCTCCATAGTTAGAGGACATACAAAGAAACACAGGCAGCCTGGGAATACAGGATTGCGTGTAGAAGATGAGCAGGCGTTGTGGGTTTTGTGGCTGTGATTGCCGTCCTCAGACCCCTTAGCCTCTTGTTCTGGTGCTGTCGCAGGCCGTTAGCCTCGCAGTAAGGCAGCAGCTTGATACAGAATGAGCTCCAAGCACTCCTCCGACTGGATCCCCTACAGGTACTGTACCATATTCCTGAGGACACAAAGAAGAACGCAGCATTCATCTTTGAGGCAGTGTGCATGCAAATCTATATGAGCATGTGGGCAGATGTGTGTGTGTCTTACAAAGAGATACAACTGGGAGAATTACTATTGAAGTGATTAATTAAAATCAAACTATCTACTATTGAAAACTGGATGGGAAAAGTCCTGCTCATATGTATTCACGGCTTAGGCTAAAGTAAATTTAACAGTAATTTTAGGATTTAGGCTTTAAAAATGTTTGAAAATCTAATCTTTTCTTGTGCCATTATGTTCAGTCAGCAGTGTTTATTATGTGTGAAACTGTCTAGTCGAATTGGAATAATGTAATTGGGATACCATGGATGGGTAGGATCATTCTTGTCATTTGTCTCCAAACCAGCATAGAAGTTCCCAGGTTTTTTGTGTGAAAATGCTTCACGTGCATGTCTGCATGCATGTGTACCACAGAGAGCTGAACCATACTGATGAAACAGCCCAGCCATTTGTATAAAATGAAACAAATAATTTTGGAAATAACAAATTTAATGAATTGGAGCATGAATACACTTACAGTCTCCCGTTGTCAAACTATCTGCTCTAATCATTTCAAGTGCACTACCAATGCTGCTGGCTCTCTGCTCTGATTGAATACCCATCACCATGGTTTCCCCTGCTTCCTTTGATGCCATTGGCTCACGGTTGCTATAAGATACAGTGGCAATCCTAAATTTCAGATGAGACTCCTACTAAGACAGCAGCATCTGTGTGGAATTTAATTTGAATGAAGCATTGTGGAGACATCAGTCTTAATGTAGCTGCTACCTGTTACAAAATAACAACCTGAAGAAATAATAAAGCATTCATTTGGGAACGAATGCGAACATTTTGGCCCCATCACCAAAAAGAAGTACTAAAAGCCGAAAATGAATGCTGGGCTTCAAAAATGGCATAAACATTGAAATAGGCTATTTTAGTGGCAGTTTCAGGGCAGAGAGATTTGTGGTTTCCTAATGAGCAGGAGTCTTTTTTATCACGTGAAGCAGCCATTAAAAATGAACAAGCCTCTGTGCAGAGATTCAGGAAATAGTTACATTCTGTTGCTATCTCATTTAATGGAGATATATGCATATGCATTCACAGAAATCAATGAAATGAGGGGACCATATCTCACAAACACACACATCTGCAGAGAAACATTCATTAATACACAGTTGTTCTTCACTGTGGCAAGACAATGTGCTAGATTTGCATCCTGGCAGTCGAGGACTGGGTCTTTTGCTCAGTCTTTTTGCTTCTGACAGAGTAACTCAAGAATGAGAGATGACATCTGTAGTTCTTAACAGAGGTTGTTAAATGATTTGCTGTCAAAAATATATCCCACTGCTTTTTCATTTTGCATAAGATGAAGACATATTCCTGTCTGGTTGGTTAGGAAAAGAAATATTGTTAGGTCTTTCATTTAATATGCATTCCTGCATCCAAGGTCGTTTTGCATCTGTGCAGAGCACATCAAATTACATTGATAGAACCATGCAAATTAAAAATTAAGCCCACTTGTGTGTCAGCCAATGGTATATACTGAACATTTGCTCTGCATTAAAAGACTTCTTTACGCGTCTAAGTCATTGTAGCAGTTTTTAAAACATTTGATGTGCTGCAGATGGTTCATATTCTGTTTCTGTTAATTATTTACAATTGTACTTGTAATTTCACCACCACATTTACAAGCAAATCAAGATTTGCATCCAGACATAGCTACAATTTCAAAGCATCAAGCAATGCTAAGTTGCCACACAACATGCAAGAGGGTTTTCCACACAGCTTTAAGCAGGATTTAAGCAGTATAGATGGAACTTAACTTGTCAGTGTTTCACCAAGTCAGTATACTAAGTATTCCCACCTTAATTTGTATCAAAGGAATAGCCTCCTTTAAGAGATTATAAAACTGCCTGCAAACCTGTCAGTGTGACTCAGGGCAAGAGTGACAAGGGACTCTACTCTCCACACAATACTGAGCTGTTTGACCTGCGCTAGTGTAGGTCTGTTTGTGCAATTATTTTTCTATTTGATGCTTATTCACAGACTTGATTACTTTGATTGCAGCAGGTAGAGTGCTTTGTTTGTCAGTAACAGAAAGTGAGCGGTAAATATGCCGGTTTGTCACCGGGTCACACACAAACGAACAAGTCAAACAACAACCAACGTCTTTCGACTGTGGAAGGAAGCCAGAGTAGCGAGAGAAAACCTAAACCCCAACCCTTGCAGACACTACACAGAAAAGATCTGGCTCAGATTCAGATGGGAAACCTTATAGCTGTGAGGCGATTCAAATGAAAAACAACATGAATCTTTTATCGTCTGACAGTAGGATGGTAGAGAAACTGGAAAATATGGTCTTAGGACAGCGTGGGTGGGCTGTGTAGCTGCCAGGAGAGTCCACGGTATTTCTACTTTTGGTACGGGTTGTTAATATAGTGTTGGAAATCCATTTATTTATTTAAATATTGTTGACAATAAATAATAGTTTTTAGGCATGATACAATGTCAAACACTGCGCTTCCATCCAGACTAAGTCCACTCATCTCGGGTAGTCCCAGAACAGAGTGAAGAACAGTCTGTCCATTGAACTGTGATGGAGTCAGGTCTCTGCAGAAATACAGGCTCAAACAGTCTGATTTCCCTTTACTTCGCTGATTTTCCATTGTCAGGTTTATGAATTTAGGCTTCTATTGTTTTGAAATTCACAAATAACTTCAAAGGTTTGTATTCTGATTAAAACTGAGTAGCTGCACATAGTAAATCTGCATACTCAGATTAAAAACTTAAATTCTTGCAAAACGAAAGCTTTTTATTGTCATTGTTAATGGTAATCATACGTCATCCTGCATCAGCAGACACCTCAACCTGTCTTTCATCTTTTCTCTTTTTCTCGTGCTGTAGCTCATTCTCTCTTAATATTCTGTATAAACCTCTCTAAATAGTAGCCATGGAAGTTTTTAGAGGTCTTCGAGATGTTCAGCCACAAGAATGCGAGGAATAATTGGTGCATAAGTCACTAGTAATCCTGTTTTTATGGCAGCAATGATTGTGTTTGCCTTCAGTAAATGCTGTTTTTTTTTTTTTCAGACTTTTGTTAGCCACAACAAGAATTGGAGGTAAAGGAAAAACCTTTGAGACTTTGGTTCTCCACATAAACTGGAATGAGTGAAGTCTAGAATTTTACAGTTTCTGATTTAAAATGTTCCGTGTGTCCATCAGAAAAAAACAACAATGTAGTTTACAAAAACAAAGATACTGCTTCTGGCGGGGGTGGGGGTGGCGGTAATGTTTAACAATGTTACAGAGAAAAAGACTGGCATCTGTCAAATTCTAACTTTGTTTGTGGGACACATGCTGTCACAAATACAATCATAATTGGATTTGTTGTCACTGGCTTTGCTTATTGTCTGGTTGTTTACCCATGATGGGTTTTTACTTAAAATTACTTTTTCAAGTAAAAGAAACAGATGGACAAACTGCCGCCCCATCAATGGTATATGTGTATTGAAATGAAATTGAAATCTAAAGTTACTGAATCAGGGAAGACTAAAATGTATAAAAATAAATAAATAAAAAAGACTCAGACCCGGTCATCTGTGGAGGTCTTTGTGGTCTGACGGACTTTATTTTAAAAGCATACAACAGGAATTTCCATATTGTCCTGCTTTTTCACGCCAAAACACCAGACATTTTCTGCAGAATGAATGAAGAGTTTGTTGTAGATTTTCCTCACCGGTGCTGTTCATATGTGCACTTCCCAGTGGGAGATTTTGTGTTGGAGATATGCTTTTGGAGTTAGTAATGCAACGCAGTGGTGTGCTGACAAGAACTGTCAACTCACAGCAAGACGATTCCTGATCAAACCCCAGCTAGGGTCTTAACGTGTGGAGTTTGCATGTCTATGTGAGTTTTCTCTGACTACTTAGTACCTCCTGGCACCAAACGTATACATGTTGGATTGACTGCTGTTTGTAGATTGTCTGTATGAATATTTGTATTGTTTATTTTATTTGTCTTCGTCTGGAAGGTTTATGATCTATGATGGATGGGCGAGTTGTGCCCTGCTTCTAGTTAGATGATGTGGTCCATACGAAAATGGCAAAATGCAAAACAATAAAATATTAGCATATGAACACACACACACACCTCCAAGTGCCTCTTCATTTTAAAATTTGTGAGTCTACAGCTTTTTCCCAGCATCAAAACCAGTCTATTTTTTCCATTTCTGTGCAAGTTCAACAAAGTGCCAACAGAGGGCACCTTACGTTTACTTGTCAACAACTCATCAGCAGCCTATAGTGCAAATGTTCGAGTTCACAGAGTGGAATTGGGTCACGACATGTATGCAAGGGACAAATTTAGCAACGTGCTAATGATGTAGCATCGTAAACTGAGTAATCGATTGTCAGGGGTCCAAGTCGGTGGGTATCATAACTCAGAATGAGAAATCCTTGAAATGTGCACATACATGGCATCCAGAAAGTATTCACAGCACTTCACTTTGTCCATATTTCTTTATGTTTTGCCTTATTCCAAAATGGATAAAATCATTCTCTTCCCTCAAAACTCTACACATAATACCCTGTAGTAACAACATGAAAAGAAGTTTTACATTTTTGCAAATTTATTAAAAATTTTAAAAACTAAGAAATCACATGTACATAAGTATTCACAGCATTTTCCCAGTGCTTTGTTGATGCACCTTTGGCAGTAATTAGGCATTAGCCTGAAGTCTTCTTAAATATGATGCTACCAGCATGGCACAACCTATCTTAGGAAAGTTTCGCTCATTCCTCGCTGCAGAACCTTCAGGCTCCATCAGTTGGATGGGAAGTGTGGTGCACAGCCATTTTCAGATCTCCAGAGATATTCAATCGGATTCAAGTCTGGGCTCTGGCTGGGCCACTCACGGACATTTACAGAGTTGTCCTGAAGCCCCTCCTTTGATATTTTGGCTGTCTGCTTGGGGTCACTGTCCTGCTGAAAGATGAACTGTCACCCCAGTCTGAGGTCAGAAGCACTCTGGAGCAGGTTTTCATCCAGGACGTCTCTGTACATCTTTCCCACTGTCCTGACTAGTCTCCCAGTTGCTGCTGCTGAAAACATGCCCACAGCATGATGCTGCCACCACCATGCTTTACTGTAGAAATGGTATTGGTCACGTGATGAACATGACGCCTAGCATTCATGTCAAAGAGTTCGATCTTTGTCTCATCAGACCATAGAATTTTATTTCTCATGGTTCTGAGAGTCCTTCAGGTGCCTTTTGGCAAACTCCAAACGGGCTCCGATGTGCCTTTTACTAAGGAGTGGCTTCTGTCTGGCCAGTCTACTATACAGGCCTGATTGATGGAAGGTTCTCCTCTCCTCATAGAGAAATGTTGGAGCTCTGACAGAGTGACCATTAGGTTCTTGGATACCTCTCTGACTAAGGCCCTACTTCCCCCAGTCGCTCAGTTTAGAGGGCCGGCCAGCTCTAGGAAGGGTTCTGGTGGTTCCAAACAGAGCATATGAGCGGAGCAGAGTGGGGAGCGAGCGAGGAGCAGAGCGTTCAAAATATAGTCGAAGCGAATTTTTATCCAAAGACCGGAGCGATCGCTCTGTGCCGCTCCAGTTCGCTCCGATACCGCTCACACCACGAGTCTTGAGCATGCACAAATCCA
>JBAMYA010000018.1:8719262-8734239 GCA_037176975.1 Arrhamphus sclerolepis
AATTAAATTTGAATAGCCTACTGTACAAGAGCATATAGTAACTATGTCCCCGGCTGTACTAGCAATTTTACACATAAATAGTTGTATTTTCCTTATCTACAGCTAGTTCTGATCAGTCTTCAGTCACGCACAATCTGGATGCTTTAAACTACCTCATTGTTAAAACACTGCACCACAGAAATGCTCATCTAAGGTAATGGCTTGCTACGAGGCTTCTAAGCTATTAAAAAAAGAAAATAATGTGGTTGCATCTGTTGTTGCCCCCTAACTGTCCTCTGGACAGTGTTCCTTCTCTGCTTTTTAAAGATGTTTTTAGTTGTATAGGGCTATGTGTTTTTGACCTGACTGTATTCCAGCTGTCATGTCAAACATGCTGTTGTACAGCCTCTCATAAAAAAAAAAAAAATTCCACTGTTCTCTCTAACTACGGAACAATTTCTAAACTTCCTTTTTTGTCGAAGGTTTTAGTGAGCGTTTATAACAGCTGCAGTCATCTTGATTTTGATTGTATTTCTGAGAAATTTCAGTCAAGTTTTAAGCTCTTTCATAGCACATAAACAGCACTGCTGAGAGTTTTTACTGATCTACTCTTGTCTGCTGGCTGTGGTAACTGCTGCTCTGGTTCTTTTAGATCTCACTTCAGCCTTTGACACAGTTGATCATCAAATTTTGCTATCTCACCTTTACACATGTGTTGGCATCAGAGGTGTAGCTCTGAACTGGTTCCAGTCATATCTGGCAGGCAGGAGTTTCTCTGTCTGTCTAGGCCAGTATTCCTCAGCTGCATCCCCACTTAGTTGTGGGGTCCCACAAGGCTCCATTCTGGGTCCAAGTCTTTTTTTCTCGATACATGATTCTGCTATTTTTGGAAAGCATAGCATCGCCTTCCATTGTTTTGTGGACAGCCTACTAATCTCTCTGCCCATACAGACAAGGTCTTGTGGGTCTATAGACACCTTGTGAACTGTTCATTCATGGGGGGGGGGACACTTTCTCTCTCTAAATTAGCACAAGACAGAAATGATTGTTTTTGGTCAGTCAGACTTATTAGATGGGCATGACAGTGTAAAAGGACCATTATCTCAGTATTGTAAGCTCTCAGTGAGAAACCTTGGTGTGATTTTTGATTCTGGTTTTAAGTTTGATAAGCAAATATGCTTTGTGGTTAAATTTAGTTTCTTTCATTTATGGGTTTTGTGTAAGGTTAAATCACACAGAGTTCTGAAGGGAACTTAATCAATTTTCAGTGTGTCAGTGTGTAGGATAAGGAACTAATACACTGTCAAATATTTTCTCTCTCAGTCATTTTCTCATTTTCTTGATTCTTCTGTTATTACTTTCTCAAGTCTCTCAGTCACCTCTGTTGCGCTATGATGTCCACGTTAGCTCTGTGACATAGTGCCATGAAACAACACACAGGAGTCCAAAGTTACTCATGGTGGTGTTTGCTGATTGTAGGGACGGGAGAACCAGTGTGTGAGCCAGACAGTGCTTCCTAAGAATAATCAAATATTCCCTCAAATGAAACTAATATTTTAACATGGACAACAACAACAACAACAACAACAACAAAACTCCTGGGTACCTCTTTAAGATTAATGATGATAATGATCATAATGATGGTCTTTATAAAACTATAAATCTGTTTTACAGAAAAGTATAAGTAAATCCATCAAACCTACCTTCAATCCAGGTCCTCAGGACCCACTTCCCTGTGTGTTTTAGATTGTTCCTTGCTCCAACATACATAACTCAACTTAGTGTCATTAACAGACTTTTGCAGACCTTGATTACAAGTTGATGTGTTCCATTAATTGGGATCTGGTGTGTTTTAGCAGTGAAACATCTAAAACATGTGGTCCAGTGGGTCCTAAATGTCTGGTTTGAACAACATCAGCCATTAGGTCTCCATTGTGGCTGTTGTGTCATTAAGTGGGAGGCTTGCTACAGCAGCATAATGTAAAGTAATCTGCATTTAAGTAATGTCGGCCAGGACCGGCAAAATGACATCAAGTCAGTATC
Organism: Arrhamphus sclerolepis; assembly: GCA_037176975.1. Classification (NCBI taxonomy): domain Eukaryota; kingdom Metazoa; phylum Chordata; class Actinopteri; order Beloniformes; family Hemiramphidae; genus Arrhamphus; species Arrhamphus sclerolepis. The sequence goes on from JBAMYA010000018.1 coordinate 8,721,285, forward strand.
ACGATTAACAGAACAAGTTTCCTCGATTACAGTTAATGAATGATTATTTTGGTATCGTTTAATGTTTTTGCCCACATAGATCACTGACGAGTTGTTTGCTTCAAATATAGTCAACTATTAAAACTGGGATTTCTTTTTTATAACAGCTCATATCTTTGATTTCGTAATAAGTAAAAGGCAGTACTCACTGCTTAACTACATATATAAATTTAATTAGTATTTCAAAGAAGAGCAATAATTTGAATGAGCAAGATTACGTTGATTATTGCTTCTGAATGTTGATTTTGATTAATTTTTGATTAAGTGCCTTGGCAAATAAATTCAAATAGGTTAGATGTAGCTTTTTAGAATAACTTTAAAGGTTGAAATTACATGTTTTGAAATGATGAAATTTGTTTAGATATGTGATTAGAACAGACGTAATCTGTGTAAGAGGCCCCCTTTATTTATAGAACTACAACACTTTCGTCACATGCTTGAAATGAAGTATTAAAATAAAAAAAACAAACACAAAATTCAACAGATAAGGACATATACATATACAGGAAAACGTATAAACAGAAAATGTAACACAAATAAACAGCACATATATTTTCTTTGGATCCTGTGAAATACTTTCTTTCAGCACTCTAATGACCATGTCAACAGTATGGTGGGATTCTAGGCCCAACGCTCCCTGCATCGTGTAACAGCTGGCAACAGCAAAAAGGCAGTGTGGATGGAACAGGATTGAGATGGATGGATGATGACCTGATAAGATGCCTTACCCTCAGGCTGCCCCTTTTCCTTTTTCCCTCTGGGTAAAACCATCCTGGGCAGGAAAAGAGAAACACAGAGAACAGAGCATGATATGAGAGTAACCTTCTGGCAAGTTGTTATTGTCATCTTGTTTCAGAAAATAACAGGCATGCAGTAATTTCTCTAGAACATTTAAGCTGGTTTTCACAGATGTCATCTCTCATGTGGTGACGTTCCTGCCCAGATTAGAACGGATTAGACCAGATGCATTCAAGTGCTGTTAGAAATTTAGGCTACAAATCCCCAAAGAGGGACCCAACTTCACTTTTTATGTTTAAATTCCTGTTGGTGGAGAGAGAGAATGAGATATTGAAATTATAGTTCTAAAAATTGATTGACTTAATCAACTGAACAATGTTTCTTAATGTTTGGACGCTCATTTATATGGAATAAGGCTTAGTTTACACCTTAAGTGCGACTGAAGCAGCAGACCACATCAGAGTGGGTGGTGTTATTTCTCAGCATTAAATATTTGCGTAAGCCTGCGCTAACTTTAGCATGAGCTTTGGAAAAAGTGAGAGGAATTATCAGATATGGTTGTAAGGAACTAACCACATGCAATGTATTAATCTATGGCTATTCTTTTCTTGCTCCTCATTGTTTGAGTAAAGACTTACTTTTAAAGTCAGCCTCATTTTGTCTTCTGCACGTGGTTCTCTGAAGCACTAAGTTGAGTCTTTGGCTTTGCCAATCAACCCTCTGTTTAGTCCACATTTTCTTGGTCTTGCCTGCTTGAACTTTTATTTTTTTACTTTTCCCTTTTAATCCATAGTCTTTTCTGTCTAAACCCTGTTTTTGCTGCCACCACATTAGTGGAGGTCACAAAGCAGGTGCAATGAATTTAAGACTATTTTAGTCAAAGTTTAGGAACATTTTATGGAAATGAAGCCTCTAGTCTGCCTGGAATAGCTTGCACAGTATGCTTTACATATTTTTCTGCTTGAGCAGCTTGACATTAAGGTCTGCAGAAACAATGAATTATTTGAACAGTTATTCGAGAGTTTGGCAGAGACAGGGCGGTTGGTCTCCAGGTTGAGACACACTGATACAGTCTGCCAGGCACCCCTCTTTTATTTTTTATACATTAAAAACTAAACAAATAAACATTATATGTGTATGTAAATATGTGTGTTAATATGTGTGTGTGTATATATATATATATATATATATATATATATATATATATATGTACTACACAGTTTTTACATTTACAGAATAGCTTGTTTATGATGAGCACTTGAATGCAACATATGCCTTATCAACCAGTCAACTCTGTGAAGCTTACCATGTAGTGTATTTTAAACCAAATATCAGCAGATGGCAGTGCAGGCTCAGGTAAAAAGGTATGGCTTGCAGGAGTTAGAAAATAAACAATTCAGAAGGGAATATAACTTAAAGTACAAGTATGGTGCTCAAACATATGTATCTCTGGAGTGTGATAGCTAGGATTTTTTTGTTTGTTTGTTTGTTTTGTCTTATTTCTCTAAAATCATGTTTATGTTATAAGGTAGCAGGGTTAATTGATTTTTATTTTTTTTACCTATATTATCTACAATGTAGCTTGCATTGCCATCCCTTATTGGTTTCCAGATGTGAGGGGAGAAAGGCTTTGCAGCATTAGCCTTTACTCCTTACTGGTTGTGTGGTCTCCCTCCTGTCAATCTGTTTTTTAGTAAATGGATTGCAGCTTAATCAGATTGAGATCAGGCTAGTGGCTTGATCAGTTGATCAAGTCACTCGCCTGAAAAACTCTGTTGTTTGGCCATCTGTGCAGTCATGTTTTTCTGCTGACTGATAAAACCAGTGACCTCTGATGCATTTGGTTTAATCTTAGCACACAAAAGGTTCCAGTATACTGCTACATCCTTCCTGTTGATTCCACCATGAGTGAAATTCATCTATAAAAGCCACTGTACCAGTTTCTTTGGAAGCCTTAACCAAAACTTTATGGAGACACCACCATGTTGGACTTATGAGTGGAACACTTTAGGTCATAAACCATTGTTGTTTTTTTTCTTCACCTGTCTCTTCCTTTTATTTTGAGCATCATCACCCTCTGTCTTTCATTTTAACATAGATGGACTTTTGTTTTATAAATCCACAAATTTCTTCATATGCTGATTTAAAGTTGAAAAAACAACCACCTGGGTTTTTTGTTGTTTTTCTGCTATGATCTGGGGTTTGCTCCAGGTGGTCAGGTCTAGGTTCGGGAATGTTATGAGGTCAGCTGACCACCTGAATACACTGAATGACCAGGTTATTCCATCAATGGATTTTTTTTCTTCCCTGATGGCATGGACATATTCCAAGATGACGATGCCAGGATTCATCAGGCTCAAACTGTGAAAGAATGATTCAGGGAGCATTAGACATCATGTTCACATGTGGATTGGCAACTACAGAGAAATTAGTGCAAATCTGGACAGAAATGAATATTGTGTATTGCAGAAGCTTCATGAAATGGTGCCACAGTGAATGTGTGCCATAATCAGAGCTAAAGGCGGTCCAAAGAAATATGTGTGTGACTTCTTTTTTGAACGGGCAGTGTGTCTGTGCGTGCATGTGTGTGTGTAAAACAACAAAATGCTTATATAGTGCCTTTCTAGTCCAGGGACCACTCATAGCACTATTTTAGATGATTTGAAAAAAAAAAAAAATGTTGGAAAAACAGAAAATAAAGTTTACTGAAGAGCGATTTAATATAAACTTTTATTTATTATATACTTAAAGTTTCAAAAATGTAAAATGGTTTATAACCTTCTGATACATTAAGATAACAATCAAACAATAAATTTAGCTGTGTGCAGCACTCATGAGGAGGCCAAGCAGTTCAGCAGGGTACTGTCACCATGGTAACTTGTACATGGCTGCAAGCAGTGGTAGCGCATTATACTACTACTATTTCCTGGAGGTGTAGTGGGACTAACTAAACGAAACACTGTTGAAGGGCGGTTCCCACCTGAAGACCCAGAGACATGTCAGTTATCACTGCTCAGAGGGTAGTTTATGCTGCTGATGGCTTTTTCTGAGTGTTGGTTTGTTATTGAGAGCACATATTTCTGCAGATCACCATGCGGGTCACCACGCCCCACCTGCACACTGGACATAGCAACTTAGTGAAGAGAGTTTATGATGTCAAGGTCTTTTACTAAGTGTTAATCCTTTCTATAGAGCACAAGTTTCTTGTGTTTATATTATCCTAATGTAATGCTTCCTGGTGATTTCATGATGAAAGTATAATTTTTTTGTCTTTTGGACTACCTCAGAAAAATTCCATATTCACATATCGAGTTTACCAGAAATGCATTAGAAAGACATTGTTCAAATATGACTTAATCTCCTGTTATCAGCTTTGCTGCCAGTTTTAATTAGATTTTATTTTGGACAGATGGTTTCATAAATCTAAAATCTATTTGACATCATTTTGTGAGTTTTGATCTAAAACTGGTAAAAACTGCAAATATTTGTCACATTGTTCAGCTTAACATGACATTTACATTTTTGATAATGATCTTTGGATGAACACATTTGAACATTTAAAACTCACATTATAACTTTTGGGATGCCAAGTCTAAAAATAATGTTTTACAAAGACTGGAAAAATTTGAAAAAGTTGTGACTTGTTGGGGTGGAGAGAGGCCGTATAACTTTCACTCGTGACTCATACAGTCGTATTAAAACATTTTATGATAGTTAAACAACATATGATATCTTTTGACTCATGTAAACCTCAATAGCCCAAGAGTGCAGAGTGCAAACAAAACAAAAAAACAAATAAATAACCAATGGACAAACCCAAAGGTCAAGTTCTGTGGGTGGGACTTATTAGCAAAGATCAATCAAGAATCTAAAGGTAATGGTAATGTAATCATTGTGTGAAAGTCTGTCTAAGGTATAGAAATATAACTGATAGTAGACACCTAATTAGATGTTAGTTGTGACTCCCCTCGCCTCTTAATAAAAGAGCATAATTCATCTTACGTATCTGTGTCTTTGGTGTCTTGCTTTGCACATGCAAGCGTAGTCACTCCCTATGAGAAAGAGGCAGCGTGTTTGTCTTTGCCTTATGAGTTCACAGTCAAACAGAATTGCTGACCTGTATTCACAAAGTGAGAAAGATTTTCAAAACACAGCTTGAAGGTGCAGATGAAGTGAGGTTGTACAGCTGCCGTAGAAACTGACTCGACGCAGACATATTTTTCTGTCAGACTGTTATTTGGATGGTAAATACATTAGAGTTCTTTAAACATCAACTGCGGGTCTATATATGTTTGTTTTGTTGATATCCCTGGGGCTTTGACACACATACATGTATATTTCACGTAAATCAATTTTGACCACATTTTTCCACCATGGAAATAGTCAATTGCATGCATATTCTTTGGCTTTGGATGTTGTGCTGTTTGCTGGCTTTCTTCGTGGGATCACTTCTTTCTGCATTCCTAACAGCCAGGCAAAAATAATAATCTGTGCGAATTATTCATGCAGTTTTGTCTTCAGTTTTATGTCCTTTCTACCAGGGTTCACTATTTGAGCAAACTCGAGTCTTTTCGTGGTGCACACTCTTGGACAGCGTGGACACTGGAAGGCTGAAGCAGGTGGCTGTGAATCAGAGGTCTTCTGGCATTGTGTGGCAGCAAGAGCCCTCTCACGCCCGACGGCCTTGAACTTGTAGAAGGTGTGCCTCACAGCTGCACACCAACCCTCTCTGTTCTGAGCCCTGGTTTCAGATTATGCTGGTGGAACAGCACAGTACCTTATTGTGTGTGTGTGTGTGTGTACTTGGATCTGGAAGATTTTTACCACAGTTTGTCAGGGGATTTTACATTTACTGAGTTGCTTCTGTCTCTTCAGGTAATCTCAGCTTGACTCCTCGATGCTGAATTGTCACTATTTCACTGAACAGAAAACTGGAGCTGTTTTCCTAAAGCCAAAGCAGCATCAGGAGCCATGCAGGCTTACAGACCTCATTTGGTAAATGTTGGCTGCAGAGAGAATCAAGTTATTGATTAAAGAATAAAACACATCTTAGAGAAGAAGAAAACCTCTCTTTTATTCATGCGAGATTCAGTCTTAAACTGAATACAAGATTACCCCATAAAAGTTTCACTGTGGATTTTTCCCATGAACAAAAATGTTTACATTCAGGATTATTCAAAAAACGAAGTATGAATAGACTTGAGGTCTTACACATATTCTTTCACATTATTCGATATACATTGCAGTTATGGATCTTATGAATTAGTTATATTGTATTGGTAGTTTTGGTCAAATTTTCCAACCCTAGTTGTAGCTTGATGTTGGTATCATGCCAGAGAATTAAAAAGTGGATCTAGAATATATGTAATCAACTTTTCCACATTTTCATATCATTCTTTTTATGCATAAAAATCAATTATTGAGGGGTTTATCAAAATAAAGTAACCTACCTCAATTAATTAGATTCTGTTGCTGTAATTGATCAGTTGAGCGCAGATGTCCATTTGCACTATTGGATATGCAGTATTTGGTGAACATGTCAGCTGCTCTAAAAACATTTAGGCTCAGGGTTCAGAGGGTGTAGAATGTTTTGGGATCTTCCCAAGGGGTCATGTTCAGTTTTGTTGTCTTTTTATGCCATCTATAGGCCACTGCATAGATTTTCATTATTATGCAGATTATGAAATGCAGCTCTTCCTATTATGCAACTCCGAAAATCCACAGGGATTGACTGTCAAAACAAGCTCAGTCAGAGGTGGACAGCATAATATATTCTGCAGCAAAATGTAAATAATGCTTACATTTTTGTCATTATAATGAGAAATATAGTAGTTACATCTTGATTTGTTTAAAAATATTTATCATTACTGTAGAAAAAATATGAAATCTGGTATTTTATAAAATGTTGCTATTCTTTTGCTTCTATCCATTAGGACTAACATAGCCAGAAAGCTGTAAGGTGAGTAAGCCTGGGCCTCTGATTTACGTTTTGTACCCTTCTGAAACCAGATCTTCCTGATGTAGCCAGCTTGCGCATCCAGTCTGAAGCTGAGTCCACTTTTGTGCAGTCATATCTAATACTTATTAACTCTGAATAGTTGGCTGGCTCAGGAATGTATCTGTTTGGTCCTTAAGATGTTGATTTTTCAATCTCAGGTTAAGTTTGGAGCTCGGTGTTAGTTTTGATGAAGATCCGTCTTTTAACGCTCATGTGAAACAGGTCACAAAGTCAGCCTTCTTTCATTTGTTTAGTATCAGGAAAATGAGAAACATCCTAAGTCAAGAGGATGTAGGGAAATTAATCCATGCCTTTGTTACCTTGAGGGTGGATTATTTTAATGCATTATTTTCTTGCTGTACTAAAGGCCTTGTTAAAAACCTTCAACTGGTCTAGAATGCAGCAGCACGAGCAGTAACCAGAACTTTGTATAGAGATCACATCTCACCAGTTCTGGGTTTATTATAATGGCCCTGTTAAATTTAGAATCAAATATTTTCTTCTTGCATATAAAGCCTTGCATGATAAAGCTCCAATATATGAAAAATATCATTGTTTCATAATGTCCTCATAGAGGGAGGCAGATTCCCTCTCTACATTTAAGGTTAAGCTTAAGACCTCCCTTTTGGAAAAGCCTTCAACTCTGTAGTCTGTTAAACCACCTCCTAGTTATGCTGCTATAGGCCTAGGCTACTGGGTGGAGTCCTATTGTCCTCTGATCATCTTCACCCTGTCTGTCTTATCTCAGTCTCAGATTGTCCTGAATCATTTAATACAATCAGCGTTGTCTATCTTCTGTAGTTTCACTCTCTTCTCCTTTTTCATAGTGATGTCGCGCTCCCCCTTGCCTCCCACACCTTTCATCTTCTGACCATCCTTTACCTGCACTTGTTGACTGGAGGCGTGGTCGACCTGCAGTCCAACCCTCCGACTGGCACGTATTTATATATTTTTATATCCGATATTTCTATATTTTTGTACCACATGTTATATGTGTTTGTACCTCTCCTCTCTCTGTCCTTCATCCTCACTGTCCTGTCTCCACGTTTCATCCCTTACCTGGCTAGCTATCAGCAGGAAGGTGCACCTTATAATTGAGCCAGGTCCTGCTCAAGGTTTCTTCTAAAGAGGGAGTTTCTTTGTTTTGTTTTTTTTGCCACTGAGACACCTCTGTTGTAAATAGATGCTACATGAATAAAATGAAATCTTTCAAAAAAGTCCTCATCTGATTGGATTAACAGTTTTAAAATAACAGTTTTAAATTAGTTTTTATTAGATGATCACTCAAGAATTTCCTAATTTTTTTCTCTCAGCATAAGGAATGCAAAAATTGCCACTATGGAGAAAAATGTGCCTTGCCAGTCTGTATTGAAGCACTTTGTTGGCTGAAGTGCAAGAAATGTTGACATAAACAACAGTAGACCTCATTAGTGGGCTGCGGGGCATCACATGGTCACCATTCCACCCCTGTTAAGTGCATCAGAAATCAATTTCAGTCAATTTTTTAAATACAGTGGCTTTTTCAAATCAAGCTTATAAACAGAAATGAAGGGCATTGAAACAAAAGGAAGATTGCTGACATGCACTAAATTTTTGTTTCCGGTGGGTATCTCCTTAGTAAAACTCTTTTTACACAACAAACAGTCCAACTCCTTGCATGTAAGTTACCTGCTCATTAAAACTACTATACTATCTGTATTTTCTGTTTTAATTATTCTTAACCATAAATGTCAGTATAATGTGGTATCATCAGGTCTTTTTGACGGTAAACTACATTAACAAAGTAGTAGACAAGTATTACTGCAACAACAAGACATTATTGAAATGTTTGGTAAGAAGGTTTGGAATAATTGGTTTATTTCAGGGTTAGTGCTAAAGGTGTTGGTGTTTTGGTTAAAGAGTGCATTTTTGTGTTTGCTTTTCCCCATTTCTGACTGGTATGTTATTTCTTCGGTAATATGAAGTTTAATTTCAGTCCAACAGTGGCTGTAGACCTTTCAATCTGGGAATTTGATCGGTTGACCCTCATTCGAGTTACATTTACTGACTGTAAGGCATGTTGGCAGGCAGGAGTGTCAGGTGACTGCTTTAAATTCTTACCACTTCTGCAAATTTTCTAAATGGTAAAGTCGTTAAAAGAAATGGGGGCTTGACGCCTATAGAACAAAAGAGCACATGCATCCAGTTTTGACCTTTGACTTTGCCCCTTGCGCACAAAATTCTTGATTCCCTGAATCTTTGATGATATTATGTAGTGTAGGTGGTGGCATCTTCAAAGTCTTTGCAATTTTACATTGAGGAACATTTTTGAAGTTGTTCCACAACGTTTAGATGCAGGTTGTCACAGACTGGTGAAGCTGCCCGTCTTTACGTCCGAGACACTCTGCCTCTCTAAAATGCTCCTTTTATATCCCATCATGTGTTCTGATCTGTTGTCGGTTGCCACTGCTATTAAAGCCATTCGTTGGCCCTGTTCCAACTTTTTTTGAGAAGTGCTGCAGCCATAAATGTTAGAATTAGCTAATATTTTCCCATTAAATGGTAGCATGTCTGTTTGAGGCAGCATTCTGTTTTTATTTACATTTTACAGAGCATCTCAACTTTTTTGGGAATTGGGGTTATTTATAAATATTGTGATTATCATTATAAAATTCAATATTCCCTTTCCATTAGATGTCCAGCGTGTGTTGGAGCATTCCCACTCTGACCTGTCTGGATAACGTTCACGTCCACATACAGCAACTACTCAACACCAAGTCATCAGTGAAGCACACAGTATGACTCAGTCATCGTAATTGACCACAAGCTGTTGTAGTGTAAAACTCTACATTTTCCAGCTTCATCTCAATCTCTCCATCTGTCTACATAATGCTTTGTTTTCAAATGGTGTTACCATCACAGACAAACGACTCAGAAATTGTGGTCAGTTTCCTTGACTTAGCAGGAATGTCATCTGCAGTTTTGTATGACGTTTTACATTTGTTGTATAGCAGCCTGTGTTGCTTTTTTAAAGGTTGGCTGTGGTTCCTGGTGTTGCCTCTTGTTGTGGCAACTGGATTGTAACATGTTTTTCAGCAGGGTTATAATAGTCTTGAATGTTTAAATAGTTTTTATTTATTTATTTTTTTTGTTACTCAGTTTGTTTAATTATTTTTTAAGTTTTTGGTTTGTTTAACAATTGTGTCTGTAGTTTTAGTTTTGAAAATTGGTTAGTTTTAGTTCAGTTTCAGTTTTTGAGGTGTTGAATTATAGATGTTGGAAAAAGCAATCTAGGATGAAAGAATGTTACTCATCAACAATACCATACAGCACAAAAATCTTTTATTCAAGTAATTAGAAAAATGTGATTTAGATTTTAAAGTAGAAAAAAATGTCAAAGGTCAAACAGCACTGGTAGCCAGAGTGCAGTGCAAGAAAGCAAACAAAAAAAATATGGCAAGATTATGATTTAACCAGCGTCAGCAGTACAAAGTAAAGGAACAAAAAACCACAAGAATTTTCAGGCACCATGAACTGATCTGGTTGAGTAAGGCCTGGAATATACTTGCAGTTTCACCATGCGTTTATGTCCATTTGTGTGCTTTGTGAACATTTCTTTCTTCCGTACCATGCCAGCAGAGCATCTAATACTGGAGGTCTCCACTTGGTGGCAGAATACCGTGCCAGAGTCAAAAATACAATCGTATAAAAGAAGCGAGACAGAAAAAATTATTCTATTACTGTTGTATTCATAGACGAAAAAAACCCCAAAAGCACCAGCTTCATTAGAGATGTTATGTTAGATCATGCATACAGGAGTTTGTTTCGTTTTACTGATGTGGGAAATTGATGAAAAACACAAGCATATTTTTCATATGTACTATGCAACATTTGGCAACTTGTGCCAGGCTGCTGCCCTTCAACACAGGCGACACCATACACAGCAAATGGTTGGAAATATAATTATCTGCCGTAACTGCAGAAGAGGTTTGTGACAGTTCATTTGTAGTCAACTGTTGCACTGACCTACACTAGTGCCTCCAGCACTAAAACTAGATTCCCAGAAGCTCCTTCATTTTGAACATGTCCGGAACATGTGTATTAAATTTGGGAATTCTTGGCGACAATGATCACATGTGTCGAGGTCAGTTTTAATCCTGCACAATCTTGCTTTCGGCCAGTGAAGTTGCTGAGCAGTTATGTTTTAAGCCTTTGCAAGATGTGTTGCATAATGTATGGAATAATTGCAGATTTTATGATTTACTGATTACATTAACTCAAATTGCAATTTTGATTTGAATTTGATTAATTATTCAGCTCTATTTTCCACTTGAGAATAACCTTTCTCATTGTGGAATGATTACTTGGAAATAGCTTTATAACCCTTCCCAGATTGATGGGTAGGGCGCAATTGCTTTTCTAATGTAATTGATTTTTTTCACATGTTAACACGCACCTGAACAATCCACATCAGCAAACTACTGAAAATTTTGTAGAGGTGCTCACACTTGCTGATAATCACTTAATCAGGCATATTTGATTAGCTCCTACTTAGGCTTCACACACTGCTTCTACAGTTTGACTTAGGTCATGCTAAATTGATAGGACAGTATAACATGTCATGTGTTGTTGTTCATCTCACTCTTACTTCTGGTTCTTACCATGTCCTTGTATGTAAAATATTAAAATTGGAAAAGGGTGTACCTTATTTTGTCGTATAACAACAATGGTTAATAACATTTATACATTGAGCCTGTAAGAAGTGACACCGACTTGTACTATTTTTCAGTGCAACATGGCCAGCAGTTGCCAGGCAGGTGGGTATCTCCTCCATGTAGCTTGAGCTTGCTTATCATTTAATCAGTTCCTCACAGAGCATGCAAATTAACTGTAAAGCCCCACCCTGCAAGTAGTCAGTATGGGTTCATCCTGTGGTGTGCCTGGAATATATGGGCTGTCTGATTTGGCCTTTCTCAGATTGTATGAGGTCTGAAGATTTAAATAAACTAGCATCATAGTATTGATTGGTAATTTATTTTCAGGTTAAAAGAACATATTAACTAAATACAAATGAGATCTTTATCAGAGGGGAACATTAAATGAGAATTCTGTGTTCACAATACAGCTGAAACTACTGTCATGGTTGGCATGGATGAACATTATTGGCTGTCCCATACACTCTCTATAAGCTTTTAATCCCAGGAAACAAATATGCATTTGTGTACCCTTTCTGGATGAATGGATTATAGATTATCACTGCCATGCAGCATATGATGCCAACAAAGATTATGGCTGCTGTATGTTGAATACAGCAGATACAACTGTTTGGGGAAATTGTGGCACCATGAACCACTTCAAGGTAATATGGATTTGTTTCAGTATTTGACACATCGAAGTTATTAGGGATTGTGGCTGTTGGGATTCTTTTTCATTACTGGCTTCTTTTTTAAAGTCAGTTGAGTTTCAAATAGCCGTTTTCACCCTTGCTTCCTGTTTCTATTTTCTGTTCCCATTATTTCAGGCAACTCAACTGTGAACTGGCTCAAAATGTATTTCCATATTTCCTCGATAATGGAAGCATTGTAGAAATAAGACTTTCATCGTTCTCATGGAAACCCCTGAGTACACATCAAGCTGTGCAATTACTCAAAAAATAAAACCCACTAATGTCAGAGTAGTGAAAATATCAGAGGGCACTCCCATTCCCAAGTCCAGCCTGGAAGTATTAAATTTTGAGTTGGAATACATGCATATTCACCACTGTATTCACCCACAAGCTCTTTAAAGAAATGACACACACAGTTGTGGCTCATATTGGGTGGTGCTTTTTGTTTTGTCTTCTCTTGGTAACATCATACTGGAAGTGACTCAGGATTTTACCAGATCTTTTCTTTTTTTTCCTGTTTACTACGCTTCTTTCTTTCTCTTTTCAAGCCATTAATTACTCAATTATTCTCCATTGGGCTCAATTAAAACACAGTAGACTTCACAGTTGTTAAAATCTGCTTACTTTTGCTCTTGCACAACAAGATATGCAGAGAATGGGAGAGAGGCTGTTGCACTGGCCTTCTATTATGTACTTGGAAAAGATGGAATAGAAAAAAAAAATCTGTTATGCTTTGGATGAAAGTCTGGCCTTTCTGATTATTATGCTAACAGCAAAATATAACATTGACTTCTATAAAATGTTCAGGCTCCTTG
>JBAMYA010000018.1:8734249-8744434 GCA_037176975.1 Arrhamphus sclerolepis
GGAATGAATTCACATACATGGCAATCAACGCACCTTCCCCAAACAAAATTACTTTTTAGAAACAGAAATCGTTTTCTTTCTCTCTTCATGCAAGTGATTTGTTGCGCAATGTCACCTTACTCAATAGTAGCGAACCAGGTTTACATCAGTTTTTTTCCCTTCTCCTCCCTGTGCCTCTATCTAAATCAGTCAATTTATTTCCAAATTGCATGTCGAGTGTAGGAGCAAGGGCTTATGGCAGTATATTAAATCACTGCACTCCTACAGTATATATTTTGAGAAGGTTTAATTTTTTTCCCCCTCTTTTTGCTGATATTGATGGGGATGCACCTGGCTTTGTGTGTCATGAAGGACATACCGTCACAAATTTGAGTCTTGTATATTCATCGAAAAAGAAAGCTGTGAGAAGTGAATGAGGCCGATTAATGGAGTTCAAAGATGTTTCACAATATGGGCCAGACCTTGACTGTGTTTTGCTTCTATGGTTGCCAATCTGCACACTTGAATTTATTTGTATGAGAAGGACAGGCTATCACCAAGAGATGCAATTTAAATTTGTGTTGCCTTTGTGGACTGTTAGGAACAAAACATCCTCACCTCTGTCTGTCAGAAATTTGAATATCAGTCCTTCCTTGTGATGCACATGTAGACTGCATGCAAAAATATGTGTTCAGTTCAGTATATATTTTTCTGTTCACTGTTTTGTTTTGTTTTTAGCAGAAATACAACACTAAAATATAAACAGATTACAGATATATCAGATATACATTACAGAATGTTCTATGCTTCAAGATAATCTTAACAGTATGTTGCATTGCCTTGGTTAAAGGCAACAAGTTAAATTAAAATAATTATAGTTTAGGTTCTCATTAAACCAACCTAGTGACTGCTGATTTCAATGGAATTATTGTTGATTGTTTTCAAACTGGTCATTTTAGTTATTTTTAAATGTTACACTTGTTACACTTACCTTAAAGGCACTTTATGTAGATATTGCAGACATACCCCAACTGTACCAAATCATTACAAATGACTTTCAGCTGATTGTTGTGTGTCAGCAAGCCACTTTCAAAAATGCATGTTTTAAAGATAATTCTTGTTACATCACTCTACCTTCTCCTTCCTTCCAGCATTCAACATAAAGTATCTTGACAACAGGATTTGGTTTATTTTGTATTGAGAAGCCAATCTTTCATGTCTAAAACCCAGACTTTTAAATCTACTCTACATGGAGTGGACTGATTCTTGTCTTGTCTAGGCAGAGCAGATCTTATAAATCTAGAATTTGCTATGAAAATAAACGGTGACTACTAATTGATCTGCATAAGTGATGTAAGTAAGTTACATAATGTACTATAGACAACTACTGCAGTTTTCTGCAACACAATATAACATATCTTCTCCTGTGTTTTCATTTTCATGCTTTATACAGTTTATTTTCATAAGGCTGATTTGTAGCATATTCATTGTATCCAGGCTTGCAATGAGTTATTCAATTTTTAAACATAAATACACCATACACACAAGCATTTAGGTATAAAATGACTTCCTGTCAGTCCCCTGAATTTAGAATTTTCAAATTGGATGAAATCATGTAAACCATCCATTTAATGAAATAGGCCACTGTGTGTATGATTCCATATTTATGCCCCATGTTCACTGTTGTCACAAAACAGGCTGCTGATGAATTGCAACAGTGTCTTATTATCGCATACATATTTTCCCTCCAAAAATGTACATTGAAATACTTTACCAGATTAAAAACAACCTCTAGGAATTGAAGTGGTTTGATCTTTCTTGTGAAATTTTCAAAGTCCATTGTGGTGCATGTGTGTGCTTCGTTTTAAGTATTAAATAGCAGCATGTCTCCCCTGTGTGATTGAGGCACCTTGAATGCCCTTAACCAGCGCTATTAGGAGATAATAATTGGTGCTCAACAAAAAAAGAGAGATTCATTTTGAATTATTAACAAGTTAACTTTGTAGAGGAGGCACTTTATCCCCGAGGACAAACAGCCCAAATGTTTGCAAAATATAATTAAGCCGAGGCATCTTTAAATGTCATTGCTGCCTGTGCCATGTTTCAAATTGTTCTGCATCAACAGAATTTAACGAGATGGCTAAGGAATCCATTTCCTGCAAGCATGTGATAAGCCACACATACAGTGGAGCACTTTCATTGATTGCCAAAATAAAGCATTTTGTATGCAAATGGGGGAATGGAGTGGCTAAGCTGATTCAGCCTCATGGACACCAAATAATGGTCTTTACAATTAATACTTTTACATGCTATCCATTGAAAATTTCATCTTCCATTTAATAGCTCTAAAACATTTACACATGCCCAGAAAAGAGGGGAAAATGCACTATGTTCCAATGGATTAATATGAAAGCCAACAAACAAATAAAGCCACACATCCCACCCTCCCCCCAGAGTATTGGTCCCTTTCCTGTCGTCTCATGCTCCTGCACATTTTGGATTAACTGATAATCTTTGAACATGAAGGAAGGTCTGCTAACCCCGAGGGGGTGAGATGTTGTGAGTGAAAGAGAGCACAGGATTGGAGGCAGTGCTGCATTGTTTCAATGTAATGTGCTTGTCTTGTCCTTGTAAACATGTGGCTGTTTTGGTATTACTGATATGCTTAGATACCCCTCCTTCACCCTTGCAAGTTGAGTTGCTGGAGACCCACAGGTCTCCCCTAACTCCTTTGGAGTTTCCAAAAGAGTGTTTTTTTTTCTCTCTCTCTCTGCATAAGTGCTGATGTGCTTATTTGTATTTGTAAATAAGCATCACATGTAACGTGCCTGTCACAACTGAGCAACCAACCCTCAACTTCCAGTTTACTCACACATCGAACAACAGTATATAGACACATAGATAAATGTACTTATGACTTCACCAGAAGCATTTGGTCAGAGTGGTATTGAATCCACCCATGCTTAGGTGGACTGCACTTCCAAGCACATAAGTACTTGTTCAAGGAACAAAAGGTAAGAAATATATTTAAAACTATACAATCTCAAGACCACCGGCTATTGTTTTGCAAAGATGAAGATGTTTTTCCCCTTTTTTTAAACGACAACAACGTGCTTAAATAGCACCTTTCTAGTACAGGGACCTCTCAAGGTGCTCAAATAATGATAAGGACACCAGTCCAAAAAAAATATAGGACTCCCAGATAGCTGTATATTTTCAGGTGTGTAAATATGGGTAAATATGACCTCATAAATAGCACTAAAACTGCATTTCTTATTTCATTTTTTACACTATAATTGTTTGGGTTAGGCCCTTTGTATTTATCAGTTTGTTGTCCAACAAAACTGCTTTGCTGTCTGTTATACCTCATCTGTTGTTTGTCTTCATCCCACTTACACTTCTGCCTGCACTGTCTGATTCGCAAAAGATGAACCCTTTATCATTTTTGAGCCAAGGACAGCAGCACAAAACTGGCAACAGCACTGTTCGAGGTAAATGAGTGAGCTGAGCCCTCCCAGAGTCACCGAACAGCAGCAAGAGTGCAAGATGGGCAAGAAGTATGATGATGATGGGACTGACCTTCTGATCAGGTGGGTGTGAGGAGGCACGAGGACAGAATCCCCTCTCTGCTGCCCATGCTGGAATTTTGTGCTTGAGAAGTGTTTAACTTTCTTAAATCCCAATTGCACTCAGTGGGGAGTGCCTTCTTTCCCTTTACCCACAGGTTTAGTGACAGCCCTTAGGTGTGTGTGCATGTGTGTGCTCGGAGGAGGGTGGCATTTGGTAACTGGTTGTGGGGAATCAATAGGATGGCAGCTTGTCTCCTAAACAGAGGTGAAGTAAAGCTGAGAGAGAGGTAGTGGGATGAGATAGTGAAGGCAATAGATATCCAAGTGGGAATTATCCATGACACCTGGGCTCACAAGCTGCAACCTTTAAGCACATGATTTAGGATCACTCCTGTTTGTGGGATAGCCCTAGCACATTCAGCACATTTAGCCTGAGCCTTGTGCTCAGGTATCTCTCACAGCTCAAAGCCATTGTCAGTTATTTGTTTATGAATCCTTTTACTGTTAAACCTCCTTGCACTGCTTACAGTATTATAGTCAGCCATATTTAATTAAATTCTTTGCCTTTTCTTACCTTTGCTATATGTTGTCAGTAAGGTATAGGGGGTTGTCTTCTTTGGCATGCAGTATTTTCCTTTACTATTAGATCATGTCCTTTAGTGCTTTTTTTAAATTGAGAGTGATGTAAATAATTTGGTGCTTTAAGAACCAATGCTATAACATTTATCACAGTGAAAATAAGGAACCACTGTTTCAGAAACTAAATCAAACCCTGGGCTTTCATGTTTTTGCCTTATTTTTTCAAAAGGGGAAACCCTGAATGAATGCTGGCTTTCAAAAGGCTGACATTTAACTGTTGTAGATATTATGATGGATACAGAAGATGGAGCACATAAATGGAAAATGACGATGTCATGGTTCATCCTCTGAATTCAGGGACATTAATCTAACAGAGTTATGGAAAATGCTGATAAAAAAATAAATGCACTGAATATTTTTAACAAGTGGCATCAATTTCCCTTTTTACTGTCATTGAAGATTTCTCAGCAGATTGCATCTTTTACTTTGCTCAGAAAGTCACAGAGCTGTTAAATCTTTGCAAGCATATTTCCTTGTGGTTTGCTTGAGAATCGTCAACAAAAGGATTGTGCATTATCGGTTTGAAATGTGTTATAGTAATAATTTGGCTCATCATTTTAATGATGAGCTAAGCTGTTATCAAAATAATGACATAATTTTGTTTTGATTGATTTCTTTATTTATTTGACAGCGACAATGCATAATTTTTACAATGTCACCAGAATTAGCTGTAAGCTAATTTGCATCTGTAGTCCCTGGAGAGACAAAACAAAAAACAAATCAACACAATAATGTAATGATTATATAGGAAAACTTTGGACAAGTAAACAACAAAATAAATCAAAATAAAATAAACAGAACACAACAGAAGACCAATGTCAAAATTGTAAATACACTGTAAGATCCACATGTACTAGCAATAAATACCCCAATACCACAAATACCAATATAATATTAAATATTATTGGTATTTTTTAAAAATTTGACAACTGTTATTAAATTCCTTCTACATTTGCGTATGTGTATACTTATGTATATATGTGTGTGTGAATATATATATGTGTGTATCTATCTATCCATCCATCCATCCATCCATCCATATATATATATATACATACATACATACATACATACATACACACACACACACACACGCTGTCTGGCAGGCTGGCTCAGTGGCAGTGCCTATGGAACAGGCATCATCATCCCTGCCATCAGAGAATAGGTACCAAGCCCCAGTTGAAAGCCCTGATAACCTTAACACAAGGGCAACTGACCTCAGAAGAAAGGTCATTGTTAAGCTGGACACCGTAACCCTGTGCAATTCCTTACCAAGGCTTAGTTATAAAGTAACCTCAGATGATCTACTAGGAGATGTGAATGCAGCGCTGTGAACTATAACAACTTGGAACATCACAGAAACCAATAAGCTAACTTACAGTACAACAACAGTGATCCTAGAGATCCTGTGATACAGGATCAACACAGACTATGAGAAGCAGTGTCCTCCATGGAGAAGAATGTTGGAAAATAAGATCAAGGCAACATGGAGAGAAGTAAACAAGCTGTCAGATGCACGGAGAGGTGCAGTGAAGAAACAACAATCCAACAGTCTCTCCATACCTGAAGCACTGGAGACTGCCAAACAACGACTCTCAGCACTGGCCTCTCAACTGAGGAGGTACACTAATGAAGTGGAAGCCAGGATAATTCAGGGTAATACAGGGAGAAAGGCTGAGACTGAGCAATACTGGAGAGGCATATGGGAGAAGGAGGCATCAGACAACACTAATGCCCCTTGCCTGGTGGATCTGAGAGCTGACTACAGCAATCTCCCAGAACAAGAACCAGTTACCAGCACAACAGCAGATATCCAAGGAAGAGTGTTGAGTATGAAAAGCTTGACAGCATACTACTGGCTGAAGAAGCTTACCACACTCCATGAACGCTCAGCAGTTCAAATGAACCAGCTGCTAAGGGAAGGGATCCACCCTGAGTGCCTAACCCAGAAAAGGACAGTCCTGATCATGAAGGCAGTTGTAAATACCTTGGGATACCGCAAGCAAATGGCAACTATGAAGAAGCTGCAAGGAAGTCAGCCACAACCAAGTACCTACAGAGAGTAAGGCAGGTCCTGAAGAGCCAGCTGAATGGGAAGAATAAAGTCCGGGCCATCAACATGTACGCCCTACCAGTACTCAGATACCCTGCAGGTATAATAAACTGGCCAAAGGAGGAGATGGAAGCCACTGATATTAAGACAAGAAAGTTCCTCACAATGCATGGAGGGTTTCACCCAAAATCCAGCACATTTGAGACTATACACTAACTGGAAGGAAGGAGGCAGAGGACTGGTGAGCATGAAGGCCACCATCCAGGGTGAAACAACAAACATTGACATATAGAGGGAGTGGCTGATATGGAGAAATCCTACCAGTGGCTATGAAAGGCTGGTCTGAAGGATAGCAAGGAGGTATTAATCATGGCAGCAAGGACAGGCCCTGAATACAAGAGCAATAGAGGCTGAGGTCTATCACACCAGACAGTATCCCAGGTACAGACTGTACAAAGAAACCCCTGAGACCATCCAGCACATAGTAATAGAGTGTAAGATGCAGGCAGGTACTTGAAAAGAATTTGGAAAAGTGTACAGGAACATCTGTGCCAAGTATGGGTTGGAGGTCCCGTGTCCAAATGGGAGACACACCCCCAAGGGTTGTAGAGAATGAAAGCACTAAGGTCCTGTGGGACCTCCAAATCCAGACTGATAAACTGGTGATGGCCAATCAGCCAGACATTGTGGTAGTGGAGAAGCTCCAGAAACAGGCAGTGGTGATAGAGGTAGCAATTCCAAGCGACCGTAACATCAAGACAAAGGAACATGAAAAGCTGTGCCAAGTATGGGTTGGAAGAGGAGATAGAGAGGATATGGAAGCTAAAGGCTAGAGTGGTGCCAGTGGTGATTGGAGCACTCAGGGCCGTAACCTCCGACCTGGGAGAGGGGCTCCAGAAGATCCTTGTCACAACATCTGAGATCTCTATCTAGAAGAGCGCAGTCCTAGGAACAGGTAAGATCCTGCACTGAACCCTCAGGCTCCCAGGCCTCAGGTAGTTGACCCACACTTGGAAGGTGGAGCCATCCAGTATGATGAGGAAAAGTTTTTTTTTTTCTTCACAGAACCCTTATTAATCTCTAAAATATGTATTGAACATCAACGCCAGGAAATTTATTTGTGATTACACATTTGTGTTAATGTTAACCAGAGTTTAAGGTTCTTTTTAAAAGTCCCATAAAGTTTAAAACCAGTTTTACCTTGGCATTGTCAAATAGACATGCAGTGAACCTTAAATCCTATTGTCACCTCCTTCGTATGTAAATATTCAACTGAAACACATTCCAATCTGAAAACCTGCAAAGTGTTACGTAACACTTTATACAGGTTTGTTTTGACCTTCCTCCAACATTAACAAAGACCAGCCACCTTCCTGCTGGACTTTGCTGCTCAGTGAACTTGTAGGATACAATGTACTTGTAGGGTTGGAGATGCTGACTTGGTGGAGAGGAACAAATGGGTGCAGATGTGATACAGGAGTGTATTGCTCTCCTCCTACCACACACCTGCGCACCCCTGCACTCCTTTTAATGCATTCACCTATCCTATACATTAGTTCAGGTCCACAGTTCGGGGTTTTGGTAGCTCTCACATTCACTTTCTGTTTTCCAATTGGGGAGTTGAAAAACAGCCTAAAAACAGCCTAACCAGTCTCCGCTCCCACTGTTCCCCCTGGCTTTGTCTGATGCATGTGGGGGCACTCAGTTCCTGGGGTGCTGTGGTGGTGTGGATTTACCTGGAGACTTGGTGGTACTGGCGCTGTGGTGGTGGGGTTGCGTGCTTGGGTGGCTCATGTGCGCTCGACACCTGACCTCTTGGAGGGGATCCGGGCTGGATACCTATGGGGTGTGGTGACCCCGTAGTCAGGTGGCCTATGGGGGGACGGCTCTTAGCTCGTACCCTGCTTGCTCTTGGCTCTGTCCGGTGGATTCGGTCCCTCTTCTCTGCGCTTGGCCTCCTGGACTGGGGGGCTCGTACCTTGCCCACTGTGGAGTGGTGGTGCAGGTTTGGGTCCCCCTCCCGCCCCTGTGCTGTGTCCTCAGCAATGCAGGTGTTTTGCGGCCCTACTAGACTTTACTAAGACTGAAACCCAAACAAGAATCCATCAGCATCACAACCTCGATCTGTAATTGCTGAGAAAATTCCTAAAAATGGATGCCTAAAAAAACCCAATGAAAGTCCATAGGGTCCTCCCAATACCCTCTTGCCCTGCCCTTTGTCCTGTCCTCCTCTGTGGAGGGCGGTAGCACCTTCTGCAGCTCCCAGTCATGGACCTCCTGTGGCTCCTCCTCGTGGTCCCAATAATCCTAGGGGATACCAACAGGAACCAGTATCGTGGACACACACTGGCCCCGCAGCCGGCCTGCTTGCACCCGCCCTAAGTTAAGGTTAAGGAAAATATTCTCACTCTCCCTGGGTTGTAGCTAAGCCATCGGCCCAGGCTGGAATTCTCCTCTGTTCTTCCTTCCCACTGTCCTAATTCTCCTCATTTCCTCCTTACCCGGCTGGCCTTTGGCAGGAGGGTCCCCCTAAGAGCTGGGTTTCTTCCCATGAGGGAGTTTTTTCTGGCCACTGATGGCGTTGCCATGTGCTCGGGGGTCAAGCTCTGGGTTTCTTAAGCGCCTAGAGATGACTTGTTGTAAAAAGGCCTATATAAATAAATTGAATTGAATTGGAATTTTGTTGCTGCGGGTACAGGTTGCGGGTACAGGCTGCTCCCCTTCAGGCACCGGTGATTCTGCTGTGTGTTCCTCTGGTTATGGCATAGCCACTCTGTCCTGTTGATTCTCCTGGTAGCTGCATTCCGCCTCATTCGGTTTTCCCAATGTTGCCGCGTCCCAGCCACTGCTGCCCTCCTGTCCGCTCTCTCTCTGTCCCCAGCGTCCTCTGTGTCTGTTGCTCGGGCCCTCTGTCTCCTTGTATGTCCTCTGTCTTTGAGTCTCCCCTGCTGCTCTCTGTCTTCCTTCTTTTCTTCTTATACCTGCCAGCATGCTACACCAGTTGCTTGTTTGCTGATTGTGCTGGGTTGGTGTTGTTCTCAGGGGCAGTGGGAAATTAAAACGCTACATGCAACTCCACTACACAATAAAAGCAATAATAAAAACACACCAACCATAAAATAACAAAACTAAAAATATGCAGCAAGATAAAACATGCATAAAAACTTCCATCAAAACCTGACCCGTCACACATGTCTGTGCGATAGTGAGTTCAGTGTTTTCTCTGAACTTCTTCTGAACTATATTCATTCACCAGCTTTGAACTGGGTTTATTTGAACTGTGTTGTTCTCATATAGCCATGCATACAATCATAAATATGGTCCTGTCAGGATAAACTCTGATAACGTCTGTGGGTGTTGCAACATGGTAAACCAATCGGATCACAGCTAATTAGCAGCAACAATCGATAGGAGCTTAGTTTAATCATTAATGAACACTTATTTAATCATAATAAATGGGTAAAAACAACAATTCCCCTATTTAGATACCTCAGAACACAAATTTAATCAGCCAATTGATGCAGTTTATGGGACTGACAGTAAGGGGAAGTCAGTTCCATTTCCCCACCAGTTTTACTGAAAATGCTGATTGACCAAATGTAGTTTTGATAAATTAAGGTGCCCAATCTAGTTACCTTACTGATATGTTTTTAAAAGTAAAATAGTTGTCAATTATGATGCCTAGTTAATATAAACACAAGAAACTTGTGCTCTGTAGAAAGGATTAGCACTCAGTAAAAGACCTTGACATCATAAATTCTCTACACTAAGTTATATCCAGTGTGCAGGTAGGGCATGGTGACCCCTTGAAACCTAAACTACAGTACTCTACTACTGTTATGTTGTGTGTGCAGAAATATGTGATCCAAATAACAAACCAACACTCAGTAAAAGCCAGTAGGACCATAAACTACCCTGTGAGCAGTGATAACTGACATGTCTCTG
>JBAMYA010000018.1:8744534-8762021 GCA_037176975.1 Arrhamphus sclerolepis
GTGTATATTGTTATGCAACTGTGTGTTCTACATGATTTGGTATCATGTGGAGTTTGGCTGTACAGTTTCTAATTATGCCTTTTCTGTGTATTGTGTTTTGCAGAGACCACACTTTGTCACACAATTAGCCTACATATGTTCGTCTTCACCGTATGTATGTACCAGTTCAATGAAGAACCCAGTTTAATGCTTGGAAATCAATAAATATCTAAATATCACCTAACATCGCAGCTGTTCTCTGACCGGAGCACAAAGTCAGTGAGGGGGCGACTAGCCATGAACGCACATGTCCGTCACAAGTTGTGTTTGCCTACACAACATCCTACAGTTAAGCACATACCATGCTTCAGTTATAGGCAGTTTCTTGAGAAAAAGAGTTAATCCACAGAATCTAGGATTCCCAATTTTTACATTTTTATTTTTTTCCTATCTTTTTACATTATTTATTTTATTTTTTATTCTATCTTTTTTTTAGTGTGTGGGGTGGCTTAATTGATCTAGCACCACACTCTAATCCATATGGTGGCAGAAATTCCCCAAATACACTGGTTACCAATCGCCATAAAACCAGAAGAAGGATTTTTCTTTTCTTTCAGTCAAAGCAAGGTAGTTTTTAGGAAAGTTGTGCCTCATAGGGTAACTACAGGTCAACACCCAGCTGTGCTACACAGAGCCTTGAACATCATTTACAGTGTAATATTTACATAAGTGTATGTGTGAAGAAACCATGGGAAATGAATGAAACTCCAACAGCACTTTTGCAAACAACCACTTTCTCTCGTATCCGCTTTGTGACCAGAGCATATGAGTGGGGAGCGAGTGAGGAGCGAAGCGTTCAAAATATAGTCGAAGCGAGTATCGAGTTTTTATCCAAAGGCCGGAGCGATCGAACTGTGCCGCTCCAGTTCGCTCTGATACCGCTCACACCACGAGTCTTGAGCATGCCCAAATCCATGGGCCCCACCACAGAGTACAAATGAAGCAGATTTTTTTCCGCACCAGTCACGCAACAAACCCGCTACACGCATGCAGGAATTGCTCCCTTTTTTTAAAAACTGAGCGAGCGTGGAACGATTTCACCAGAGCAGGCTGAAATTTTAGTTGAGCGTTGAGCGGAAATTCTGAGTGCTCAACTCTGTTCTAGTGATGTGTTGTTCATGAACGATTCGTTCAATATGAACGAATCTTTCATATGACTCGGAAGTAATGAGTCGTCTCAGTGAGTGATTCGTTCATTTTCCTGCAGTACCTTCCCTCGCTACATGCCAGGCAGCTGCGGCAGCTCAGTCAGCAGGACAGGAAGCAGAAATGATTCGTTCACGACTCACTCAACTGTGCGCCCGTCCTCAGATCCTCTTTCATTTGTCACGTGACAGCCAGGCCACATTCAGGCTAAAAAGTAGTCAACACAACAGTTCGTTCATACGTATTGTTCTTTCGTTCATTTGTCATGTCACAGCTGTACCTCAGCTACGGGCTGTGGACAGAGAAACAAACGAGGGAATGAATGATGTCTGATTTGTGTTTATTCTTTTATCACGTAACACCAGACATACATTGTTTATTCATGAAATCATAATTAATTAGTGCTAATCGGGTCTTTTAGATGTGTAAAGTATAGTGTTTTTTGTAGGCTATATAATGTGAACTGTGTTTGTAAATAAATACTTTTGAAAATGATATCAACATATTGATTTTGTGTTATACTATATGCTATACATAAAATAATAAAATATAATAACGGTAACAACAAATATGATAATAATAATAATAATAACTATTATTATTATTATTATCATAGGACACAATAAATGCACCATGTAACATTTCTTACTTAACTGTGTTACTATTGTCAAATTGAGTGTGAGTTTTATATTCATTTGTCCTCTACCTGCTGTCATGTGACAGGCAGCTCAGGCTCGTTGTTAGTTTAGTGGTTCGTTCTCAGTCGTTCATTTGGATCGTTCATTTGTCACACAGCAGGCAGCTCAGGCTGAACGATTCGTTGTCGTTCGTTCATTCGGGTCGTTCATTTGTCACGTGACAGCTCACGGTCGTGCTACAACAGGAGGAAATAGGACACAAGTCACTTTGTTGTGGTCTGTATTTGCCTTCCCAGGTTTTCACATGGTTTGAATTACTTGTGCATTTTGTGTTTTATACTTTGTCAGCTCAGCTGAAGAAAACCATGTTGCCTTCAATGTTTAGAACCGCGGCCTTTTTTTACAACGCCCACAAGAGGGCTACGCCGCCACCTGCTGTAAAAATGAACGAAATGACTCAAAAAACAGATTTGTTCAATTTATTGTCCGAGAGTAAAAGATCCGAGTCAGTAAAAAGAGTCGAACTTCCCAACACTAGAGCCACTGCCTTTGCACCCCTTAACATCTCTTCCTGTCTACGTACCTGCTCCACAACCATTTTCCTTTTCTCCTGTGGACGAGCTTTATTCTACACCGGTTTACCTGAGCCAAGCCTCAAGCCTCCCCGGCCAAACTGAAACTTCCCTACAATGTCTGCATTTCTAAGAGCTGCCTCTGCCTCCTGAGATGCCATTCTTGGGTTCCATTTCCTTTCCTTGGCTGGATTTGGACCCACCTCCCTAACAATAGCATCCTTGCTACCACCTAACAACAACTCTGCCCTGACCTTGGTACACTTAAACTCCTCTGTCAAACTAGATATTGGCAGCTGCAATATTCCTTTTCCATATAATGCTACACTTCTCAGACACCTAGGAACACCTAACCACTTCCTTAAATTTGTAACACGGATCACCATCTTGATAGCTTCATCTTTTAATAAAATATCCGGATCAGCTATATTGTTGACATTTGATGATAAGTACATGCTTGCATTAAGTTAGACAAGTTTGTAAATCAGTCAGCCACCTTCCACAAGGCCGTTGTTACTTTAGTTGCAACTTGCTCTTTCGGTCTTGCATGAGTGAAAATTACTGCATCATCAGCATACATTTGAATGTTGGACAAGCCTGCGGAAGGTCATTTATGCATATCCTAAATAAGACTAACCCTTGTCAAGCACTTTCATAACAGCAGTTTCAGTGACACATTTAATGTTAAATTCCTCATTCACTTGTTGTAGGAGTCTGTGTCTTTCATCAAAATTCTTCACCAATTCTTAGCTTTGAGTACAGTATAAACAGAAGTTTGTCAATAGCGAAGTTTTTAATGCAGAAGACTTTTTGCTTCCTTTGAAGATTTTGTGGCTATATTGACTTTTACCGATAAGGAAGAGAAAGGAAGACACTCACAGCAAGAGGGCCACTCAAACCTGGGACAACTATAACCTCAGTACATGGAGAGCCTGCTCAATCAGGTGAGCTATCCGGCACCCCAAGATGCTTTTGGTTTTTAGAAAGAATATGAAATGAAATACTCTGATATGCATATAACCTTGTCAGCCATACCATTATAACCACTGACAGATTATATGACTAAATGCTCCTTATCTTGCCATAGTGCAGTGTTCTTCTGCTAAAACCTGGATCCTGGTATTCACATGAACATTGTTCCTACAGTAGCCACCTCTATCAGGAAGTCAGCACTGGGCCTCTTAACATTCTTAACATTTTTTTCGTAAGAAGTGCTAACCTGAGGTGTTAATTTGGTCACCAAACTCCCTGGATTTATTAATCTGAAGGAACCTGATGTGATCTGTGGGAAGGAACCACAATACACACAGTACACACACAGTACAAACAGCTACATTTACTAAAGGTTTACGTGTATTAATACAGGTGCAAACTCACTGCACATGCAAAAAAAACAAAACGTACAAACTGATTGACTAACAGTGGGTGCAACGGTTTGCGTGCAAAATAGCGCGTCTAATCCCGTTAGTACGTCCGCTGCAATGAATATGCAATTTGGGGTGTTCATCCACAATTCTGCGTGTGTTGGGAGGAGAATATGTAAATATATTAATTTAGCACCTGCAAAGGGATTCATCAAACCTGAACACAATTTTTCTCATAGACATTGTATATAAATTTAACACTTTGCAAAAGGACATGCAAACAGTCTGTATGTGTAATCACACATGCATGGCTGTGGTTATTGACACAAGAAGGAGACATCAAAATGAAGCAAGGAGACGCGGAGAACGCATTATTCACCCTTGTGTGAACATTTTGGGTATGAATGAGGAAACAATCATTACAACATATCGCTGATCCATCATTGCCATTTTGGAGCTGTTGGATCAGAATGGATTTGGAGCCAGCCATTAGAATGAGTTATACAATACCTGCAATGACAAAACTCCTTTCTAGTTTCCACTTCTACACTGCGCTTGTGATGGCAAAGGCATCATTATCAACTTTGTGGCAAAATATCCCGGGTCAGTGCATGATTCTTTTACTGTGGAAAAACAGTTTTCTGTTTTCCAAGTCATGAGATTGGAGATGGCTGGCTTGTAGGTGGGTCAATTTGAAATCCTTTGTGAAATAATCTATTACATTAGAAACAAGAGCATATTCATTCATGTTTTTTGAGAAAAGTAAAACCATATGAGAACCACATGCCATAGAAATAAGATACAATGAGGCCAGCACAAGGAATATTGAGGAGCGCGCAGTTGGAATCATGAAGAGTAGGTTCTATTGTTTGAATCGTACTGGTGGAGCACTGCTGTACAGGACAGAAAGGAAAACACACAAAACCCTCATTTAAATAGGGGTTCTCCAACACGTCTGACACTGTTTGCACAATCACTCTTAGTAAATGACATGCGAACTGTGATTCCACCTCTCATTCAAAATACTGGAAATAATTACACGCAAACTGGGATGTTGATAAATGTGGCCCAAAGACACCCCCCACAATCTACAGTGGCCAAATGATCTTTTGCTAAGATTCTGGTTCCAGCACTCAAAGACACCCTCAGATGTCTAGAGTAGGCTCTTTTCAGAAGCACAATAATGATATCTTATTACCTTCTCTATATTAAGTAGGTAGTCACTTTTTGGATGTTGGTTGTATTTAATTTTTTTTTTAAATACAATCCAATTTTTAAGTGGAATGTTTTTTAATTTTTGAGTTTGACTTCAAGATGACTACTCTGTCCCTATTTAGATCAATAGGGACAGAGCAGACTTTACTTCTTAAGGAAACTTAGATCCTTCACTGTTTGCAGAAAGATGTTGCATATCTTTTATAAGCCTGTTGTGGAGTGTTCAATCCTATCTGCAGTCATCTGTAGGGGGAGCAGCATCAGAGCCAGTGACTTAAAGAAACCGAACAAACTGATAAAGAAAGCTGGCTGTTCTGGGGAGTGTTCTGGAGCTGATTGCGCAAAGGAGGATACTTTATAACATAAAAAACGTTATAGGCAACCCTGAACATCATTTCCACACTACACTGATTCAACAACAGAGTGTCTTCATTCAGAGGCTTCTTCAGATCCACTACATCATACAGGAGATCCTTCCTGCCCGCAATAACCATCTACAGCGAAGAGACTTGAATCATGATGACTACTTGTAAAACTGAATTTCTCTTCTGGGAGGAATGAAGTATTTTTCAATTGAATTGAATTCGAATTGAATATTTCACTTTCTTTTTCTTTCTTTCTTTCTTTTTTTTTTTTTTAAAGAGAAGGACCCTTAAAATGGATTATTATTGGACTGTAAACAAAACACTAAGGTGGAATTTCACAGTTGAGAGATAAAAATATTATTCAATACTGTAAACAATTTGTATTTGCAAAAAGAAAATATATTCTAAGAGACAATTCTACAGAGATGCGAAAAAGGCTTTTGCTCTCCCATGCCCTCATCCTCATCCTCATGTACTTGTTGAATAAAACATCTCTCTCATGGACAAGGTAACGACAGCGAGATGGCTTGTGTTTGCAGAGATGAAGCTCCCTATCCTCCACAATGCCAGGGTGAGTTTAGCCTTGATGCATTTTACACCAGCCCAAAAACCTGTGGTGACAAGTTATCTGTGACCTGTGGTGAGAGCGGGTGTGGCTGCGGGGAAAATCAATCTTCGCCTCTCCTCTCGCCTTGAATACCAGCAGAGCAAACAAACAGGCCTAAACAATACGATATATACCACATATCAATTACACTAAATGCCTCAGTATCTATACTTCACTGTCCCAGGCATACACCAGTTACAAGGCACACACGCTGCTGTAAGACGATAATGGTGCTGCATTGTTCCTCGCCATCTGGAGGACTGATAAGGCCTGCCTGTGCTTAGTTGATAATGAGAACAGGCACAGGAAAAACCGAGTGTTAAACATTTCCTTGGCCCATGAAAAAGGTTCCATTAAGTCCACTGACCCCAATTGAATATTAATGAGCTAATTAACGGATTTATTGTTATGCACAATTTCTGGAGGGGCAATTTTTTTTCAAGTGCTATTATTTTTCTAATTATTTTCTGTACTTTTTATAATTGAATCTTTGTAGCTGCCAGCATCCTGTTTGTGCCTTGGCAACAAGAAAAAAGCACTTGGCATCTGTTTCCCCTTCTTCTAGCTTGCTGTAACCATGGCAAAAACCAAACATTGTCCTTTTAGACACTAGTGTGTCCACGTCTCCATGCTTCTATGAAGGCAATGCATCTTCCAAGTATTACTCCATCTTACTCTATTTTACATAAGTACAAGGTATAATGTTCAGGTGTTGATTAAAAATGTGCAACTATGTAGTTTAATGCCGGCTGGATTGCACTGAGGACTTAACAAAGGTTTAAATGGGCAGTGACAGCTGGGCTTGATAGATAGCTTAATCAGCTGATGTAGAGGATGCACTGAGGCAGTCCTCTGTGGACAGCTGGAGAGCAGAGCTAGCAACTGAAAGAGATGGTAACCTTGGGGGAAACTGAGTACTGATAATTTGTTTAATGGATACATGGAATACAGCTTCAGAGTCCACAGCGGTAAAATGTGCTTTTAATTGAATGTTGCTGAATGATTCCATTATTTATTACACTTTAATAATTTTATCCAGGGGAAGCTTTTTTTAACCTACCATATCGAGCCAATTTCCCCTTGTATGCTTGGATTGTAAAATAATTCCATATATTGAGAGAAGTGAATTCTTCCCTCACAGAGAACCATTGATGAGCTGAAAATTGTACATCTTCCACTTATATTGTAATTGTCTGGTTGGAGACCAGGTGGGCCAAAAGTAGACAAGTGATATTCCCTGGTTCCAGTTATACTCTTCAATTTATTGTTTGGTCATGGCCCCTTGTTAAACTCAGAACAGAAGCCGGGAATTGATGAATTGCAAGAATTAGATTTTCACCCGCAACTTTGCAGCTGTGTGGGGTTATGATTGTCAACTGTACAAATTTTAGGCAGACTGCTAAAGCCACAAAATTAGAGCTATCTTGGAGCTGAAACAGTACCTTTGTTTAAATGCAATGAATAAGAAGCAGCAGGGCCAGTCTGGTAAGCTTTTTGATAACACTAATGTAATTATTATTACATTTTCTAGTCTGCATGCTTGTCTAATTCTGTTTATGGCTTAAACTCAATTCTTGCTTAATAAAACCATCAATATCTTTTGGTTACTTCACCAATATAACTTAGAGTAATGAACTCATTTTGCTGTTGTATGGAAATTTTGTCTCATTACAATAATTTTGCCTGATCCACTCGGCAGCCAATATTAAGAGTAAGGCCCTACAGTCATAGACAGGGTTATTATGCTATACATCACAAAGTGCATTAGGCTCATAAAAGCTGTCAACAATAAGGTTGGAAAGTTTGTATGCAGCCCAGCAGGTTAATATATTTTCTCCAAAGACTGACTAGAAGTGTCCAACCCATATTGCTTCACCTAAAGCAATTTTCTGCTACTTAAAAATTCCTGATTCAGTATCCATCCCCCTTTACTCACATTACTCATCCATAAATGTTTTCCATAAGATATCCAATTTAGTCTGGCATAATTTTACTACAGAATATGTATTTGATGTTTTTTTTTTTTTTTAAGTAAACCTATACTCATTTTCACTGAACAATTTGGTTAAACCTAATGAGGAGATATATTATAGCCCACTCTTGGAGATTTCTTCTTAAACATAGAAAAAGTAGGTGAAATTAAGTCAAATCTAGATTCATGTATGATTTTTCTTCATAAAGCATAGATGAACGATCCATTAGTCTTATTTCCTGGATTTTAAATACTGGTCCAAGTCTGTTGGTTGCCAGTCAATCTAAGCGGCATTGTTTTTTAAATTGCTCTCTTATGGGAATGATATTCTCTGAGCTACAGTGGTAGTGATGCAGAATATTCCAAATTTTAACCAAAACTGATAACCAATAATTACCTGTTCATATAAGGCACCGCAAAACTTTATAAGCAACTTTTGGGTCCACTTAGGATGTGATCTATCCAACAAATAGTCCATAGTTTGAAACAAACTTCTATTGTGATTGGACTCTGTGAATTTGCATGCTCCTAGTATAATAGGCTTTACAACACCTCAGGCCCAAGGTCATTAGCTGTATATTTAAAACACACACAACAGCAAATGACACTCATCATCCAGACATTTTACAGATAATTTGATAAATCAAATGCAATGACATATCAAATAGCACAAAACAAAAACTGCATTCCTCAAGAAAGGGGTTTAATGGAACTATTTCGTGTGCAAAAAATTAATGCAAAATTCATCCATCCATCCATTCATCCATTATCTATACCCGTTATTTCCTGTGCAGGATCACGGGGGTCTGCTGGAGCCTATCCCAACTCTCTCTGGGCCAAAGGCAGGGGTACACCCTGGACAGGTCACCAGTCCATCGCAGTGCAAAATTCATAATTAAGTATTTTAATAAACCAAAAACAAATATATTTTAGTCATCCTGTGGTACATGAGGATGACAGGATATTTCTATAGTTTAAGTCAAATGGTGTTCAGTTGTATAATAAATTGAATTCACTGACAAATGTAAAATTTAACTACAGAAAACAAAAATAAAGTGCATCTTCGAGAAAAGGTATGTATAGAAGTATAACTGAACACTATGAATTCCATTACTTTGTTGTTTATTACTGTCTCTGTGAAACCTTTTGCAGTTTTCAAATGCTGGCTGCATGGAATCATCAACGGTTCGTGTTCTTGTTTTTGGCCTTACTGCTACTAGGTGCTGCTTCATGTTATTTTAAAAGAGCTTTGTTGTGATGACAACCT
Source organism: Arrhamphus sclerolepis (assembly GCA_037176975.1). Lineage (NCBI taxonomy): Eukaryota > Metazoa > Chordata > Actinopteri > Beloniformes > Hemiramphidae > Arrhamphus > Arrhamphus sclerolepis. The sequence continues at coordinate 8,753,720 of JBAMYA010000018.1, forward strand.
TTTGGATGAGATAAAAGATTAGTTGTGTTAAAAACCTGCTGTTCCCCATCTTGGAATCCTTGCTAAACATGCTGTGCAAACAGCAATCGTGTTGTCACCTGCTGCCACGGACAAAAATGACCAAACTGGCAAAGACATGTTACCATGGATGCTGTGTGGTTGGCTTTCTTTTCCAGTCAGGCAGACATGGGACCATGCTTAGGTCCTGGCATAAGTTATGGCAGATAATGTAATGGCATGGGATATTTTTTCAAAAGCCGATACTGCCAGAAAGAATATATATAACCACAGTCATCTACTTGGTTATACAGACACATTTACATGCTCACAACATTTTGCTGTGTGGTGTGTTCTTCCATTTTTTTTCTCACTTATTCCACCAAAACCAGCTCCACTCCATCACTCATTTACATCCATTGTCGCTGCATCTCAGGCCATTCAAGATAATTGTGATTGCCTTATTTGTATTTGTTCAAACAATGGCTACAGCTTCATGTTGTGATGTTATGTCATGTAATTTTGTTGTGTTGGTAGGTGGAGATTGGTTTTTGTTTAGTGGTAGGTGGTAGTTGAAGCATGCAATCATAAAACAGGTAAAGCCAGGTGTGTTGCTTCACCAGAATAAAAAAAATCCAAAAATAAACAAAGGAGATTTCTGGTAAAATATGAGGGGAAAAATATGACATATTGTAATACCAGAATGTAGCACTAAACTACATCATTTGGGTAGCTTTGCTGTACACTTGACATGACCTCATTTATTAGAAAGCTTAAGTTAATGGTCAGTTTATTAGCTAGTTTTCAGAATCAAAAGATACAGAAAATGGTAAGGATGCAAGCAAGTGTGTTTGGAACTCATGTTTTATGCTTTGCTGAAGATCACAGTAGAACTGAAACGCGTGGCTGTAATCCACCAAATTAAAATTTTAGCTTAAGTCATTTCTCAAGATGCAATGTGTCAACAGTTTTTTCTTGAGTACAACCACCTTTATTCAGTGGCAACTTTGCACAAAGCAAAGTTATTGTGAGGAGGTCAGATGATAGACTGAGTTTTAGAATCAGACAACTGAGAAAAAACAGTGAATTAAGTGAATTGAATCTGTAAGCTTAAGTTGCAGCCTGTCACATTGACCTCCTCTTCTGCCAACATTGTACTCGTACTGTTACAGAGTTGAGGAACTCGTGGAGAAATCGTAGTTATTTCAGTACTTTACTTTCAGTAAAGCCTTTGAATAGTTCTTCGACCACTGGCAAATTAATAATTAAAATCATGAGACTCGCCTGACTGGCGCTGCAGAGTGCTACTACTGTCTGATGTTACTGTAGATTCTATTTACAGTTTATAGACTTCCTTATAGCTCAAAGGATGTGACGATGGTAGAGTTCCATACTTGTATCAACATGCAGAGAGAAACTTGAAATCCTCCATTTATGGTTGTAGTCTCTCATGTTTTCATACAAAGAATTAAAGTTAAAATATGCTATCATAGGCCTGTTCCAGGCACTGTCATGGACATATGAACTGTCCAGGGTGTACTCTTTCTCTTGTCCTAAAACAGAGGGGACACTCTTTGACCCTGAACAGCATGAAGCTGGCGTTGAAAATTAATGAATAAATGAGGCATTTAAAACTTGGGAGAGACTCAAAATGTGAGTTGATCACTCCAAAAAGAGATTGATTTAACTGAAATCTATTAAGCTGTGAAGAATGCCCAGTTTATCTGAACAATAATAATAATTATAATAATAACAATAAATAAATAATGTTTGCAATAGATACATGCAGATTTAATTAATGCTTCTTGCTTTTTTTTTAAACCTTAAATGGTAACTGCACTGGTCTGGCTATATAAGACTAATTTCAGTTTCAGTGATGGAGACTTTTGACAACCCTGTTCCTGAGCAATTACATCCTTTTAGTGATGAAAAAACTACTTATTGGGGTGCGGGGTGTCTAACAAAATCACAAGGTAACTGTTTTGTGAACTGCATGTCATTGTGAACGTGTGATGCTGAAAGTGCCCCTTTGAAAGAGCTTGGCACTTTAAGGCATTAAATGCAGCACTGAAATTGCTCAATGTTTTTTCATAAAGCAGGCAATCTTTTGTAACAATCAATTATGATACATTTCCCTCCTTGTCTAAGCACTAATAGCTCCTGTCTGCGCCCATGGTGGGGCACGTCTCGTAAATATACAGTGTTTTCCTTTTAAATGTCTTGTAATATGCACAGGGAACACAGAAACACACTATGACAGAAGGACTGAGCATTAAAGCTGGAGAAGCAATTCAAAGTGTCTGAGTCAAAGAATTGAGAATGGAGCAGTTTGTGGCTTTCCTCCCATTAGCCAGATTGAATTACTGTGTTTTACTTTTAAGGGCCATCTGTTCAGGTTTAATTCATATTTCTAAATCTGTCATGTTTTGTGTGTGTGTGTATGTGTATGTACGTACGTACGTGCGTGCGTGCGTGTGTTTGCTTCTTTGATGGGGGCTAACAGTTTCTTTTTTTTTGCTGGAAAATAAAATGATGCGTACAGACTATTATGACAACTGGAACTTGTGTGCAGTGGTGCTGCAGCTGCAGATTATTTTAAGATAGAGTGCAACCGTACACACCCTTCTATTAGCTGCAGAATAACAGATAGGTGTGTGTTGCCAATGTTATCAGTCTGATTATTGATCTGAAATAGATTCATTGTTGGACTGCAGTTGTATTTGCAGTGTAGCACAAAAAACAACACAGTTATTCTATGTCCTCCCAGATAAATCATATTATAAAAATATTCACTTTTACTGGCTATCTGATAAGACAGATAAAACCATGGTGCTATGTTCACCTAAAGGCTATATCACAAAATGATTAATATTAATTAACTTACTCCAAACAAGATAGGTTCAATATGAGACCTTAGACAGACTTCACGGCTACTGCGGTGCTGACATGCTAACTTATCGTGGTGAGCATATTCACTTTTTGTTTTTTTTTGTTTTTTATTTTCTTTTTGTTCACTATGGTTCAGTCGTGTTATGGTCTATGTTTTTTTTGGTATTTTCTCCTTTTATGTCTCCGCCTTCACCTGATCAATTTGGTGTTGCTACACTTATATTGCTGCTCCGATAGTCTACACTGCCTTGATACTCCTTACACTTTTTGCACCCTTTCAGTCAGTTATCCTAGCTTAGCTCTATTGATCATGGCTTCTCCCTCTGTCTCTCCTGCTCCATGTGTCTCATGTTTAGTTTTTCCTGTGCCTCCTTTAATAGTAGTGGTGCTTGTATTAGGTGTAGTGTAGTTATATTCCTGGAGGTGAGGCTTAGTGATCTGGAAGCATTGCTCTGTACCTTGGAAACTAAATCAGTAGCATCTATAGCTAGGTAGGCCCTGCTAGCTGGTGCAGACTGCTCTGAGACTAAGGCTAAGTCTCCTGTTAGCCACCCAGCAGCTCCAGTGCAGCCAGTAAACAAGACGGTTGGGTGACTACCCGCAACAGGAGGTATAGTCCCAAGCAAAGGTCCACGGTGCACCATCCATCACTGGTCCATGTTAATAACAGATTCTCCCCACTCAGCAACACACTAACTGAAAAGACTTTGGTAATTGGGAACTCCAAAGTTAGAAACATGAAGTTCTCAGCCAACAACCATAGTTAGGTGTATTCTCGGGGGCCAAAGCGGGCAACATAGAATCAAATTTGAAACTACTAGCGAAAGCTAAACGTAAATTTTATAAAATTTGTCATCCACGTTAACAGTAACATCCCACTGCACCAGTTGGAGGTCTCTAGAATTAATATTTAGTTGGTGTGTATGTTACGGGTTCCGCAGAGGCAGGCAATACAGGAAAATAAGTATGAGGCAGGGCAGCGGTGTGGCGATGCTTTTCAGTTTACTGCAGTTATTTATTAAACATTTTCTTTTGAGCAGGTGCATTTTCCCTTTCAGAATTATCTTGAAGTTAAATTTATAATTTGTGTTCAGTGTCTTTTAACATTATTTTTCAGTTTTCATATCAAAACAAAAGCTATAATAAAATAAATCTCCATGCACAAGATGCATGTCCACATATCCTTCCATATTTCACTCTATTAGTTAATATGATGTACATAAACCATGGTATAATTACTCAGTATACTGATTTGAATGCATTTCTGAACTTTTATCACCAGTCTGTTACATTTACTGTCTTATTCCATGAACAAAACTCATTCACAGTAAATTTACCAGTAATAGTTTAACACTTGACTGTATAGAATGTTCATAACTTATTTAAAGTCTTTCACAAAACTGTTATGACAACTTTTTCAGTATATCTATAACTGTTTCACAAAACTGTTATATGAATATGTCATAGTATATCAGCCATTTCAATATGAACTTGAAATATTAAAACATTTCGCATTAATCTAATTGGGAGGGACAAACGGCCAGCTAAGCTAACCAGTAAACAAAGGCCTTCACTGATTATACATTCACATTTACAAAGAGAAAAAAACATGTGCGCCATGATATCTAGCTTTACAATTAAAACAAATACGTCATCGTTCTCTAGCATAACTCTTGAGACTTAGTTGTGCAGAGTTCAGGTCCTAAACTCCTCTCTGTGCTTCAGTTGGAGCAAACACCCAGTACCCCATTAGTTCTGTGTCTGTCCCTAGACCATCTAAATCAATAAGACCATCTAAATTTAAAAAATCGAACTCTGATTATGGAAAAGATGCGACTCCCTCCGATTTGATTCAAATTAAAATCAGTAAATTGACTGAGGACAGAAATATGGTGATCAAATGTGGATTGTTAAACATTAGATCTCTTTCCTATAAAGCTTCTTTAGTAAATGATCTGATCACTGATCACCATTTTGACCTCTGTCTTACAGAAACTTGGCTGGAGCAAGAAATTATATTCATCTGAATTAATCGGCTCCACCTACTCATATGTATTATCGTACTCCCAGAAGCGCAGGCCGAGGGGGCAGAGTAGGGGCAGTTTATAATTCTAGTTTATCATTCAACTTTAGGCCAAACCATAGTTATACCTCATTTGAAAAACCTGGTGTTAAGAATATATGCCAGATTCCAAGTCCCAAGCACCAGTCCTCCTGGCTATTGTGTACTGTCCTCCTGGTCCTTATTCATAATTTCTTTCTGATTTCTCAGACTTCATTTCAGAGCTAGTTCTCCAGGCAGATAAGGTGATCACAATTGGAGATCTCAACATTCATGTGGATGCGGAGAGTGACAGCCTATCTGGTTTATTCAAGAAAGTTATAATGCAGAAATGTGGAGTCTTAAACAGAAATGTAGAAAGTTGGAAAGAAAGTGGCGCTCTCCAAATTTAAAAGAATCCCATTTAGCTTGGAAAAATAGTTTGGCAATGTATAAAAGAGCTCTTTGGAAGCTAGGAAAACTTATTATTTATCATTAATTAAAGAAAATCCTATTAATCACAAATTTATTTTCAGCACTGTAGCTAGGCTGACTCAGTCACAGCTCCAGAGAGTCATGGATTGGATCTCATTTAACTAACTGACTTTATGAATCTCTTGATTAACAAAACAGTAAATATTAGAGACCAAATTCATATTCTCCCACCAACTATGGGGATAACATTAGGCAGCATCATGGAACATCCGGTAGGAAGCAGCTGTACTCACTGGTTCTTACTTAGACTGCTTCTCTCCTATTGATATTTGTGAATTAACTGCAGTTGTTTCTCACGCAGAGCCATTAACATGTTAACTGAACCCTATTACTGCCAAGATTTTTAAATAATATTTTTCCCATGATAGGCTCCGTAATCCTGGAACTTTTCAGTGCATCCCTTATAATCGAATATGTACCAGGAGGTTTTAAGATTGCAGTAATTAAACCTCTGCTCAAAAAGATGTCTTTGGATTCTGATGCCAGATACAGGCATACTTCCAACCTTCCTTTTATTTCCAAAATTCTTGAAAAAATTGTTTCATATCAACTAAATGATCATTTTTGAAGAAACAATATAAATGATGAGCTTCAATCAGGTTTTATGCCTCATCATAACATAGAAACTTCATTAGTCAAAGGCACATGGCCTTCTCATGGCTTCTGAGTGCGGGGTTCTGTTCTTGGACTGACACTGTTCTGTTCATACATGCTTCCTTTAAGAAATGTCATTAGAAAGCATAACATAAATTTTCATGGATATGCAGATGATACTCGGTTGTATCAAATAACCTCATTAGATACACGCATTAAAAATTGCAGGGAAATTTCCTGATTCTTAATTTAAATTAAACTGAAGTTATTGTAATTGGTCCCAAGTACCTCCGAGAGGCACTCTTAAGCTGTACAATTAATTTAGATCACTTTACCGTAGCCTTTAGATCTACTGTTAGGAACCTCAGTGTCATTTTTGATGATGACTTGTCTTTTAACTCTCATTTGATTCAGAGCTTTTTTCTAAATTTGCCTAATATCTAAAATCTTAGTTTTACTGGATCTTAGTGCTGCATTTGATACAGTTGACCAGTTGAGAGGATAGACTTTAAAGTTCTGATGCTGGTCTATAAAACTTTTAATGGTTTAGCAAAATACATCAGTGACCTACTGACCCAGTATGAATCTACCAGACCCCTTAGATCATCTGTATCGGGTCTTTTATCAGTTCCCAGAGTCAGAACCAGACATGGAGAAGCTGCATTAAACTTCTACGCTTCCAGAAAGCCTCAGATCAGCTGAAACACAGTTTATTTAAATCCAGGTTGGAGACCCAGCTGTTCTCAGTTGCATGTGAATGGAGTTCTAAATTTGCAGTTATTTTAAGCCTGAATTTTAGAACCAAAAACAAAATATTTTTAACTGCTGTTTTTTAATCTATTTTTTTTTCTCTCCTACTGTGTAAATTAAATTGTATTATTTGTGCTTTTTATTCTCTACTGTTCATTTTTAATTTAATTTAATCAATTATTTTTATGTTTTATGGAATGATTGTATTTGCCTTTAGTGATTTTATGTAGCTGTAAAGCACTTTGAATTGCCTTGTGTATGAATTGTGCTCTACAAATAAACTTGCCTTGCCTAATATCAGGAAAATTAGAAACATCCTGACTCAAGAGGATGCAGATTAATTAATCAATGTCTTTGTTGCCTCTAGGCTGGATTATTGTAATGCATCATTTTCTTTCTGTACAATAAGCCTTGTTAAAAACCTTCAAGTGGTCCAGAATGCCGCAGCACGAGTACTAACCAGAACTTTGTACTGTATAGAGATAAAATCTCACCAGTTTTAGCTTCATTACACTGGTTCCCTGTTAAATTTGGCCAAATTCAGAATATTGCTTCTTGCAAATAAAGCCTTGCATGATAAAGCTCCAATATATCTGAAAAATCCCATTGTTCCATATTGTCCTAGAAGAATACTCCCTGCTCCCTGAATACAAGTTTATTTGCTGTTCCAAGCATAACCTTTACCTATCAGGCTCCTCTGTTATGGAATAAACTTCCAGCCTCTGTCCAGGAGGTAGACTCCCTCTCTAGATTTAAGGTTTGGCTTAACACCTCCATAGATTCAATGTTGTCTGTCTTCCTAACCCGTTCTCATTCTAATTTGTGAAACTGTCACGTTTTTTTAATCTATTGTTTTGTGCTGCCAAGCACGATTTGCTGATCTTTTTCGTGTTCCTGTGAACAAATTTCAAACTAATGTATTTCAACTGGAAATTCATTTCGTACTTACAAGCACGACAATCATAGACCGCACCAGGTGCGATTTTTCACAGACAGCAGGGGATGCCAAACTGCCTCTGAAATTCTCTGACGAAATTGCTACATCTTCAATGTGAAATTGATGGTAAAACAGTAATTCACAAACACGAGATATGCCCAATATTGCATTTACTTTCATGACAACCATATGTCATCCCGTAGCTTAATCAAGTGATTTCTCGTGAAATCGTCGTGGTTCGCTGAAAAAAAGTCACACTATGAAGCCTCCCGCAGAAGCCGAGCTTCCAGGGGCGGGTCTAAGCGTCAAGTTTTTTCTAAAATTCTAGGTGATCATTGGCTAAATCGACAAAACTTCTCACTTCCGAGGCTGTTCGGATTCCCTGGGGGTACATGAGTGGTGGGCGTGTCAAAGACTCCGGGCTGTTTTGTGATGATTGGAGGTCCCTCATGTCTATCAAACACTGATTGACACTGATATTTTTATGCGGGGAGAAGCACGCTGACTTTTCAGTCCCAAAGTGGATACGAGAGAGAGTGGTTGTTTGCGAAAGTGCTGTCGGAGTTTCATTCATTTCCCATCGTTTCTTCACACATACA
>JBAMYA010000018.1:8762121-8773595 GCA_037176975.1 Arrhamphus sclerolepis
CTTGTAAGAGTGCCCTTCTAGTTTATTAACTTTATATGTAATACTTGTGCCTGCATGTTAGTTTTGTGTTTGGTCTAAACATTAGAATCAGAGAGCTCCGGCGTTAATAATTACAGCACGATGAAGCTAACTCAGTTTCAGATCTTGAGGTCTAAACCTGTTCATAGTGAAGAATGAGAATATATTCACATAAAAATGATGGAACAGACAAAGTGTTGTATTTGCAAAGGTACATTAAAAGGCAGTCAGAAGTCTTGTTCTGATAGCTTCTTTCACCAGAAAAAAACCCACAATGGGTTTGTAGCCTTTGTAAGGTGTAGAATGCCTCAAAATAAATGTAGGAAATGGTAAAAGAAATGGCTAAATAATTACATGTTATGTAGAATACAAAATTATGTACATCTAGCTTTCACATAGTTCTGTCTACATATGGGATGCGACCAGATTAAAAAAGGGGTACCTATTTATGCATGGAATTGGTCCTGCTTTGTTGTGGCCATGCATTATGTGTGTATTTCTTAAAAGCTGGTGAAAATTAGCTCATCTTGAATGGATAGTACAAACGTCAGGACACCTAGCGTGCTTTTCGCTTGAGTGGAAGACCAAAACTAAGACTAAAGCAAACAAATGAAAAACCAAAATTTAAACCTAAGATGTAAAGCCTTTCAAACTGCTAATATGAAAAGAGCTTATGGGCCAGAAATAGAACTTTTGCAGCAGAATAGAAGCTGTGCAGTTTTAGTTAAATTTTAAAAAATGAAATAAATACAATGGCATATTTATCTTCACTTGACACACAGTTTTCTGCTGGTTAGATGTTTCAAATATTATGTACCAGAACTGTAAGAAAATACAATTCATTATACAGAACATTTGGGGGCATGATTTTGTTTTCTTCTTTTTAATTCACAGAAACCAAATATATCGCTGTGGAAATGAGGTGTAAATCTTACTTAATATGTCAAATGTATGAGTCACTGTGGTATGGCTCTGCTCTTGGACATAGCTCAAGCTGTTCCTATCCCTTTTTTACACAGATTCATAGTAGTTCTGTTTAGAAACATAATCCTTTGGCTTGTTTTCTTGGAGATGCCTTTTTCTTTTAACGTAGATGGTAAAACAAGGAGGAGTGTTTCACCACATTTTGCATGTTTTTAAATACACAACTATCATCCAGGATACCTGCATCCAGATTCCATTCAACCTAAAAAAAAAGTACTGGGATGTATTTAGGCACTAATAGCTGCCTGGTTAAGCTATTACAGCGATTTACACATAATGAAAATCTCCTTTTAATCTCCGCACTAATTGGGTGGTGAGTCTCAGATCATATATTAAAGTCTCTAAACATGGAGCACGCACATGGGAAACCCCCAGCTAAAAAAGATTGCTTTGACAGTTGTGCCCCACTCATAAAAGAAAAGCAGTTTCTGTCCAGCTTCATCGTTAAAATAATGTTGTTTCATGTCTGTCTCATGATTTGCTAAGAAACTGGATTGTCCTGTAACCTTCAAACAGAAAAAGCAAAACAACCAAATAAAAGAAAAATATCATACTTAAATTATGATTTCACCAATACACAGTAAAGATAACCAGTGTCACAAATCATGGTATTTCTTTAAGAGAGATGTTCTCTGAAGTGTTTTCAGATTGGAGGAATGATGGAACACACAGCTCTAAACCAATAACTGAGAAAAGACTTTGTGGGAAATGTATATGTATAGTCTATGGTAGATGTGACCAATCAAGGCAATCCCCATAACAAGAGGTCAAAATGTCTCTTATTTTGAGCATATGATGATGTATGTGCTAAGAATTCATGGTTGCAAACCTTGAACCTTGAACCAAGTCCACAAACATGTAAATCATGCCAGGTCTGCTTAAACCCAGCTAGACATATATACTACTTACAATTCACTTATGGAGACAAACTTAATGGGATATAAAGTATCTTGCCATGTCCTACATTTGTCTCAATTAATTATTATTATCATTATTTTTATCATTATTATTATTGTGACAATGAGAGTTTGATGGTGTAGCAACAGCAGACAATTGTCAGATATGAGTAGGTCTTGAATCTATGCTGTGTATGAGCAATATCAACCATCAAGCACTTTTAGTTATTTTTCTAGATTTACTATTTTACATTAAGTTATAATTATTATTATTTATATCATTATTAAATGTTATTATTCTTTCTCTTCACCTGAAATAATTCTCACAACATTTTGAAGATGCTTTAACACTGAAAGAACTTCTCACGTTCCTTCCTTTTGGCTGAAATGAAACATAAATTTAAGCCTGGAAGAGCCTCTAAAATGTTAGTGATCCACTATGCTGTTGCAGAGATGGAAGTGTATGGCTTTAGGGGACAAACCATTTCCCTGCCAACAGAAAGACTCTCCAGAACAACCTCTTCACAGCCCAGCAGGCCTTGCACTGTCACCAAGTCCAGCGATTGAATTGAATGGTCCACAGATTTCTCAATTATTTCTATATACCAGCCTTCCATGGCAGACTAAAGGCCTATTATTGGAGGGACTGAGACCATAGGAACTTATTACATGTGTGACCTTTTAAAGCCTTTCACCGTGATGGATCTCAGGTGAGAATTTACTGGAATCAATTTTTATCTGAAAGCTCGATGCTTGCTCACCAGCACAACCCTGTGTGAAACATTCACTTTATAAAAAAAAAGAAAAAAGTGGGAGAGCAAGAGATAGACCCCTTGACTAATGGAAATGAGCACCGCAAATACCTTTGTGTCTTTTCCTCCCAAATTAAAGAGACTTTGAAAAAGAGGGCTGGTGGATGTGCTGGAGTATTGTGCTTAATCAAGGTAGAAATACAAAGACAGAGCCAGTTCCCCAAAGGTTCACATCAAAAGGTGCATTCCACTTTGTGAGCTATTTAATCAGTTAAAGCACAGATGGCAGGCTGCCGCAATTAATTAATCATATATGAGGCATCCTGTACTTGCTTGCAGAAAGTATGTCAGTGCTACAGAGATCTCATTTGGAATTCAGTAACTCTATGCCGGCACAATAATTGCTAAATAAGAATAGGACTAACTTTGGAACTTATTCTTGAATTAATATATAGCAACCAAACCACTGACCTTCCTGTGTATGCCTTATTACCATCACTATAGGGGTATAGAAAATATTTCAAATAACTCATAAGAAATATATTTAGCTTTAGCAGTCATGAAATGTTAGAAATGTTTTGGGGGTAGCATGTGAGAATGCAAATGTTTGTACTGTTTGCTCTGTTCTTTTTTTTTTTGCTTTAGTGACCTTTATTGACAGTGCACAGACAGGAAACTGGGCAGAGAGAAAGGCGGACTGGAAAGGGTCAAACCTATGACCGCCTGTATATGAATCATCTACTCTAACCACTGAGCTATCAAGCAGGTCTTGCTATGCTCTTCAGACATTTTTCACCCAGTCCAGCTAAACCATTGTAAAATGTCCTGGAAATCAATGGGTGAGACAGTGTGTGAAGTGTGTGAACAAAAGGAGTTAATTTGCTGTACTGGGTGTGCTAGAAAGAGTTCTTGCTTCATGCTCCTTTCTGCTGGCCGTCATAATCATTTCCTCTTGTCAGTATTGTGCGTATGTTTAAATATATGTGGCTTTGATGTGCCACCATTGTGTTGTCACTGCAGTGCAATTTTTGCGGCACACTTTTTGCACCATTTCCTGCCCAATGACTGTATAACTATGGACAAACACTGAAGTGACATCACCCATTGGTTTCTACAGAGAGCCATTAAAGCCCAGTTTTCCTTGAAATGCATGCCACCATCTTCCAAAGAGGTGGGACAAAGCTGTCAAAGTCAGTGGCAGAGCCAATGGCTAGCTCTCATTTAGGGTTATGAAATGAATCCAGGCATCTGATTGGTCAGCTTTATTGATTAATATAACGTTGTCTGATGTGGTAGACAAAAATGTTCACCCATACAGTTGCCATGGGTATAATTTCTCAACATAGAGACCAAAATGATTTTTGTACCAGTACATACGTTTTAATTCTGCTGCAAGTTGTCCATTTTAACATGGGAGTCGATGGGAATTAATTTACTCTGTTTTGGATCCAGCACCTAGTGGTCAGTTGAGGAACTGCAACAAAACGTATTTCTTCGTTGGGCTTCAACCCACAAGTGGGATGGTTTTTGCTTGGTCCAGCCACCTGAGTGTGCTTGTTAAAGTTCCCATGCAGCCCCTCTTTGATTTCATGTGGTGAGAGTAAATCTCTGTCTTGAAGCATACTGTCTGCAAGGAAACATGTTCAGACATGCATTTCAAAGTGTCTGCAATTTAATGATTTTGAGTGCCGGGTAATAATGTTAATATCACTCTTACTGCTTGAATCTGAATAATTAGGCAAGGTGGTGCAAATTAAATGGAGGCTACCCAAGTGCCATTTACGTGCAAGGGAGCAGCATTTGCACTCATCTAGGGCTTTGCAGATTTGTACCATTCTGGTTTTTCTTCCACTAGTCGCTTCCTCTGCTAACTTTAAACAAAATAAATAGGGTCATCACTCTTGTAGCTGTCAATGCAGTTACTTTCCTTGTCAAAATGTTTTTGCATTGTGTTATTGTTTTGTTAAAATTTGTTATTATTGGCATTTAACCTATGTATCTCTCTTTTTTGTCATGGGTTTGAGTTGATGTTTTTTGTTCGTTTGTGTGACTTTTGAGGTATAGCCAAAATTTGTTACTATTCATTTTTTTGCTCTGGATTTATGAGCAGTATTGGTGTAGGCTTTGGTTTGAGTATTTGTTGCAGGTCCACATTTGAGAATGATGCTTGATGTGACCTGTTTGTGGATTCCTTTTGTGTGTAACGTATTTCTTTTTTATCACCAAGATGTGTATGGTTCTAGATATTCATTGAATATGGTCACACAATGCTCATGCTATCCATCATTGGTTGAGATCTGCAGTTGTATTGTCAGGTGTTTTGTGTTGTTCTACTGTTGAAAAGTTCTGCTTGTTGTGTGTGGGAATCAAGGTAAGGCAGCTGTCTCCTTTGTGATTTTACATGCCTAACTATAGCCCCTGAGACGCTTAGTGATGTTACCCCTTTGGGTGTTGTCAGCATTGTTGTTTTGTTAATATTGTGGTGGTTTGGTTAGAGCACCTTGACCCGGTAGCACATCTGTGGTTCAGACGGAATCACTAGTTTCTGATTGCTTTTCCTTGCCATTGGACTTTACTGTTTACAATTCAAAACCACTGGCCACTGCATGAAGACTAATGGTGAGTTTAGTTGGGTAGGAAGTGGTCAAGAAGTCAGATAGAAGGGCATAGCTTCTCTTCTTTTGCTGTTTCTACTTGATTACTGTTTGGAATTTGCATGTCAGCCAGCTCTTTGCTTTATGTTGTTTTTTTGCCACATGGCTGAGCTCTGGAAAATGTGGAGGAGTTTGTTAGTTCTCCACCAGAGCATCTGTTGGATATCTGTACAAAGGTACAGTTGTTAAAGAAGAGTGAAGTATTATTAAACTGAAACTGGTGATAAGGGTTTGAAGGATATGTTGAAAGCCATCTTAAAAGCAAACTTACTTAAGAAACATGTTTTATTTGTGAAGCCTCACCTTGTTACTAGTGATGTGTTAGGGGTATGGTTACGATCTTCTTTGCTGATAACAGGTTGTCTTTTTGAGAAGCAAAAGAAATGATTTTGATACAATGTGAACATGAAAAATTTAAACTGAAGGCACAGTTGGAGAAGGAATTGAGGGTGTGTCAGCAGATGGAACAGATAATGTGGACGAGCAGTGTCCAACTCACTGAAGAGGTTTGGGGATCTTGTTAGGATGCTCTCTGGATGCCTCCTTGGGAAGGTGCTTTGGCCATACCCCACTGAGAGAAGTAAAGTCATTGCCTCTCATATGACTCTTGAACATCCCGAAATTCCCCTGGAACAGTTGGAGGAGCAGATGAAGTCTGGGACCCTTTGCTTACACTATTCCCCCTGAGAACCAAAAAGGATGGGTGGATGGATACAGTCTTTGGTTTGCAGAACAACAGCTTAAGATTCAGTCCACCATTAGTTTCTGCAAATAATGAAAATGATGAGGACTGATTGATGTTTTGATTGTAGAATTTCAGAGTGGTGTGTTTTCTGTCATGGATTAAAGAGATTTACTGGCTGAAATGTCGAGTAGAAGGCCTAGTCTACTTAAACTGGTCAGCTGACTGGTGAAAAATGATGACATGTCAGTTGAGCTGACATATTTCATTGACACCTGAAAGTCTAAAAAATTGCTGATGGTGAAGCACAGAAGGACAGACAAAACCTCAAGACAGTGATGGATGGCCTGTGTGTATTATGGAAATGCATGTGGTGTTTCTGTGGCGTGCTTTGGTGTATGTAAATGAATATGTGGTGATTGGTGTTATGATGTTGGTTGTGACCACCTTAGCCCAGCAGCCAGACATAAAGCAGTGATGTTGACACTTTCTCAGCATCAACTGGTGGTCGGTATCAGTACTGCAGGCTGGATCACAGTTGGTGCTGGTACGTTGGGCCAGTTTCATGCACAAAACCTCCACCAGTGTATGTGTATGTGTATGTTTCCCCCCAGGCCTAACAGGAACCATCCAGCCCAGCCTGCTCTGGCTCTAAGCACGACCAGTGAGATGAGCCCACCGAATCCCAGAGCTGACAGAAAGCAGACTATAGCGCGCAATCCAGGGAGGGCACCAGCCAGTAGAGTTATGCACTATATGCTGCAATGCTAGCAGCATACAAAACTTTACATTTGTTGCCTTCAAACAGGAATATCTACTACCCACATTTCACTTTCACTCTGTCATTTGTGTATAAATGCACACCCTAGTACTGCTGGTAGATGTTCTGATCCATCCATACAAGGTGATGCACCCTCTAATAATTCTTTATGGGAGAAGAAAACTACACATGTAATAAAATCCAGTTTATATTTGATTCTGCAAACTACAATAAACACAAAACAAGCAGTAAATAAGCTTTTCAGAAAGCTGATTACCAAAGCAATTTATTGCCAAGTGCAGGACTGTGTTAAAGCAAAGCATCGCCGGAAAGTGAAGGGGCCCACATTGCAAATCTTCTCTCCCTCAAGCTCTTTGCTTTCCATGTTATTAGTTGGGCTGCTTGGTGAGGAGCCAATCTGATCAACTTATTTTACTATACAATGCCCCAGCTCCAACTGAAAGGAGTTAAAAAAAAAAAAAAAAAAAAGGCTTGTGATTGAGGTCATCCTAGCATCCATCACTGTGGTAAACATTGCTACGTCTATTACTGCACCAAGGCCATTTTCGGCATTGGGGTAGTTTTTGCACAATGCTCAATATCCATAAGTATAATGTCATTTTAGAGCTTATAAATAGCTGATGTATCAGAAAGTGTTTACTCGTGCGCTACAAAAGTGAATTATAGCTATAATGAAGGGAGGCACTCAGTCCTTGACTGCACAGATATACACTGATGACACAGTGTTCCAATCAGACACACAAAAGGTTCTCTATCCTGATGATGAAGATAGATTTTTCTCAGATTTGATTTACCTCTCCTATTTTGGTTATGCTTTTGGCCTTCAAAATAAATATAAAATGAAAAATGTTTAAGAGTTTTTGTCTGCTGTATTGTGCTGTAGATCTCTGCAATTAGCTCCAACTTGAAAAAGGAATGATGGAGAAATGACAAAATGTTAAAACTGCATATTTAGGAATATAAATTGAAGCTGTGATGGCACAGGAGAAAATGCTATGTGGGGATTATTCACAGTTATATAATGTTAGGAAGAAAACCAGGCGCTTCTCATTTTGGTCACTTATCCCTCATTGTAAAGGTCTGTATATTTCATTGCTGGTGCAGCAGCTTAGGGGATACATTTCAAAGCAGCAAATAAAAATTGGCTAAACTTCCAAAATTAGCACTTCAAAGTCAAACATGATTTGCAGCGAGGGAAGGGGTGGAAGCAGTGTGACTGTGAAAGTGTGTTTGTAAAAGCGAACTGTGAGTCTGTGTGTGTGGTGGAGCTGATGTGCAGAGTTCAACATTAGGCCTTAGAACCAATTTCTAGGCAAATTGGTTTCATTTAAGAATGAGATCACAGAGTAAGCAAACCTCTTTCAGGGCAAGTTCATGCATCTGTAGCCGTTTATTTCAGTTTTATATGCACTACTTGGCGCAGGCTGCTTGTAGGTAGAATATGCATAATCTTAGCCATGGGCACCATGCTATAGTTAACATGTTCACATTTACCTGTCATTACCATTAATTTAATTCAAACCCCCCCCCCCCATTTTATTGCATTCTGTCACAAAGATTTTCAACGCTAATTAAGCATTTTGTTTGCTACATACCATCCAGTACTGTTGTGCAATCAGTGCTAATCAAATCCACATGTAACTAATTGCCTTCTCCAGTCTCTCACTCATAGCACAAGCAGGTCCATTAGGAATCAATGGAACACATGCTGGAGTTTTTTAATGGCTATGAAAATCTGCTTAGTTTCAAGGGAAATAATAGTCACTTGACCACTGTGAGGATCTCTGCTCATATTTTCATTAATACTGGGCAACTTTGTTTGGTAGATTTTAAAACAATATGTCACTCTTATTACCTTAATTACCTTAATGGTTCTTGAATACATAGTACTATTTATCTGTGCTTACAGTCATTATTATCAATACACATGCATTAGGGCTATGCAGTATGTTTCAGGCCAAAATATCATGTTTGGTCTATGAATATTTACTATTTACTAATATTTACGATATAATATTGATTCTGCCTAGTGTCAGCCACTGGTAGTGTCAGTTTTAGCCTTTGACCTTTCATGTACAGCATGTTTCATACAATTTACTCATTACGTATACATGTTTGTTTTTGTTGTTTCTTTTTCTGTTGTTGCCTATTAAGACTTCACATTAACAATTTTTACAAATGTGATGCCATGTGACAGAAATACTAGAATATAATAATGTAACAGTGATAGACTTAGGCTATAAGAATATCAATTCATCATAAGTACGCTTACAGTATTCATTTACAAAAAGAAAGGAGATAAAAGATGAATGAATGAAACACCACTGTCAGCACTAGTTTATCAATTTAATTTTTCTGGGTAAATGTAATATTCCACATTTTAATTGTATTTTTACAACACATTGATGAAACTATGTAGCCTACAACACTGTTCTGTATTAAAACAAACAAACAAACAAAAAAAAAAACACCCACTGATTTAAGAACTTAAGTCTCCAGTTTTCAGAGTTGTAACATTGAATCATTGTCACTGATAGTTCTAAACCTTTGTAATTCATAGACTTACAATCCTTTATCATTAACAAACATGAGAGAGAAAGCAGAATGTCCTGTAGTTCTTTGCTATGTGCGCTCCCACAGATGAAGATGCATTTCCTGGCAGGAATGCACTTCTGGCCATAACACCTGGTTGCTCATTTATAAACTTTGCATATGTAAAAAAATGGGGCTTGGAAGTTGCACATGTCACTTTCCACCCAGATTGGGATCTATTAAAACACTACACAAATTTTGAACCTTGTGCACAAACATTTTGGAGAAACAGGAGAAACTGGCGATGCAGATGGTGAATGAAGCCATGGTCATCTCATATGTTTAACCTCAGTTCATATCAGACTTGAGATCTGCGTAATCATAAATGGCCAAACCCACAGTATCATAGATGTGTTCTTGCTGTGATCCATTACTATTCTATAAGCACTGAGTGCTGTAAGCTCAAATATCATACTTCCATTGTTCAAATTATATTCTAGAGTGTTGGATAGCACTGTTTGAAACGTGAAAAGGTGTGTAGCAATCAGTCTAATAACTGAGTAAACATAAATATTATGGCGATGCTTGTACATAGCTGCATAATGGCTACACTGACACAGCAGGTATGTGATTAACAATATAAGGTGTTAAATTGGGTGGTATTATTGACATGACCAGTTGGCACATCCAGTTTCCTTTCAGTGTGGGAGAACAACAACATTAAAAGACAATTTACAGCAATGTTCAGTTTCACAAATGTAATCAGTGGAACTGACTGTAGTGATGTTGCTATAAGGGCTCCAAGTGAAGTTGATTTTGTCTATGAACCATAAAAATGTGCATACGATGAATTTGTAAGTTATTATCAAGTTATTATACACAAATTTAGTAGCATGCATACCTTCCTCCACACAGAGGAAGGTGATTCATATGCAGACAGCATTACATTTATGATAGAATGTGGGTGTGTTAAGGGTGGGATATGTGGCCACATATGCAAACATTTAGGTGGACTGTGATTTGTAAAGGGAAACTGCTTGCAAGACATTTGGTCATTTACCATAAGGCAAAGTCAGGAATGAAAAAAGGGCTCCATTTTCTCAATTACAAATTTCCATCCATGCACACAGTAGTTAAAGAGTTGTTTCTTGTTTTTCAACTTTGAGAGAAAAATTGGAATACAACCCGTTTTACGTTTACCATTTTCAAAATTAAAAATTAAATAGGGTTCATTTTCCTTGTTTTCCTTCTTTTTTTTTTAAATTTCAGAACAGACATCAGATGGCTGCAACATACACAGACTGCTGTGCATAAAGACATTTTATTTATTTATTTTTTCAGTTTGCTGTATAGAATAACAGCCAGTAGATGGTGAGCAAATATTCATCGGATGTGTCTGGGTTAGAAATCATGTAGAAATGCTGACCTTACCTTTAATGGATAATAATATTACCATGTTTGTTCTCTCATTTATATAAAGGCTTGTCAATCAAAATGTCCCCCATAGAAGAACATACATAACACAGAGCAAATAAAGAACTATTTTCAACGAAACATAGTAACATTTTAATTACCATCTACAAAGTTCCTGGAACTGCCAACCCAAGACACTACAATGTGAACTGGGCAGCAGTTGGTTGGTAGTTGTCGGTCATCAGCAACAGGGATATCTCGTGTTCTTGAGCAGTACTTTTGCTTGGTCACCCTCAATGATCTGATGACGCAGCTGTCACATGGGAGACCCGGTGTCAAATTTCACAAGTCTCGTCCCACTGACACCAACAAACCAAAATAATAACTGGGATATTTATACACCAGGAAGACAAGTGAAGAAGACATTTAAACTTAACACAAATATTGCCCGCACATAGTAACTATTTACTTTGCGAAGCATTTTCTTAAGTATACTTTCCAGTAACCTGTAAAACACTTCATTAAGACAAACTATGATCCTTTGACATGTAGAGGAGACGTTTCCAGGCTACAGACTCCAACCAAGAAAGCTGATTATTGTTGGACCTCGATGGAAATAATTACCCAGGCCTGTTATGCAGCTAATTATTAACATTTCCCATATGACATAAATGAGGTTAATTCCTCACCTAGAGTTGGACACCCCCCCCCACACACTTTCGAAAATAAACAGGCACAAGGTTATTTTCAGTATTACCTGTA
>JBAMYA010000018.1:8795803-8816178 GCA_037176975.1 Arrhamphus sclerolepis
TATTATATTATATTATATTATATTATATTATATTATATTATATTATATTATATTATATTATATTATATTATATTA
Organism: Arrhamphus sclerolepis; assembly: GCA_037176975.1. Classification (NCBI taxonomy): domain Eukaryota; kingdom Metazoa; phylum Chordata; class Actinopteri; order Beloniformes; family Hemiramphidae; genus Arrhamphus; species Arrhamphus sclerolepis. The sequence goes on from JBAMYA010000018.1 coordinate 8,795,879, forward strand.
AACATGGATTACAGAATGGTAGACAAAGAATTGTTTCTGAATTACTATAACTCTAAGTGTCTCTCATCACTTTACAGCCTTGAGGCGCCAGTTTACCCAAGTCTTTTGTGGTTGAGCCACCACTGTAAACACTGTGACCATGGCAATCCCAAATAAAATTTGTCCCTGGGCCAAGGTGCCTGCCACTGAGGTTAATAGAGATTTGATGCAGATGGCTTGCTATTGTGCACAGAAATCAGCCCTTCTATGCAGCTTCCATCATCTCTGCAAATGGGCCCAAAGACATGTTTTTCCATCGCCAAGACAAAATACAAGACATCTGGTAATAATATCAGCTGGAATACACGTCAGCTGAAAGAAGTCTGATGAGCGCCTTCTGAATGATAAACAAAGACCACTGATTCATGTTCCTGTTGTTAGTTGGAGCATATGGATGGAGCAAAGGAAAAGATATGCATGAACACAGACACGCACACACACAGAAAGACACATGCATATAGTCTTCCTCTCAAATTAGGTGGTTTCTTACAAGGCCCAAGTCAATATTACATTTCAAGCTGGCTGTGTTTTTCCCTCATAATTTGCTCTAAGAGCCTTCTATATTACTGTACTGCATGCTACTTTTCCAGATGGTTGTGTATGAATGCTGGGGTCTGTGAGGTGATTTCTGGGACTGCATGCCTGCTATGATTATGACATAATTAACACCCACAGTAAGTGGGGGAGAGTGCAGACACGGCTGGTGCAGGGGACTGTTCATTAACAAGATGCACTCTCTCAAACTTTGCAGCTTGCTGTGGCTAATAAGCCCCGCTGAAACGGAGCGCAGCCGTCCCTTGCTTTGACCCTGGCACTGGCCAGGATAAGGGAGGGTTTTGTCTCCTGGAATAATTGCTCTTTTCACATGTTACAAGTGTCCTGACCCCCACGGTCGGCAGCCACTTTCCCTACCATAATTACTCCTGATCCGCTCCAAATGAGTCAGCCGCATTAGGGCTGCAATAACACTGGCCCAGCTTCAAGCGCGGCATGGGGAGTCTCAGCAGAGCAGCCTGGAACAGGACTGCCTTTTCTCCTAGCCCATGGTCATTTCCATCACGTCAGAGGTGCATTTCTTACACTTGAAGTCAGCACGAAGGCCCTGGGCCCTTTTCTGAGGCTTACAGAAGGCATGTTAGCTCCTGGTGCTCACTACTCACTGTAGTTTGGCTGCAAACTCCATCCCAATTAACAGAAAATTTCATTAGGGTGTTTTTTTCCACACTTTTCAGCCCCCCTATTATTTTTAATTTATTCACATGGGGTTAATTAAAAGAAATGTATCACAGATATGCAACAGCTTTCTAATTAAATTCATTGCTGCAGTTTTTTTAAGACATGAAACTTGCTGTGTTTCCAAATCATTACAGAAGGCGACTTGTTCCAAAGCTTGGGTGCTCAGTGGTAGGTTGAGATTGAAGCTCTGAAAGGTAAGATGTCGGCAGTAGAAATGGAGTTCAGAAAAATAAAAGAAAATTAAAATAAGGTAATAAGATGATGAGGAGGGGGAGGAGATGCTACACAAAATATTTATTATTTAATCCCGCAAGGTTTGCCCGCGTAGACCCACAAGAGCTCTCGAGGGTCAGGAAGGAGGATTCTCTGGCAAAATGAAAAGATTTTGTCCAAGCAGTCAAATGTGGATGCTGTTGGGTTTTAAATCCTCTGGATCTAAGGTATTTACATTTACAAACCTGACATTTTACCTTCTTTTTATTTCAGTGTAAACTGTAAGTTCCTTCATCTTCAGTCCTTGTCCTGCTACATACATAAATCAACGGACATTGCTTCTTGTCTGAATTAAGATATCATGAAAAAAAACCTATTTATTGTTATATAAATGTAATCTCTCATACAAAGATGCAAACTTATCAGCTACCCTGTGAGTCCTATGAAAATAAATAAATAAAAATAAAGCCATTAGCCCTGTCACAGCCACTCTCCGCCATCCAGAACAAAATGCACCAACACTTTTTAGTCCACATTAAAAATGCAGTTGAAGAGGAATAAATGCAGCCCACTAAAGTTTGTGTCACTCATGAGGTCAGGAAGTGATGTACAAAATCCTTCCCACTCCCCAGCAATTACTGGGCACGCATTATTTGAAAGGATATGCCAGGAGACAGGTGTGCCATTCAGTGTCCTCGGTGAGTCGAAAATGGAAGGGAAGAAGGAAAACCATACTGTGTTGCACTGTGTGAGGTTCTTTAATCTTGAATAATGCAAATTCCCCACAGGGGGCAGTTATTTGGCAGCATGGGCCTCTAATGTCATTCAAGTACCCACTCCCACACATGATGTGGTAAATAATGAGGCTGGTTGGGTGGGTGCACAATTAGAGAAGAGGCCTTTATGAAAATCCAGTGTGATGTCATGAGGGATGGTAAACTCAGCTGTCTCATGCAGTCAGTCCGTCCTAAAGCTCTCAAGAGAGAAATGCTATTGATGGCATGCAATGTGTCATCATGAATATGACTTTAATGAATTCCTTTTAACACTTTATATTACCTCATTATATAAAGAATGACCCCATTTTATTTCCTTGAGGACTAATTCTTGTCATTGACTCAAATCGAATGACAAATTCAGGCACAGAGAGCTGGTCAAACAAAATGGAAAAAAAAAAAAAGAAAAAATGTAGAGGGAACATAATCGGGGGAAGGGGAGGCTAAGGTCTGTGAAACAAGTTTAAGTTCATGTTAAGTTCACCGGGGTAGCCCGTGGATGGCAGCTGCTTCTGAATCTCAAACTTCAAATATCACACAAAAATACTGATTAAATCATCAACTTCAGTAATGAAAACCTAATCTATTAGCCTCCAGGGGCAAAGAACAACCCTCTTTAATCACAGGTTTTAATTAGCTATTTAAGATTTTATTTACTGAAGGTCATCGAGTAAGCGGTTGACAAATTGGCTCTGATTCATGAGAAGACACCCCAGGCTTTTCTGTTTACCAACAAGATAACTGTAATATCTTAAGAAAGTGTGAAAGCCCCATCCCATTTTTCCTGTGGAATCTTGTAGTAGAATTCACTTCAAAGGAAGCTGTTAATTTTGATGTATGTAATTAAAGTGACATTTTCTTTTTTTCTAATATTAGTAGCATAGGTCATTTTAAGCTGCATTAGACTTGTATACAAACTGTTAGGATGTAGGGGAAAAAAGCTTTTAGACCTACAAAATACAAGCTACGACACTACAATTACACTGATCTGCATCTATATGCAACTGTGCAGGTAAGGATAATTCTTATCATGGGTTTGATATTAAACAGGAATCAGCAAGTTCTTTCTTGAGGCCAAAGTTACAGTTTTGACAGCTGACCTGTACCAAACTGAGCTCACAAAGTCGCTTCAGTCGCCTGGTGTGGAGTCAAACTGAGACACTTGGAGCCTCACTAGCAGCCCCTGGAGGCTGTTCTACTCCTTACACACAAAAACTGACTGAACGGCCACTCCGTTATATATCATACACAGTAACGGAGAAAAAAGGAAAAGAAGACCAGTGATAAGGTATTTTGGAACTTGTTTTTGAGAAAAGGTATTTGTTTACAGGTATAAAAAGTCATTTGGTGCTTCTCATATTTCATTCATCTTATAGCAAAGATATTCCCACATTGAAGCTGTGGCCAGGCAGAAACCTGTTGTCTTAACTTCATGTAAGTTAACTGCCAGCGTCTATTTGTTTCTTTTAATTCTGCATTCAAATGCTGTGAAAAAAAAACAAAAACACAAAGCTTTTTTTCTATCATATTAGTTGATGCTCATGTAAAAAAAATCCAGGCATTGTCAGGATGTATGGTGTGATGAGTCAATAAATGGACTTCTATTGCAGTACTTATTGCTATAATAAGTTAATAATGAAATCGTGACAGGCCTAGATTATTTTAATTTTTTTTTCACTGCTGCTTCTAGCACATATTTTCATTTTAAAGAGAAAAATCTTTCCATATATTCTCAAAATGGGAATTTCTGCAAACACCACATCAAATACCTTACTCTTTATTACACATTCCCTTTGCACTGTTTACCTGAGATTTCATACACATTAGAGACTGATATCTGCTAAAGTTAACTGAAAATGGCAATTTTAACTTATTATTCAAGTCAACACTCTCGCATCAAGGGAATATTTTAGGACAGATCCCACACGGAATGAATAATAGTAGATGGGTTTCTTTCAGACACATCAGTGCAAATATAATCTGAAATTCAGTTTACACATAAATAATGCTCTGCAGCGATCACATATGTTATGCTACTCTGCTGCTGAAGAACCGTCGTTGATGACATCGTAGTTTAAACATCAGTTCATCTCAGTAACTTTGTTAGAAGTCATTCCCATGTCTCATGTCTTCCTTTTTAAAGCCTGTGATGATAGAAAGAAAGAGAATTTACTTTCTAGAGAGCAAAAACTAAACTTTACAAAGTTCATAATAGTGCTCGGTCAGAACAGAGAGGCCCTTTAAGGTTAACCAGCGAATAAAAGAGATGATAGGATGTTCTGGATATGTAATGCATTATTCTCTGTATTCCTCCTTTTCTCCCTTTAACATTTTGTCAGCAGTGGCTCATTGGCTTTGGACTGACAGGTGGCTGTGAGACCTACCTCATATAGATTCAAACACGAATGACCAACTACATGTAAACATTTACTTACTCCCACCAGCATGTAATTTCACTAATATTATTTGTTTCTTACTTTAGATAAGTCACTAGGTGTCTTGAAATGCATTGTGATATATTTATACCGGCTTATTTGGGAAAACAGCCATTTCCTGCTCGTGTATTTCTAGGTCCTCTTTTTCTACATGCATCCTGACTGCAGACCTGGCTACGCGAAATTTGTGTTGAAAGTATCACTTTGAGTGAATAAAAATAACGGGTTTGATTTTGGAATGACAGGGATCTTCTGCTCCCTGCGGTGCCTGTTGTAGCCACTCATCTCATTGCGGGTATCTGTACGATAACATGGCAAGCATGTGGCCTCTGGCAGTAATAAAAGGGATGCTCTTATAGCTCAAGAGTGCATAATTGAGTTTGTTCGCCGCACCGATGATGAGTGCAGCCATTTACATCGAAGGCAGGTGTGCGCGCTCACTCGCATGTGCCTCTTAAGTCTCAATTCGGTCCCTTTGAATTCCACTTAGATCATGGAAATGATACGCATCTTCCACACTCGCAAATGTGACATGATCAGGGACGATAGGGATCTAGAGGTTTAACTGTGGCAGACGAAATTTTCTCTAGAGAGAATTCTGCATTTGTGAGATCAGACATAGATTACAACAAATTAAATGACTGTAATATCCAGTTTTATTTTATTTCATTTAAACTGCATCTTTTTGATTCTTTTCTGAGCCACTGAAATGAACAATTAGAAGCTGTGATGTGGATGGACCAAACACTGAAAGGACGCAATGTGTTACCTGTAAGTGCAGAGTACATGATATTTTATAATCTACAACAAATAGAATAAAAGGACTTGTTATAAATGTTCAGAACATACAGCTGTGTTCTGACTAACTGTGTTTAGTGGATGACAGACGATTCAGCTGCCTCTAATAACATTTGATTTAGAAATATATATAAAAATATATGTGTGTATGTGTGTAGATACATCCTGACTCAAGAAATAGCCCACAGGAAAAGTGTTTCTCATATTGTTCAAGGGCTTGAGCATAAAAAAAAGCAGATGTAATTTCAATATTTGAAATTGGAAAGTTTAATTTTGAAGCAAGAGCAAACCAATAAGATGAAAAAAATGGCAAATACATGAGAGCAAATTGCATTCCTTTGTGAAAGTGAAAAGACTTAAGGAACATATAAAAGTAATCTCCAGCTGGAAATTAGAAATCAACCCTCAGAAACCAAATAACAGAAAAAATATATTACAGTCCACTTTCTAAATCAATATAAGATTGCTACAAGACAGTATTACCATGGTAACACTGGTAAAGAATGAAGCAGTTCTTATTATTTCAAAATAAAAATCGGAGCCTGAAGCCCAAGTTTTATTACAGAAGCCGACAGATCGCCAGTCTGTATTCATCTGAAGCATTGCTTTTCAATCACATGCCTTATGAAAGTACAAATTCCACTGGACAGGATGATAACGGGATCTTGAATTAACCAGCAACGGTAACCAAAAATGTATCATGAGCTGGAGGATTTTTCATTTTGCTCCAGTCTGTAAGAAGTAAACGCTAGTTATGTTAATGTTCAGCAAAAATTTGCCTTCAGCATGGACCCACTTTCTTCTCCTGAAGTTAAGAGAGAAAATGGCTGAGTTGCTTTTTTCCCCTCCTCTCAAATTAGACACAAATTGGAACCTCATATCACAGGGTGAAGCAAAATGTTGACACAGAATATTTTTATACATGTGTTGCTACTCATTACCAACTGTAACCTGCATGAGGTCATTTCTGAGAGCAGAGTCTGTATTTCTTTCTCAGTCCTCTTTGCTGAAGACAGTTTATATTACAAGTTAATGACCTCATCATGATTAGTTTACTCCATGCATGTACACGGCTTAGAAGCATCCAAAGGCGCATCCAAAGGGAACACTGACATATGTGGAATATTTCAGGTTTGAAGAAGTTATAATGAAAATGACGACAAAAAGCAAATATGTCTCAAACTTTTTCCTACTTTTCTGTATCTAACGATGGTGATGTAGCGTGGAGATTCATTTCTGGTTAAGGGTTTTTCAGGACTCATTTCTGAGGACTTTTCTAAGAGCATTCAGAATTCCAAAACAAGCAGCATCTTTACTCTGTTGCCAACTCAGATCGCAGGCTTTTTGAACACAACACCCTTATGATCTGCTTTACAGGCCACAGAAGGACTTAAATATGAACACTTAAAGATACTTGTGCAAACACGCAGGCATACCAGCGAATCAATCAAGAACAACACAGTGATCCTACACCCATGTGGCTACCCAAAACACCAACCCACGCCTCCCCTGCCACATAGGCACACATTTATTTGCGCAGGCACTTAGAGGATACATTAGACAAGAAGGTTGAATTGACAAGCCTATAACTTTAGAGCCAATAAACGCTAAGAGGGCACTGTAGTGAAAGAGACCAGAGCCAAGCTGCTTTGTTGACAACCTGGCCAAAATGCTGGAGCTGAGGGTTGGGCCCCAGCGAGAAAAAAAAAAAAAAAAAAAAAAAAAGGGTGAAGCTTTTAGGCAATGAGCAGCAGGTGATCTCAGCTTTTCTGCAAGTCCTAATGCTCCTAAAAGCCTCTCTCCCTGGTTCTGTAATTGGGCATCAGTAGTTAATGTAGTATTGACTGCATTACATGCTCCTGTGCATCCTTTCCCACTAATGCCATTTGCATCACCTTGTACATTTACCATATTGCTTAGCCAATAACTGTTAAAAGCAATCTGAATCATGAATCATATAGGGAACTTTTAGCAAGACAGACATCCAAAGGAGGCAATTTACAGTTGAGTTAATTTGAGTACATTAGCACAACATGGCTTCAGCCAGACAGACCAATTTATGTCTCTCTGCCACAAATCCTTTTATTGCTTCTTAGATGTGTAAGTGAAGGGATGCTCTGCTAAGACAAATGAAATATCAGTTTTGAACCATAAGTAATGGCTTACAAAAGCCTCCTTTACTTATGGACAAAGAGGAGCCCTGGATCAACTTCAGCGTACAACAGAAATATACCAGGAAATAAAATAAAACATGTGTTTTATGGTCCATGCAGGCTGTCACTGTCTATGACAGCAGGTGGTCTGTATACCCTCTAATACACTTAAAGAGACGCAGAGTGAAGAAAAACATCAGATTTGCTTTCATCCAGACTAAATGTCATAAATCTGTGAATATCTAGCCTACTATAAATGTTTTCAGAGCTCATAAAGGGGTGATGAAGTGCACATCTGAATATCAGTTTAATCCAAAATCGGACGTCATTTGAGGCGAGTTTGATTTAAATTAAAATTAATTAGATTGCCTCACCCATTAACCTAAATACATTGAAATAGATAAGTAATGCAAGTAGGCCTATTTTGATGGAAAGTGAGTGAACGTTGCACGGCGCTATCCATAATTTGCAATCAAGCTAAAAGCACTCTGCTGTCATCTCCCATCCAGTGGTGATGTCAAAAAAAAAAGAAAAAAAAGAGGCTGCCTCGCCAACTTCACAGAAGGAAAAAGCACTTAGAGGAGGAAAGACGCACCGCAGTCTGGAGTATCCTTAAACTCTACACGAACGCAACACACAAATAAACACGCAAATCTCCCAAACTGAGCTACAGTTTGGACGTGGCAGTGCATCTGTGGAACTTAATGGTACAGAAAGCAGAAAGCAGCCACACAAACATCCACGTTTCCTCGCGGAAACACGGAGCCCGCCGTGACTGAACCGAGCTGAAAAGCGGAGGCTGTCGGAGCGCAGGGTCCGGGGCCAGGGGGAAGCACTTCTGGTGTAAGATATGAGTAGTTTCCTGTAGAGGTATCGCTGCCCGGGGCTGTAGATGTGGATGTTACTCACCCTCTTCCTTGTCCAACACCATGGTCCTGAGGAACGAGGAGTCCTTCCCCGGGCGGTCCGTCCTCGGCTCCAGCAGGCTGCACCGCTCGGCGTGCTCAGAGCTTCTCCTGGAAATGGCTTTGAAACGCGCGGCTGACTAGGCTACGCCTCGACTAAACCCCCCCCCTAAAAAAAGACCCCATGAAAGATGAATTGCCTTCTGTAACGTTTTCTCTCTCCCCTCCTATCAATAATAATTCATACACGGAATGCGGCGATAAACACGACGAGAACCCCCCCTATCCTGAACTGTAACGCAAATAAACAGCGATCACACAGCGACGGCTGCTCTTCATAAATTCCATGCGAAGGTTTAAAAGAAAAAAAAACAAGAAAAAAAGAAAAAAAAAAAACAACAAAAACCAAAAAAGGCAAAAACAATGAAAAGCGATATAAATCTTAGAGTGCCTGCGTGAAAGAGCGCACACACGGTGGGATCAGGCGCTCAGACGGATCGGCTGAGCTCTGCTCGCTGTTAACGCTCTCCCTTTCTCCTTCTCATTTGCTCCGAAACAGCAACTATATTCAAACAAATCCAATTGCAAATCTGACAACTGCTAAAAGCAAACTCGCGCCGCCTCTCTTCCAGCTTGTGTGCCGCGCTCGCCTCTGCTGCTGCTGAATAAATGCGCGCAGTTTCCAGAGACCCTCGGATTCCCTTGTTAATTAAATCAATTCATTATGCTCAGATCTGATTAGCAGCCCTTCCCCCCTCTTTGAATCAATTATTCAATACACAAACATAATTGCTTGTGCCAGAGGTGTCTAAGTATTAGCTTATTTAACTCCAAGGACACTAATTACCCCTAGGGCAAGGGAACTTTTCTCATTAATTCTGACAAAACACAAAAGCACAGCTAAGGGAAAGTAAGTGCGCGCGCCAGAGCGCGTGCGAGTCTGCCTGCCAGTCTGAATGTGCGTGATGGGGGAGAGAGAGAGAGAGGTCTTATTGACGCACGTGGGCACGCACGCGGGTGCGTGTGTGAGGGAGAGGGAGAGAGAGAGACATTGAGGGAAAGTGATGCTGCTCCATCGGTGCCTGGTACAGTTGGAGTAAACATAAAATGCGCTTATTGTTTCCTTCTTCTGCTTACTTTTCTCTGCAGAATTTAAACTATCTAATTGTGTTGCGGGGGGAACGGGGGGCTATTTAGCAGTTAATTAGTGTCCAGACACAGTTATCATACAGGCTGCAGATAAACAGTCGTTTCAAAAGAGACAGCACAACAGATGGGCCATGTTTTTGATTAGTGGGTAGATAGGTTTAGTTTCAAATCTGGTAATGTAATTGTTGCCTGTTAATGCCAAGATGAAAGTGTTGCTGTTTCATGGTGGAGCCTTAAATAGCACCACTTTTACTTGCCCTGCGGAGACTGTTAACCAATTAAGGGTGAGATCCAACAAAGATTAGCCATTTAGGAGAGTGGAGTGGAGGATAGCTACAATAATGCTGGTTTGTCAGCGGCCAGCAGGCTGTCTGTGGTGTGAGCTTGCTCAGTCTGTCCCTACCTTCTGTTATTTTTTTACGCCAGATATTACTTACCCTAAGTATGTTATTATTACTGTTTCTCTCTAATCTAAAGATTTTAATTAATAAAAGGGATAATTTTGCTTAGATCTGCATCAGATCTCATTTGCAATACACATTTTATAAGCTCCTCTAATGTGACAATGCATTACAAATCTAAACTATACGGATTGCTGTACATAGCCCATATGGATCATTTCAGTTCTCAAGGCAGCAGGCTTTGGTAAGATTGGGTTGGCCCTGAAATCAATGGGCTGATCCCTCTCTGTACAGCTTTCTGGCTGACATGCTTGACTTTTCATCTCCACGGTCACATAGATTGATGACTTACGACCGTGAATGTATGTTTGCTGACCTCTAGCATTGAGTGAGTGACACATAATTAATCCAATCACACAGAAAACTGCAAAAGAAAGGGGGAGAATGGCTCAGTATCATCAGAGCTCAACTTCAAACAGCCGTTTGACACTTGAATGTGGAGACCATTCGGTCAAGGCATGAAAATTGTGTTTATGAGGGTTGACTAGCCTAATAATGGATGGTGTTCTGAATTTACTACAGTCAGGTCACTAGTAAAATAGGTTTTAAAGTTTACATGCTGTATAATATTAGCTGATGTAGTTGTGTGCTTCAATGAAATCAGATCTTTAGTTGGATAGATGAAGCACCTGCATAGTTCATGTCTTGTTCATGTCTTGTTTCAACAATGATCCATGCAGCTCTCAAAATCAGGTAACTTTAATCAAATGTATTTGATTGACTGTTCATCAAAGATATGTGACCACCTCTATGAAAGCAAGAGCATTGGTAGTTCACTGGTCTTGGCCAGTCAGGTGTGTGTTAACACAATGCCAAGTAGGAAAGACATCAATGGCTATCTTAGAGAAGAAATCAATGTTGCCCATCAATCTGGGCAGGGTCATAAAGACACAAACAATTTGCCATTATTCATACCACAATTATGCAGATTATTCACAACTGGGAAATGTTAGACAGTTTATCATAATTTTAGCAAGTTAAACCCACAGACCTCAGTGAAGATGTTAAAAACAGTAAATGTCAATAAGTTGAAGTTGTTGGATAGGGGTTACAGAGAGTGCAAGCTTCTAATCCCAAAAAAGAACATGGCACCATAGCTTAGATTTGTCAAGTTACAAGTGAACAAACTACAGAGTTTCTGTAATGGTAACAGACACAATGGTAAAGTGGGAATAGTTTGGGATTGCCTTGTGGTTACAGGACCTGGACACCTTACAGTCAGGAATTCTGCCATGATCTCAGATGTATACTAAAAATATTTTAGGGTCAAATGTTAAGCCAAGGTTGAATTTAATCATGTAACAAGATAATGAAGCCAAGCACACAAACCTTTTTAGCCAAGTTTCAGAAAAGCTGGAAAAGAAAAGAATCAAAATGTTGCAACGGTCAAGTCAAAGCCCAGATCTCAGCCTCATTGATGTGCCTGTTGGGGGGGCTGTTAAGAGAGCTGTGCATAAATGACTGCTTGCACACTTCAACAAACTGAAACAATGCTGCTAATGAGCTAGGGAGAAGCTCCTCCACAACCATAGAGACATCACAATCTTCAGGAAACAGTTACTTGAAGTCATTGCTGCTTAAGAGCTGTTGAATCACTTAGTTTTTCCAGACACCGTCTTTGTTCCTACATAAGAAACAATGACAGTGTGTAATATGTCACAAGCTGTTGATCATCTGAGGCTGCATTTATTTAATTTAAAGATCTGGTAAGAACCAGATGACTTTTTAAAATTGTGTTCTGACATGTAAAACTTCAGAATTGAAAGAGGGTTTGACTTGTGCCTGTGGGTCACCATGTCCCTCTAAGCCCCTCAAAAGTGTCCTGGGTGCACACCCTTTCCCACTACACAACCACCACCTGGGTCAGTGGTGAATACTAGAAACAAGCCCCTGAGTGGGCTTCTCTGATACACAGTTAATTAGAATTCATTTGTGAGCATGCATTAGCTATGCCCATCTATTTATGGGCGGCTCTCAAATGCAGCCACTACAAAACAGTGCTCTGTAATTAACCCCACCTAATCAGATAGCGCACTTGTGTTGTGTTCCTATTCGTCCTCAGGCACACAGCCATTGGACAGGGGTTTAAGAGAGAGGATGAGCCCATTCTATAGTTCAGAATGGCTAAGCAGATTAAAACCTCATATCAAACATGATATTTACAGGCATGGCTCAGTGGAAAGTGCTCCTTTTATGTCGGGTGGGGAGAGGTTTCAGGGCTGGGCTTTTAAAGCCATGTCCCTTAATTGTATTCTGGCTAAGTGGGATGAATGGTGCTTTTTAATCAGACTACTGACGATGCTGTGTGTTGTAAAAGTGTAGATATGGTGTCCAGTAGTTAAGATGCTGAATGATATGCTTTTAGTCCAGGCTTCCCAGTTTCCACCAATATTTTAATGCATTCTGGCATCATGCTGACACCTGTAAACTTGAGTGTGATTTCCACTTTGTGCTTCTGCAATTGCAGGAAGTCATTGTACAGAAAAATAGCAGTCATTACCTGCACGAAGTCTATCTGGTATATTACTTGAAGGCAGACATTTAGGAACCATTTCATGATTTTAGACTGTATGCTCAGAGAGAAAAATGAAGGTTCATGTAACAGTGAGACCTGCTCATACTTTGTTAGGGTTCTGCCTAGGGTTCTGCTCCTCCTAGTGGCTGATCATGGCTATGTTTCCTCTCAGAGTTGTGCACAAACACCTTTGATAGAAGAGGTTTAACACATCACATAGGAAATTGTAAACACTTTTCATTCTCCTTTTCGTGTAGCTGCTCAGATGGTGGGTGGAAAATAGGAATCATCTTTTTGATGTAACCTGACAGGCTTACCATATAGAAAGTAATAAAACCGGTATAAGCCCTGCTGTTCACCTAGTCAATTTGAATTTCATGACCAATCAAATGTAGGCAAGGTGTCATTTGTGGGGTAGGGAAGAGGGGCGAGCGAATCCCTTTCCCAAACAGTTAATCCAACTTTAATCCTAGTCATTAGGAATTAGACATGCCGAGCTGTCCGGCCGTGCCTCTAAATTACAATCAAACGGTTACCAATTACACAAATTATTGATGGTAGATTCTCTTTTCAACTGCAAATTAAGGCTATTAAGGAAGGCTCCTTTTTAATGCAAAAGTGACTAATTAACCAGCGGAAAGGAAATCTGCTGCCCAGATATCAAAAAGTTCTCAGCACACATTGCAGAAACACAAGGGAACCAATTAGTTTAATTATCAAAACAGCTAATTAAAATTGCACAGTTCCTAATTAGTTCTTTGCTTTTGCCTCTAATTGACAGCATGGAGATAAATGGGCTGCTGATGAAAATGGGGAGAGGAGAAAAACAGGAGAAACTTCGGCAGAATATTTATGCTGACTTTATCTCCGTCTGTGTGGCAGCCCTTGAAAGTGGAAAATTAATGACCTTAATTCCCAAACTGTTTTTCCTCTAACGGTGCTCCCCTCTGCGCTCCTGGTGCATGCTCCTTTGTATAGGCCTGCCACCCTGCCAACTGCTGGAATGGGAAAAAAGGGGTACTTGGGGGTGGGAAGGAGCCACGATTCTCCTCCTAATGTGACAGCTCCTACCTAACAATGGAGAAAGATGAAAGAATGGAGCAGATGTAACCACTGGGAGCATTGCATCATGGGACTGCAACTCTGTTGCATAGGTTTTTTTTTTTTTTTTAAAGGGCTTCTATCATCTATGGGGACAATATTTTGTCCCATGAAAAAGATTACACTCTGCTGGGACAGAGATAAAAGACATTTAATGTTCCAGAAACACTTTGAAAATTTTAATTTGAATTTTACATTGATTAAAACAATGCAATTCAAGTCAGCTGCTTTTGAAACGACGTACAAACGCACACTCAGTGGTGTTACCAAGTGGCTTCAAAGACTGTAAAAGCAGCAGAGAACCTAGCGTTCTTTACTCCAGATTTATTGGAATGGCTATCGCTCCTTATTGGTATGATGTTTTTAAAAGTCCTTGAAAATAAAGAAGAAAGATGGATCCTGTTTGACAGAATTGCTACACTAGCAAACCTGAATGACAACCATTTACCTCAAAAGATTTCGTGCCAGACTCTTCATGTGCTCGTGTGTGTAGTCCCTTTCTCCGTTGTCCTTCTGGCTAGCACCGTCTCTTTGTCTGTGTTCCTGCAAGGCCAGACTTGTCATGTGTAATCCAGTCCCTGTGCCTGGATGCAAGTGACATGTAGGTTCTCTTGGCACATTAGCAGATAACTATCAACTAATCAGTTTACTTTTGGGACTGTGTTAAAATGTAAATTACATTAATGCTCAAATTATGCATCCAGCTACGCAGATAGGCCAGACCAGAGGCCACATAATGCTATGATCATTCAGTTAGTGCCTTCTACATGCAGTGTTAATGCACTCTGATTTCTCCTGCTCTGGTTCAAATCAAGGTTGATGCGTCAGCTGGTTGGTGTCCGGGTGTCTGAGCTTTGTGTGAAGTGGAGAAGACAGTCTTTTTGCAAAACCTCATCAGAAAGGCAGAGAAATTACAGCTGCCCTTAAGATTTCTTTGTTTAGTTCACTGGGAAGGATTTTATGCTCCATGTGCTTTTTTCTCCAATCTCTTGCTTGATATTAATTTACTTGTAATCTGTTTGAGCAGAATGCCTGAAGTGTGCTCACATACATTCAGAAAGTGTTTTATCTGAACTCATCCTATCTGTTTCAGAATAACACCCTAAAGAGGCTGGTTTGTTGCAAAGTCTTGGCCGGGAGGATCTTGCTGCCCGTGACTAACAAACACACGCCTACCCCTAATTGATTGTCTTGTGTTTTATTTATGGTGCAGTAGTAATTAGTGGACAGCATAATGTAAGCCATTCATTAGCACCTGGCTACCGCTATGGATTTCAGTGCTTTGTCTCAGATGCACACATCATTAGGGAGAAACAAAGACTGGAATTTATTAGCGTGGCTTCTTATAAATATTCTTCAAGTCAGTGTGCCTTTAAGGAAGAACACAAGCCTGTAAAACTTTTGTCAGCATTTGCTCACTGATTCCATTTTCTGCAGAATGTGTTAAGGAAGAGCAGTATGAATTTAATTTTGATTGTTTTGTACACACGCCAGTGAAAAGGAACTGATTGGATACAGTTCAGAGACAGTATATTAATACATTATTTTCATATGTTAATTGCTTTGCATAATCTCTCACTTTGCTTGATTTGGAAGTACCTGGCATTGAGAAGGAGACTGGAGAGAATAGAAGACTTTAATTTACATAAGACCAACTCCTCTGAACATTAAATAATAATACATCTCCAAACTGAAGGTGTGTTCAGTTAGCAGAAAGCGCATCTTTATAATTTATAGTCCAGCTGTTTGAGTGCTTTTGAGTCCATTTTGCTCCCTGCCTGCTTATAATGAAATCTTGTTACTGGAGAATTGACTGGAATGAATTGAGATTTTAATCCCATTGACATTCTAGCATGGAAATGCACACTGGCAGGAACTTATGATGGTAGGCCCTGTAATTAGAAGACACTTGTATTCAGCTCTCTACAATAATGAATCTCATCAAATGTTAAAGCTTGGGTCGTGTGCGTGGAGCTCAAATTTCAAGGTTTTTGACCATCCCCATTTGAGGAATTCCCGAAGGAGTGTGTGATTACTCAAGTTTAGCAGTTTATTGCCTCATCTTTCAATAGCTACTGAAGCACAAAATTCTCATCTAGGTTGCTCTTTTTTTCTCCACTTGAAGAACAGGCCAATATAGACTGCAGAACAGCTGCTCAGATCCCGAGGAACTGCTGTTGGCACTGCAGTGTTATTAGCTGCCACCATCATTGTCCATTCACTGTGTCGGTTAAAGAAATTTCATGACAAAAATCATTGGTCTGATGTTAATTGCAAAAAATTGTGTTATCTACTGCGATTCTGTGTGTCTGCAGTAGTGCTTCAAGAGCACATGTGTTAGGCTTTAATATATACATAAATCTTCTTAGGGGGAGGTGAAAATAAAAAAGAAGTATTTCTTAGGTGACAGAAAAAGGGGAAAAAAGGATTTGTACATGGATGATGTTTAGTTTCTGAATGAACTGGCTGTAACCCTGACTTCACAGAATACAAAGTTGCCACAAAGTATTTGTAAATCCATATCTATCATTATGACATCTCGGAAGGATTACTGAAACTGACGTGTTTGTAGCGACCAATATAGACGGAGACATCCCCATAATACCGAGCACCCAAGAGGTTAAACCTAAAACACAAACTGCTGTTTTGTTTGTTGGTTTCCTGTGAACCTCAGCTCTGGAGAAGTCTCAGGCGGGTCACATGGGTGCTGGATATATGACGCTGTTTTATATTTGAATGACTAAATGAGACCTTTGAGATTAGAGGAGGAGTTGCTTCTCGGGGGGCTGAAGAGAATCCCTGCTGCTATGAAACTCATGTCCCTTTGATCCCTCTGTAATGAGACTAACACCAGACGTTGTGGTCACTGAACACATTGACACACCACTGGAGAGCCGACAGCTTTGCTGCCTGGTGCTATAGAGGTGGCTGTGTGTGTGTGTATGTATTCAGGTAGTGCCTGGAGAGATTCAATATATCCACTGGGGTTTACCATTTGATTATAGCCCACTGCTTCATGCAGTTAACACACCATATGAATGATGTATGCAAATGCACACCATTTGTCAAGCCAATTAAAAAGTCTCACGTGGCAGAAAAACTCATGACATATCGCATTTTTATCCACACCAGGAATTTTAAAACAGCAAAAACAGTATTTATGTGTTGAGCCGAAGAAACTTTTCAGGAAGTTCAAGTTGGAGGGCATTCCCTCTGACCTGAACACCACTCCAGTGAAGCCTAGCTCTCCTAGACATCTTTAGAGATCCACTGAAGATCAATCATGAAAGGGGCCGTCCCCACGAGACCTTTAGTAACAACCACTGATTGCTTTCTGCTGTGCAGGCCGTTAAGTGGAGTCTGGCGATGGGCTCCTGGACAACACTTAACAATCAATCAGAGGACACAACCACTTCTCATTGCATCCTGGTTTTTCCCCTGCATTACACACAAACAATAATTCAGGTGGACACAAGTGACACTTAAGAATCACAGCCAGAGTGTACCCCATGATTTAACTGGAGAAGGATATGCTGGACTGTACAGGCACTAGAGCTCCCGGGCATATAGACTCTCTGACTGATTTGACTTTTCTCTCATTTGCATTTGGACAGTTCTCTAGCGTTAGGTTGATATGACATGCTGTCATATCAGGATAACATTACAACATGAATTTAATGCACATAATCTTGGTTAAACTGACGCAGACTGCCAGTTGTTTTGTGTTGAGAATGGAACAAGGAAGGAATCTTCACATATACTTAGATCAGAATCTCACAACAGCGTTAAGGTTATGGGCATATTTGTTAAAGCATTTATCAAATACGGGCTTTAAATATTCTTTAAATATTTTGAGCATTTCATGGGATTAACTCTACCAAGGCCAAATACACAAACAGAAAATACAACAGAAACGTCCTGAAAATGAGAACAAGGCTAAGTGCTTCATTCCTTCCCAGTGTAACTACATATGTAGCAGAAAGACTGCCATGAAAGCCTGGACTGAAACTTTGCCTATTGATTAAGGATTCCATCGACTTAATGAACCTTCAACCCTCCATCAGATGACTGGCCAATATATGCACTAATCTCTAAAACGGATGACTGGCTGTGGTTCCTTTTAAATGAATTGATCTGCTCTGCTCACCCCAAATGGGGAAATGGGCAAGTATTGATATGATTTTTGACGCTGTGATGGATGTGTGTGATGGTAAAACACAAGCTATATAGGCCAGTAAGCAGAAAATCAGAGAAAAGCTTCACCAATGCTCTTCAAAAACAAAATGAAATCATTTGTGTTAGTGCCAGCTTTCAGCCCACCTGTTTGTTCCCATATTTTCAAAAGGAAATAATAAAGCCCTAATATACTAAGTAAAAATACCCCTTGCAGTATTTCAAAATTTAATATTTTTACCCAGAGAGGTAATGTTTGTAAAAAGTTTGTAAGCTTGCATTTATTTTTCCATTGATTTTTTAAATGGATTTTTTCCCCCTTCACTTTGAGCTGCATAACCAACCAGGTTGTGTAAATTTAAGCAAAGAATGACCATTTTAAATTCAAGTGAAAAGTAGAAACCATCTCTGCAGTGGACGAAAGCAATCACTGAAAGCTTCACAAGTGCATCACAATGGTTTTGTGTGATGTTCAGACCACATAGCAAATATTTGTTTGAGTCAGATTACACCCAAGGGAGACAGAGATGTCTGCAGTCCCTGCTGTCCCTGTTGTTTTACTGCTAAGAGAAACACATGGGATCATTGTTTTGGCACAGGTTGGAACTTCTAACTTTTCACTTCACCCACATAAGAAAATCATCATTCACTCTCTCCACAATAATAAGCGTGAGTTGCTGTATTGTGATCCAAAGCACTGGTGAGCCTCAGATGGCATCAAATAATTTTGCCTGTCTTCCCCTCTGAGACCTACGCAGTCAAGAGTGTTTGATGTCCCTTCAGTTCATTTCAATAGCAGAAAGGCATTTTGAGAAAATTGAAACAACCTCTTTTCTTCCCTTGATCTTCTTCTGCTGAACACGGTTGTCAAAAATGTTCAGCTTTCCTTTGACAAACAGTAATGAGTCAGCTTTGCAGGTGAAAGGCCCTGGTACGTTTGAGCTCTTATTTTATAAACTAATTTCTTGTCACAAACTACAATGACGGGGAAATAATAAATCAAAAAATCATTTGCTGAGATATGAAGATTAAATTTTGAATGTCAGACTAGAAGGAAATTGCAATTATGCACAGGAAATTGTTCCAGTGAAGCATTTCTATTTTGATTTAAACAAAATGAACAACTGTGTTATGTAAACATTTAATTATAGACATTCCTTGTTTGACACTTTTGCTGATTCTTGTTTCTTCTCATCACCTGTGCTATCAAAGTTTTCAGGGTTATGTTGTCATTCTCATACTACCTTTAACCTGATGCAAACCTTGACACACCAGATTACTGTTTTGAAGGTAATGCAGGAAAAAAACACCACATAATATTTAGCAAACTGAAATTTTTGTGAAAATCCAAGCTGATTTTGAAATCAAGTTACATCACTCCATTACGTAAAACAGACAATCTTCTCTCTAAATCTCAAGTATACAGTACACATATTGTAAAAGAAAATAATCGTGAAAATATTGTGAAGATGGTTGAGTCCACATATTGTGGAAATCATGGACCAATGCACCACTTCCTGTGTGTGTAATCTCATGGGATCTTATGGAAAGGCAGATTTTAGAAAAAATAATTCAACTGTTTCTGAATTGGCTGCATAGTTTTGCAAAGAAATTGAAGTGAGAGATTAAATGATTCAGGGATAGTAAAATGGCTGGAATAGTGCAGTCACCAATGTTGACTACACTTGTTTAAAGCTCCAAGGTGACTGAAAGAACTGTAACATCTCCTGTTGTTTGCTTTGTATTTCAGACTGCAGTCGCCAAGATCTGAAATCCAAAACTTCAAACTTTTTTCATATTTTCAGGCCAGCCAAGACCTGTTTATACACTGATTAGGAGTTTTAAAATGACACTTCTGGAATTTTAAACTATGAGGGTGTCCCTGTAGGCTTAGATATTACCACACTTTTACGACACTATATGAGATTTACCATTGCTCAGTCCTGCTTTTATTTTCTTCTTCCTCATTTCCTCTGGCCTCTTTTTCATGGGCCTTAGATGCCTCACAGTGATGTCCACTGTAACTCTGTGAGCTTAGTTCATCTTATAACCATTGTTTACTGTTGTTTTTGAATGACATAGTAGCCACCGTGAATTGATAGGAAGTCCTGACCAGAACAGGACTCCAAAGTTACTTTGGCTGTTTTTTACTGATGGTAAGGACAAAAGACTGAGTTAAACACTAATAATAATAATAATAACTACTAATAGTCAAATATTCCTTCAAATGAAATTCAGACATATATTTTAACATAAAATAGTATGGACCACTGTGATGGACTGGCGACCTGTCCAGGGTGTACCCCTGCCTTTCGCCCGAAGTGAGCTGGGATAGGCTCCAGCAGA
>JBAMYA010000018.1:8818141-8842672 GCA_037176975.1 Arrhamphus sclerolepis
GGATAGGCTCCAGCAGACCCCCGTGACCCTGAACAGGAAATAGCGGGTATAGATAATGGATGGATGGATGGATAGTATGGACCATAAAAAGGGCCCATCCTGCAGCAAAACACCCTTACAGCGTGATGCTTCCACCCCTTTACTTCACAGTTGAGATGGTGTCCTCAGTTTGCAAGCCTCCCTGTTTCTCCAAAATTAACAATGGTCATCATGGTTCACTTTTACTTTCATCAGACCACAGAACACATCTCCAACAATTGGAGTTCTTTATCCCTGTGTGCATTTGTAAACTGTAATCTGGCTTTTTTTTTAAGTTTTGAGTAATGCTCTTTTCTTGCCCAGTAGCCTTTCAGCCCATGTTGGTACAGGACTGGTTTCAATGTGGATAATGACATTCTCTCACCAGCTTCACCAGCATCTTCATAAGGTGTTTTGCTTTTGTTCTGGGGTTGATATGCACATTTTGCACCAAAGCATGTTCATTTCTGGGACACAGATGTCATCTCCTTCTTGAGCTGTATGATGGGTAGACATTCCCATGGTGTTTATACTAGAGTATAATTGTTAAAACAGATGAACATGTCATGGTTACAGCTCTCGTATCCTTGCCCACTCCATGACCAGGTTTTCCATCTGCCCTCTGTATTAACCAGAACCACTCTGAGAGAGAATTACCTCTCCATAATTGGGGGCAATGCCTTCATAACACTTTTTCTATGACCATCATGGTCTGCTACCGCATCAATATGAATAGTTGCCACCTCCTTCTGTTTTTCTCCCTGCTGCTGACCACAACTTTCCTTCATAAACACAAAGTTTATGAAACTGCATCTATAATTTTATTGTAATTATCTGTATCGCTTCACACTTCACTCCTTTTACTACCAAAAAAGTGGTCTGATGTCTCCATATTTCCAATTCCCCATAGTGTATGTAATCAAAATCTAGTACAATAAAACTGTCTGGGATTTCAAATGAGGCCTCTGAAAATGTCTATAAATATGAAATAGTTTAGAGCTAGCATTCTGCATTTTGCTGAAATATCAACAGAAATCTAGTTTATATTTTAGAACAAATATGTCTTGTGATCCAAGTCGAAAATACTTTGGTAATGCAAACTAATACAAGCAACCAAATTAGCAATTTTCATGACTTTGCGCAGAAAAGCCCATGGAGCCTTGGTAAAAGCTCTGATCATAAACTTCAGTTTACAGAAACAACTTCACTTACACTCTACAGCCAAAGCAAAACCCAGATTAAAGTTAGTCAAGTAACTATGGCATCTTTATGGCTACCGACTTGAATGTAGCCTGTACAGTACTAAGATGGATCACTCAGACTTTGGTTCTGTTGAGATTGCACTTTTTATATAAAAAAAGACACTTGTCAAATTTTGGAAAACACCATATAAGAAGAGTAGGAGGACTGATCTGAGATTGAACTAGATGGTATAATTATAATAATAATTACTCCCACGCTCCCAATGGAAAAATCATACTGTCACAGTGTTAATGAAAAAAATCTTATTTACCTAAAATAGATGGCAAGATAGGTTTATTTCAGGCTTCCTGTGGTGAAGGACTTGATGCTATCAGCTGTAGGAATGATCTAGTTTCATGTTTGTGTTTGAACCAGGAAACGGACCTTCCAGAATGCTCTCCTAAACTGCAACTTTTCAATTAACCTCTGTTATCACCTGCTCTCAAATGTCACTAAGTGGATCGTTCATTTCTTCATGAGAGACTTATGTACGTCACTGAAAAGATCCGGTATCAAATGTGACATGGCATAACATGCGGTGTATGGTGAGTCTGTTCAAAAAGTGCAATACTGGAGGACTTTGACTCATAATGGTGAGTTGTGTGTGTGTGGGTTTGTGTCTTTGTTAATATAATTTTTATTTTTCCTTTCTCATTTTACTTAGTATTATCAAACACTGTTTGGTTAGGATAAGGTAGCACTTGTAAGAGACAGTTAAGAGACAGTTTTTTTAATATAATATCATTACAGTTTTAGTTTACTGTTGGCTTTTTCTTTTTCTTTTTATGTCACTAAGGATCGATGATCTGTTTTCATCATGTCTTTTCTTCTACATCTTCTCTCACCACATCCAGAAATATTTTCTTTGGTCCTCCCCCCCTTCATCTATTAGGCATTATTGGACATTATTGTGCCTCTGGTGATGTTGTGCAAGAACATTCAGTTTGATGCCAAACTGAAGTAAAATTTTGTACCAGCATAGTATCCTCTGCTTTAGTGTGATCAAGCACAAAATCTTTTTGGCAATTTTAATTAAGAAAACTTGTCAGCTACCAGCTTTGGAAGAGTAAATCAATCCAATCCTAATTAATTTATTTCGAAAAGAATATACTTTGATGTACAACAGGGGATTTTTCATGGCTCATTGTAAAGATGTTTTGTATTTGTGTGTTTGTGTCTGTGTGTGTGTTTCCAGTGAGGGCACGATGAGGTGCAAACCCTGTTCACAGTGATGTCACGCAGGCTGTCCACGGACAGGCTGAGTAAGAGGAACAACAGAATTTCAAGTGAAGAGATCAATTATAGATAAAGGAAAATGAATGGGAAAAGTAATTTAATAAATTATTGACTTGATGTCTTATATCACGTACAAAACCACATGAAAAATGACATTGTGCATTTGGATGAAATTGGATTTAAAGAGCTTTAAAAATTATATTTAATTAGACAAAGAAAAAAAAGAGTGTCATTGGTATATGAAGCTTTGTCAATGAAGGGTAAATGAATGATAACATTTGTGGATATAGAAATTGATGCACCAACTAAGACTGTAGCTCTCTGGAAAGCTATGGAGGGATTTCTGGTGTTTTTAAATAGTTGGCACATTAGCGATCTTTCTTTCCTTTCTTGAACTACATGCACATATAGAAAGTGATCATTTTTCAGTCCGAAAAAAAGGATATCAAGTTCGGACTTGTGTACTTGGTTGTCTACTGGTAGGTACTTGGTAAGTTCAGCTCTAGTGAATCTCCTTTAGAGGCTCCAGTTCAGTCTTTCTGTCTTTTGGAATGGAAGTGGAGTTGGTGACTAAGCTAATAGAAAAAGGATCACAGAATCAGTAATACGATTCAGAATGGACTATGGATCCCTCAGGTAAAAGTTTTCATTTGTGTTATAAAATTTTCTCCACTGGATGCATTCTGGATACAGTGGGTCTCATTCATGAAATCTTTGTAAATTTGTTGATTTAGATTTTCCCATTGATTACCTCCTCACTAAAATATTCTTGAACACTGCATTAAACTCAGAGTTCATTATAAGAACATGTGTATGTTAGTGAATTCTAATAGAGGCTACCCGAGTACAGGGGAGCCAGACATGTAAAGAGGCAGCACTCACACTCATCTGGAGTTTTGCAGATCCGAGCCTTTCTGGTCTTCCCCATGCTAGCGGCTTCCTCCGGTTATTTCAGGCAAAGTAGATAGGATCACCACTTGTGTAGCTGTCAGTGTTGATCTTTTCCTTGTCTAAATGACGGGAACATACCCTGGAATTCCTTATGATGTTCAGCATGTCAACCTTCTTTCCCATTTTGTCCTTCCTCTTGCACCAAACCTCATGTCCTCCATCTTCTCAGCGGAGACAGATCTGTCATTCACCCTGTCACGCCATCCACGAAGGGATGGATGTGTCTTTGCTTTGGATCTATGTGATGTACACTCCACAGCATCATAGAAGTACATCATGGTTGTTTGAAGGTAAAACAATGAATCTGTATCACTTGGTTTGGCTTGTTGCTTTCTTTACCCGAAGTGGTCATGTCTGCTAAAAGTCCCAACTGCTGCAGGTTACTACCACTTAGTGGATAAAAATAGAACTATTTTGCTGTGGTATCTTCTGTTGATCGCAGGTGGTCAGTGTGCTCATGAAGCTCATTTCTTAGTTTAAATCCCACCCAGGGAATACCATATAAGGAAATGTTAAGGCGTAAAGTACCATGTGATCTTGAAACCTTCAGGTAAACTAATCTAGCTGAGGAGGCAGCATGGGCAAGTGCTCTGGTTGCCAGTGGAGACTCCCAGTGAGACCTGAGATCAGAGAAAAATAAAAAATAAAAAATGGACCATAGCTCTTCCATTCCTTGTAGGATCACGACTTAATGCAGATATTTAACGCTGTGTCTTCTGGTCATTGAAGCATTCAAGAAGTGAGTTGAAAGCAGCTTGATATAATTTTTTGTAAAAAAAAAGAAAAGTTTAATGGATTTCTCTATATCAGGAAAACTCTCTGCTACAAATGATCGCAAGGTTTCTATTATCTGAGAAGCCAATGTCAGGATTACACCATGGCTTCATGTGACCGTTGATGTGCTCTATAATATCCTGAGTGTGAGTCCTGAGTCTTGATATGCTGTCTTGATATGCCGTCCTTCAGCATATCAAGTTTATTTAACAAACTAACATTCAAAGAAACACCTTCTGAAAGCAGTAGCTACGAAAATTTAGGAACTACAAACATTTTCATGAATTTTGTTCTGCTCACAATTTACACCCAAATCTGTTCTGGTCACATTTCATGAACGAGTTCCAAAGAGCGGAACAAGAACACATCTGGGGAACTCAGCCATAGTTGACTAGGTATTTCGGCTGTGACTGATCATGTTTCTCAAGTATATGAGAACAGACAAGAACATGTATTGAGATCCTATGTTTTCTTTACTGTTATGAGCCCAAGATGTTAGCAGCTAGCACTCACTGCAGAAGAAGCCATACATCCTACTAGCTATTAACTAACTCATTCAAAAATACTAACTCTGCAAAATATGCTTTCTTGGCATGCTGAGTTTGCAGATACAGTCACACAAATTATGTTAACTGGCAAATTATGACAGCTTCAATAACTGTCCAAGAATGTTTGAAATCACTCCTTACTGTATGTTTGCCATTTTTTTAATGCATCGTGAAAAATAGAGTACAACCAATGTCACTAAATTCACTGGCTACCTGTTATGCCATTATCTTAGCACCAGCAATGATGCAATAATGGTGCCAATAAAATTGTGTTTACAAGTTCATTCTGCTGAGAAGCTCACATCATAGTTCCTTACATAGAGCGCCCTATATAGTGACTAGGGAGTAGCCCAACTGTCTTGACCTTTAAACATAAATTAACTGCTGGACAGTGCTGTTACTAGTATAATACATTTAATGCATTTTGTTTACCATAACAAATCCTTTCCAGGTCTGTGAATTTTGATGTAGCATGAACTTTATTTTTACACTGTTGTTTTATCATTCCAAAGAACACATTCAGTACTGAATTAAACATTTGTTTTCAGGACTTTTACACATTTCAGGAAAAACTGATACTGTGGGTCATGCAGCAGCCTCAGGAGGGTAAATAAAGATTGTAATTAGGCGGAAAACTTTAAAGTCGGATAACACTTTCTCCTTCGCATGAACTGTTATAAAGCCATCGGGCAAATAAAAAGAAGAGGAGCAGGATTGGGGGAGGAAGAGGAGAAGGATTGGGAGAGGAAGGCGAGAAGAGATTTGGGAACAAAAGACTAATTTATGTGTGAGCTTCCAGTGGCATCTCTGGGATGCTGCATCCCCTCCGATTGTGTTGCTGGGTGTCTGTAGAGGCAGAATGCAAATGGAGCAGGTTTCTAGGTGAGGTTGGGCACAGTCGCAGGCCCATGTTGGGACCTGGTTATGCTGTTGCTAAACAAGTGTTCTTTGTCATGCTAGGCCCCTGGGACTGAACCATACGAATCATATCATCTGCAGTGTTGTGTTACTTTAGCAAAAAATACTCAAGTTTGCAGCCAGTATTTATAAGATGAAAGACTCTCTTCAGGGAATGTCAGAATTAGTTATTTTCCCCCCAATTAATTTGTGTTGCGGCTACAGTTTCATGGTCCCCGTGTGGACTCCCTAGTGGGTTTGTTTGGTATGCTGTTATTTACACTAAATTCAAGGAATATGTGACTGTTTGCTGTCTTTTTAAGTTTGCTGCATTGAGCCCTGCACGAGAAGCAGACATCATCTTCAAATAACAAAGAGCATGAGAATGTAGATTGAGAATCAATCATTTATTGGTGAATTTATTAAAAACAAACTAACATCAAATTCACCTTGTGCCTCCCTCTTCTTTCCTCTACTTTTGCTAATCTAATAAATGCTTACACACTGACCACAGTCCTTGATGAATTAAGAAATACTGTGTTGACTAATTGACAAAGTCATTGAAAAGTAAAGATATAATGCTCACTATAATTGAAAGTGAAGCATCATTTATCTATAGATTTGTACCAGACTACTTTATTGGATTGCTTTCCCGTGCCTGAAGTATGCTTTAGTAAATTGACCTAAATTCTTGTGAGAACATAAAAATCAGCTAAATTTACTTTTAAATCTATGATGTGAAGTTTTACAATCTCTCTAATCATGAAAGTTCAGTACTTAAATTTCTCTTCATTGTGCAGAAAGAAGGGGAAAAAAAACTACATGTCGTCAGGCAATACTGCCTGCAGCCCTGGAACAGAATAAGGTGCTAATAAAAAATGTGTGACTCGACTAATGAATCCAATTCTGCAATTCTGCAACTCAAGCACTCAATTATCATAAGACATTTGCTAATATGCTCATTCAAATGGGCAACACTTTGCTTGGAATAAACTGTATGGCTTAATGACTTGAGAAAAAGAGCCTGATGACATCCTGCTCTCTTATCAACACTTCCCCAAGACTGGCACAAGAGATGGTGGGTGCATTTGATCAAACTACCCCATAAATGAAGCCATTTTATAATTATTGGTGTCTAATATGGCTATAGACTCACTGAGTTGTACCATTTATCCATCAACACTTTTATACGTTACGTATTTGAGTACAGACCAAGGAAACTGGCATGCTAAATGAAAATCCCTCTTTAGATCTCAGTGAAAGGAAGTGATGGCACTGCTCTTTGTTCAAACATCTGCTTGTGAAAAGTGGGGGGAAAAAAAGAATGAAAGCATTATGGGATATTTTCATGTGCCTTTTGCCCTCAGTCTAAAATAGGTCTACTCTGAAAACCAACATCAAAGTAAGTCATTATGGCAGTATATGATCCATCCATTAGCTGCACACTCAACTTCCATGGCACTAATTGCTCTTGCTGTGCGGACATGTGCATACGTTTCTTTGTGCACGTGTATGTGTGCACATGTGCTGATGTGTATGTGAGCTGTTTGATTGTGTGAGCCCACACACATTCAAACAGCCTGTTCAGACAAGTAGAGGTGTAAAATTAAATCTTTCAGTGCAGTGGCATGCAGATGATGTGCTTCAGTGGCCTAGCTGCTCTTTGCACCATTGTAATTGAATAACCTACAGAAAAGTCATCACATTCCCACTTTGCAATTCCCTCACTATGTAACATGTAAAAACTCCTCTTGTAACTACCTGGGAGAGCAGCCCATCAACAGCTGTTAGAGCTGACTTGAAGGTTAAATATTAGGAAGGAATCCAATTTCTCTTGTCTATTCAGCTCAGCGGTGTGTTAGATTGCAGCTGGACTGTGCTTACAGAGTGTGGGATATGAAGTGGGCTAATCAATCCCCTCTGCTTCATTCTCAAATTCCTCTCATATCAGGTCCCTGGCCCCCGGGCAGGCCTTCTGCTTTCCGAAAGCCAATTCCACACGAAATAAGAACTGTGACCTGCAGCTAGAGGGTGAAGTTGAGTTTTCCCTTCATGATTAATCTCTTCTTGGGTGGTTTTCAGAAAAAAAAAGGAGAGGGGGAGGATGGAGAGAGAGAGGGTGAAAAAAATAAGAAAACATGCAAGTCGCTGCCTTGTGACCTGCAAGTTTTTTTTCTTCTGAATGAGCCTGGTGCACTGGAGCCTGCTTATCTCCAGAGAGAAAGACAGAATTCATTTTTTGACAAGGTTTCATGTTGACATTGAGAAAATGAACTAGCTGATTTTATGATTAAACCTGAGCTGTCGTAATTGTCATCTGAACTGTGGTGATGATGAAAATTTGTGGATTTTTTTTTTTTCTCATAGCTTCCCTTTTGGAGTATTTGGGCTCAAAACATTGTAGGTTGATTCAGTGCATTAGCAATTATACTGCACAGTGAGGGATGCATAGATTTAATTCCAGTGTATGGTGATAATAATATTGCACTGAATAAGAAAAAACTATACAAAGTCATTATATTGGCCAAATATTGACAGCATAGAATAAATCTTTAATATGTGTTCTCTAAATTCTGCATATCTGACATAGGTATCGTAAACATTGGTTAAAGGTTAAAAAAAAAGACCTAAAAGTAATGTGTCCTTATTATCTAGCATATGGGTCGCTAGAGTTGAAGGGTAAATGATATAACCTTAAAGTGCCAGTATCACATTTTACAGGTTATAATGGCATCTGTCACTAAGAGAGGACCTGTCAGACAGTACTTTCATGCAGTTGAATTGCCCTTAATGGCTGTGTCTCCTGGTTGAGACCCACTTTTTGACGCAGCGTGATGTCGGTCTGAGAAACAGTGATGTTAAAAGCATTCAGTTGGAAAGAGATGGACCATCTTGTTGGCCTTTTTTTTTTTCTTGTCTGCTATTGTCCTTTGTACAATGTGTCTGAGTTAGCTTGCCATGTTTGTTAAGGGAAAAACTCCCTTGAGAGTAGCAGCAACTTCAGCCCTAAATGGTCAACGCTGAAAGCACCAGTGTAGAAGAAATGCTCTCACACTGGGACTCTAAAAGACCTTTTGAAATGTTTACATTTTTAATGCCATAATGATGACAAAAGACTCAATGTACACGTTTTACTCACCGATCTAGTAAATTTTTTAAGTGTGTAAAACATTCCATTTGTAACAAAAAAAAAAACAACAGTCTATTTGCCTCCTGCCACCTGCCAAACAAACAGGTTGAGAACAACAAAGTTCAATCTACGTCTGTGTATTTCCTTCTGTCCTTTCGTTCTCAAGCAGGGCACTCCAATAAGTGTTGTTTTGCATCACAGATAAGGTATGATGGCCTACTGGGAAGCGAGTAAAAGTGAGTTTTAAAATATGTGGAAGACCAAATTCTATCAGCCAGAAGTACCTCTGTGCCAGGCTAAACAGTGGGCACAGATCTGAACACACACACTAATGGAAGAGTGAAGTAGCATATGGTGTAGGAGCGCAGATTTGAGCAGAAGTAAACAAGGCACAAACCACGGCTGGAGTTTTTCATCAAAGATAGCTTCCTCTACCCATTCTTTTTCTGTCAGTTCCATTGTTTCCTGCAGTTTATATGAGTCACAGATCTGCACTTTGCAATTCATTCTTGGAATGACGAATGAAGAAATATTCACAAGTTCAAAAGTGCTGTTTTTAGAGATTTTAATTCCTTTTTTGCTTTTTATTATTGAGGACAGTTCGATGTGATGGAATCAGTTGATGGCAATAATAGCAATTATGTTCATGTTTGTTTAATGATTAAAAAAAACACAATGCATGGCGATTATCAACACTTGAAATTGAAATTTTAAACAGTTTAAAAACATTACCTGCCACATTTTTAAAGTTAAATCCACATAAGGCGACGTAGGAGACTGTTAAGTGTTGCAGTAACACACAAATAAGATGTTAATAATCTACGCAATCCTTTTAAAAAATTAAAGCATTAAATAATGGAAATCCCAAAAATTATGGAAGAAAGGATTTTTTTATGTTGTCTTTCAAGTTGGTATGAAAATGTGCATGCTGTGTGAACGTTTGCATAGATTAATGCCATTATTTCCAAATTCAGAAAAGAGATTCAGTCCTGGTCATTAATTATGTAGCTGAGGATGTAGAAGACTGACACTTGATTAAATTAGATTCAACTTAATTGTCATTTCACATGTAAAAGTACAAAGCAACAAAATGCAGTGCATTGAAGAAGGTTTCACGACTTTGCATCCTTTCGCAGGGGCTATGATCTTTTTATCGTTTCAATTGTTGTTTATGCGCTATCGAAGTAACACACTTTTACCATGAGGGAGCGGGCCAGAGTCCTTCTCAACTCATTGTCCTTATGCGGGATGCACGATGGAGGATGGAGTGCCAAAGTCCTCTTTTTGCACCAGCTACAGCTGTCATCTCATTCAGAACTCTGCAGCACTTATGTCCCATTTGCTTTTAAGGATGTCTGACAGGACAGCAGCCACATATGATCAAACTTTGCTTTCTCTGTGCACTTGTGACAGTTCATTGAGAGAGGCTCTAATGTGCTGTCAGCAGCGCTCTCCACTCAGCTGCCTTGATTTACCTTCCCCATCTGTCTCAGTCAAACAGCACTAAGTCGAGAATGATTGGAAGAAAGGAGACCTTTTAATTCCACGACCACAAATTTAGCCTTAAAGTGCATTTACATAAAACAAAACAAAATTTCTGCTTTAACTGACGTTCTTACTACATTCCATGAGAAAGAATTGTAGCTTCCAATTTTAGCTTATTTTTGTTTAAGAATTATTCCTATATGAATATATAGGAAAAGAGGAATGTTCCTCTACATGTTTCCAGGCAAACCTTACTGTCCCTCTTCAATAATGAAGTATTTTTTTTTTTTACTTCTTGAACATTTGTGTGTTACAGAACATATCAAAAGTGAAATCATCCATCATCACCATGGCTGAGGGTTTCTTATTTGTATCTGTTGAGCCCTGCCAGCAGTCCCTGAAAAGTCAGGTGATACAGCATGTAAGTAACATATAAAAGACTGGAGAAACTACTTGTAGACTACTTGACTACTCTACAGTGAGGTTTCATAGCTAATTTGCATGCACTGGAAAGATGTGATGAAAGGAGAACCTAGTTAGTTGTGACAAGAAGTTAGCATCAGCTAGCAGCCTTATGCTGGAGGGCAAAGGTGGCTTATGCAGGTGAGAAAACAAAAAAGCAACAAGGAGATACTTCTTCTTTTGTTTTGCTCTTGTTCTGAGATGGAAGACTTGCTATGTTCTACTTATGGCTGTGAGAACACGAAATCTTCACGAAGCCAGCTTCATGATTCACCTAAAAATGCTAAAGGGAGATTTTCCTTCTCATTTTTCTAAGTGCTTGCACAAATGAAATTTCTTTATGTAGATCTCCCCGAGATGGCTTTTTGCTATGAACAGGTGCTACGTTAAGTGCAACATGATGGGATTTTTCTCTGGCATATTGAGGTTTAAGTGGATCAACATGGTGGTTAGCACTGTTGAGAGCAAGAAGGATCCTGGTTTGAATCCTGGCAGGGGTCTTTTCTGTGTGGAGTTTCCATGTTCTCCTGTGTTTGTGTGGGCTTTCTTCAGGTAGTCTGCTTCTTCCCGCAGTCCAATAACATGTATGGCAGGTTAATTGGTGATTCTGAATTTCCCATAGGTGTGAGTGTGCATGGTTGTCCGTGTAAATGTGGCCCAGCGATGGACTGGGCAACCTGTCCCGGGTGTACCACAGCTTCATGCCCAGTAAGAGTTGGGATAGCGCATCTCTGGGCAGGTGTCGGTATAGATTTGGGTGTTGCTTAAATAGTTTTATTGCAATGAAGCAATAGAAAGTGATGAGCCAAAAATGTAAATGGACTTACTTCATAGTTCGTTTAAAACTGTAAATTCTGTAAATTGTAATGTCTCATTTTAAAATAATGTTTACTCCAAATATACTGTATATAAATGTACAGTAGATGTGCACTGTGCATCTGCACTGACATAAGCAAACCGTACAGACCTTAATTAGAGCTCAGCTGTCTGAACGGTTTGCGTTATTCATGAGATGGACCAGCAACTATTCAGAAGTACTGTGTTGTCTCCTGTGATAGCTGAAGCATTGGTGACTTCAAACATATCTGTGTTATTCATTTGCATACACATCTTACAGTTGTTTTATGCATTTCATTGCCTTAGTGGTTGTTAGAATATTACAATGAATGTGCGCAATTTCATCCTACTGTATCACCTCATTGCATTTTATTCAGTTTAAATTACAGGATGTGAATAGAGCAAATCCACTCTGCTCTTCCATTATTCCAGTGATTATCGTGTCCAAAGCCACTCAGTGTAAAATATAGAAAGTAGCAGTGAGTATAACCCCTTTTAAATGTTTCTCATATAATCATTCAATGCCCTTGATGAACTGAACCAAAAGGAATGCAGAGAGGGATCAGTCAGCATGTGAAGGCCTCAAGATCTCTCTGTCACTTTAGCTCGCTAGAGTGCTCATCAAAAGATGTTAATGCGCCTGTTCATTTTATTCTAGGGCCTTCGTACTGCTTTCTTGTGATTTAAGATGCATTTTTTTGGACGTGTCTGCGTTTACAAGCTGTAAAACAAGTCTCTTGAAAGCCTAATAAATATGAAACTGAATGAAATTCCTTCCTCTCTCTCTCTCTCTCTCTCTGTTCCTCTTTCTGCTTTGATCATACCATCCCATGACATATCCATTGTCAGCTTCTCAACTCCTCCAGGAGTAGGCATAGCCTAATTGGTGCTACAAGAAAGAAATCAAAGCAGGAAACAGGACTTGTTCCAAACTGAGCTCACAATGCACTAAAAACCTCACATTTCATGTCCAGCGAGCTTACATGTTACCTCATGTAACATTTTTCCAATGCTGCTGTAGCTGATGTATGGCTGCTGGAGAATAACGGTGATTCAACATTATACAGCCATCCTGCGTGGTACCTGTGCTGCTCTCTTGGTCCTTATTCTAATCTTATTTAACAGTCTCTGCCTGACACACAATTCAATGCAGGCCCTCAGATTGGAGAGTTTCCAAACAATCCTGAGCTCACCCAAGCTTGGAATTGGTTTTCCGTGGAACATCTCCCTCCTCCCTTTGGGCACTTTACCAATTTGACCAAATTTGTTCCATCAGTGGTTCTAAGTACCAGAAGTGTTTTCTGCCCACACCTCGACTCGTTTCTGCAATTTGCACATTCTTTGCAGAACATTAACAGCTTTGTCAGTGGCTGAGCTACGGGCTGATGCGGTGTGAGCCCAAGTTTCTGAGAATCCTTAATAAAGCATAGTAAGAAAAACTGTAAACTCATTACCTCTTACCCAATATTCACCCTAAATTTACAGTGCAACACCACCTTATTTTTCATATTTAAGTATGATAATGAATTGTAATGCATTAATCATAACACAAGATGTAAAGAAGAGACAGCAGATTTTCATGATGCACAAAAACGTAACAACAGGATTCTGTTAAAACTGGTCTGTTCATTAGCAGATAGTAAGTGCCTATTCACAATGAAAAACATACCCCATATAATATGTGATTGCACAATGTCAACACAATATCCTTTTGATAAATTGAAGCCTATTTTGAAACCCTTCAGGTGGCTCGTAGATTTCTCTGTCTTGTGAAAACCAGAATAATGTGCACTCGTGTTTTATCTCTTTCGTCATCTTTGGAACATTTTTAGCTAATGGCTTTTTGGAAGGAAAGGAACTTTGCCTGCCCCAGACTAGATATCAGAGATACACATGCACTTGTGGTTGGACTGACAGCCACAATTCAGGACACATGAGCTCAGACTACAACACACACAGAAGGAGTATGACCTCACTCTCTAGAAAGAATGCCATTAAACTTCTGCATAACCTTTAAAGATCCATGACATTTGTGGTAATCTAATGGTCAAAATGCAATCTAATATTAATGAATATGTTTTAATTACTGTGAACTGCATGAAAACAAGAAGTGTTATGTTTTCATGACCTTATAATGAGCAATTTATAGCCAAACCTCTTTGTGTCCCAAATGCACATGTGGGTCAAGCTCTGGGTATATTGTGGCATTGCAGCCCCAGCCTTGTGTCGTACCCCTGATGTTACTGGTGTGATTAGCTCTGGGGTGTGGTGGGATCGTCACCATGGCAGGTTCTGTGGCCATTTGAGGTGCTGGCTAGGCTGGACGGTTTCTGTTGGGCCTCGTAGGAAATCCATCCATGCATCAGGCAGATCAGATCAGTTTTCAAAGGTGGCTGGTGATTAAAAAAAAAAAAAAGAAAAAAAAAACCACATTGATAAGTCGTGCTATTAATAATTACCATATTTATACATAAAAAGATTTCTTTGTGTGTTCAACACTGGGAGTCATGTGTTAAGGCCAAACTACCTTTATCTGCCTATATATGATGGGTTATATTATTGTGCTAGTGTTATTAGTGTTGGAATGCAAATGTGGCCACAGATGGCAGATGAAACCTGAGTGTCAGGTTTTGACAGTGAGGTCATGCTCATGCTGCTTTGGCCCACCTGTTAACTGACTGCATAAAAAGAAAGTTTATGTCACGGCTGAACTGTTTGTGTTGTGCTATTGTGCTTAAAAATGAGCATGCCATATTCACAGCTATGCAGACGTAAAGGACTGCACCTGGTTAAAATTTAGCCTTTCTGCCTTCTTCATAAAGATGAATATACCACGCCACAGAGGCATCTGTCCAGTAGATGCACATTGGGAATACAAAGGACTGCTAAAAGTTGATATACTGTAATGGGCTAAGATAATTAGAGTTATAAAACCCTCCATAAATGCTCCATTGAGATCAGGAAAATTAGATTAAGCCCACAGAAATGCACGCCCACTGCTTTTTTTAATTTAAGGGATGAGTGTTAGCAGAAATATCATTTGGGCTTGTGATCACATTGGAGGTGTACACACAGATAAAGAGCGGGATGCTCCATAAAGCACTGCTTTAGAGTTGGGTGATAAGTGCTTGAATTATAAGTCAGTTAATTTGACTGAGCGATTCTAAAGTTCTCCTCAATTCAGAGGCATGAGCTGCTTCAGGCTCCAAAAGTAATTAACAAAAACTTAAAATAATTTGAACTAATTCTTCTCTTGCTATCTGGTCGAGAATGATGCATTACTGTATATTTTGATTATGAGAGGAAAGAACGCTTTTATCTGCAAAGTGAATACCTTATGCTGAGCCTGCTTCTTTAAAGACGTAGCTTAGGGGGATATTTTCTGTGTGCTTTTTCCTCCCTCATTTCACTTACAATTCTTCTTTTTACATACATGGTTCAAATGAAAACACTGTCTTCACCTGCAGGTAACAGCAGCCGCTACTTTCTGTTTTTATGACTGGTTGTTGTTGTGAATTTAGAAGTGAGGAATCAAACTAAATGTGATGTAGTTTGTGTTTTTAAGTAAAATAAATTTTAAAAGGGGTTGGGGACATTCCTCTGCAGTGATGTGAGGCTGGTCTGTTTTTGTGTGGCCTGTGGTGAAGTAGTGACCACGCATTCCCTGTCACATCCCAACTGTATCATCTTTCATCTCAGTCATGGATCTTACTGCTGCTTCATCGTTGTCTCCAACCACATCAGGAGATGATGGAGCTCCTTCAACCTCTCACCTGTCTGTCTCTATCAGTCAGGTGAAGATGCAGCTGGAGAGATTGAACCGGCACAAGGCTGCAGGTCCAGATGGTGTCAGCCCCAGAGTCCTGAAGTCCTGTGTGGACCAGCTACGTGGAATTCTTCACCTGTTCAACCTCAGTCTGAACCAGGAGAAGGATCTGGTGCTGTGGAAGACATTCTGTCATGTCCCAGTATCAAAATGACCTCATCCACCTTCTCTTAATGACTGTATTGTATTAACATCCCACATTGTTAAAGTTCTTAAGACTTTTATTGCTCCGACTGAGAAGCAAACAAGCACCTTCCAGGATCCACTGCAGTTTGCTAATCGTCTTGGGGTTGAGTTGAAGACGCCATCATACACCTGCATCAGTGAACTAATTATCTAATCTCGAATGTGAATAAGGCAAAAGAGATGATTGTGAATTTTACTTTCAGGATCAAGTCAGACAGTATTTCCATCATGGGAGAAGACATGGAGGTGGTTGAGAAGTATAAATGCTTCAGTGTTCGTCTGGACAAAGACTAAACAGTTTTGATGCATTCTTAAAAAGAAAGAAAGTGGCCTACTGGTGAGTTGAAAACAATTGAAAGGCCTGGAAGACTGCAAAAGATAACTCAAGTGGATGATTGCAGAATAATTTCTTTGATAAAGAAAGTCATTCACAACATTAACAGAAGTCAAGAATACTCTGGAGAGGGTGAGTATATCATCAAAATCTACAATCAAGAGGCGCCTTCATGAATTCAGATACAGAGGGTTACCAGGAAGGTTCAAACCACTGCTTACATTCAAGAACGGGAAAACCGAATTACACTTTGTACATCTAAAGAAGCCTCTCATGTTCCATAGTCAGATATGTGACAAATGAAACCAAGATAGACTTACATCAGAATGATTGGAAGCTGGGAAAAAATATGGGAAAATTGCCTGACTTTTGCTTACATATCATTTCCCACAATGCAGTGGGACCGTACAGTGGAAGCTGATCACAGGGGTCATGTAACGCCTGATTCCACTTTGGTATAACTGCTTTTATGGTGACTGGAAACAACTGAATACCCTTAAAACTTAAAATGGCAATGCTTTTTTTTATCTTTATGTCAAACATAAAGATGATGTTAATGTCTGCCATGTTTAATGCTACAATTGAGAATTGTTTCTTTTCATTTAACTCATTGTGTCAGATATTTTTCATATAATCAGCCTTACTGTCAATCACTGTTAGACTTTTGGCGCATTGCAGATCTTTCAGTAAATGTCTGTTTAGCAGACTGGATTGCTTTGATTCGAGCAGAGATAATTTTGATCATTCTTAACACCACCATAGGAGCATGTTTCATTATGCAAGTATAATCATTTTGTGGAGTTCTGCCATTCAGTATGTGAACTGAAATAATGTAATGTTGATACATTTCTTTCATACAGAGTTTTATGTGTTTGTATTGAAGGTGTCATTAATTAATTTGCAAGTTGTATGTTAAAACAGAAATCAGACATGTGGCAGAATTTTACTTTTTCCATTTTCCAGTTATGCAAACAACTTTCAAAATAGCTCACACTGAAGTGGCGGTGTGTTCCTCTAGCTAATGCAGTGTTGTATCAAGCAGGAGGGAGCTGTGTACAGAAAATGCAATGCATACAGGTAACAGCTGTGCCACACAGCCCAGGGTCCTAGCAGCCTTTTAGTGAGGATGTCATGTTTGCTTCCTGGGGATAAAGACGCTCAAGTCAACACATCAAACCCTACTTAAAATCTGAGCTTATTCAGGCCAAAGATAACAGCATAGCACATGAGACCTCTGCTAATGTTTTCTTAGGGGCATAGGTGATAAACAGACACTTGTCTATGTAGTTGAACGAAGGGGTGTCAGATGGAAGAAAAGTGGGGACTGGGGATGGGAGATAGCCAGTCTCTTCCAGGCAGATGGCCTCCTTGGTTACCGTGCAGCTGAATCCTCGACTTTCCCATCCAAATCATGAGGCTTCATTGCATCTCATATTGTTTTGTACAAAGGCCAATGTCCTTATTTATGATTTTTTTTTTCTGCTTGGTGTGTGCACTCACCACCACTGCAGACACCACTACACTCACCACCACTGCAAACAGCGGTGGTGAAGTTGCCATGACTTTCATTAAAGCTGAGGCTGAATGAAATATGGATGTGCAGGGAGTGAATTAGAGTGATGGAACGGGCCAAATATTGCCTTTGTAGTGTCTGTGCAATACAGTCTTGTGGGGATAGATATGGCTGGAAGAAAGTAAAATCCTTTTCTAAGTTCACTTGCATTCATCAGCAGGACAGAAACGTTTGCCTCCATGTAGGTGCTAAGGAGTCTCCTGTTTTTTTTTCCACAGGAGACAGAAACACATTTTTCAGGGTGCATTAGAGGACAAAATACTGCATGTTACGTAAAGTAATAAATAAATATAATATTAAAGGCAAGTACAAGTTATATTCTCCAGATCAAATACAATCCATCCAAACTGAAAGAAGCACCAAACAGATGGAAGCTCAAAATACCATTTCAGTACACTGAATAATTGGCTATTGACACCAAATTGTTGGATCCACTTGGCCCCGGCTTGTTGTCATGCTGCATAAATAACATACAGCAGAATCAACAATATGAATTCAGTTCATTCATCTTAAAATAATCCTGAATAAGCCTTGGGCTGGAAAATTTTGGATTTTGATGCATGTTCACCGCATGAGTTTATTCAACAGCACCAGCGGATGGCTGCTTCTTTGAGACTCTTACAGCATAAAGTAAAATGAGAAGCCTCTCACTGCTGATAGCCATATATTATGATTAATCACAAAATGTCATTTTTGTCACATACAAATTGATGAAAAAAGATGTTGAAGTCTTCCACTTTTACAATAGTGCATATATGGGAACTCTACTTCAGCAGGCAACTTAATAAAAACCAAAAAGTGTATTCTCATTGCGGTAGTGATGTGGGAAGGGGGGTATTCTGCAGTGGGAAAAGAAAGCTTAATTGAACAAACTAATGAGTAGTTCTTATTTCCATTGGGGATGTGCCAGTGAGATTGTTTGACAGTTTATCTGTGATAAATAAATTCTTCAGGAGCTAATTAGCTTATAGGTCCTCAGGGGAGGAGTGTGTTGAGTGTCCAAGTGTGTGCATGACTTTGTGTGTGTTTTTGTACATTGCTAAATCTTTCAAGTTGAAACTAGTCCACTTCCTGTTATTTTTACTCCACCCCATCACACACATATATACATGCACACTTACCAAACTATTCCCATGGTTAAAGCAACACCCATGGAGCTGCTAAACAAACTAAAATTAAACTCACACAAACTTATTAAACTCTTACAAGTGGATTTCAGTTTGAAAGAAAATGGACAATGATTGTTCTTTCACATTGATAAAAGTTGCATCAACAAGAAAAGGGGGCTTCTCAGTCCATCTTAAAGACTCCATATTGTGATCAATTACGTCTTAACCATTTTATTTGTTGAAGTTTATTATAACAGGCTTACATGCTTTCATGCTTTGAAATCACCATTTTTTTCAGCACCTTATGTCATATCAAATTATGTTTAAGTTATTATTTTTTTAAACCCTGTTGTCAAAGGGCCCAGATAGTTCTGGTTGGTCATTTGGAAAAGGAAAAGGAGGCAATGTTGGTTATTAACTATAGCCCCAACCTTAAGTATAAAGTGAAACCTCAGAGCTTTGAGCAGGTACCAACACCTTGGAGACTTGGACATACATGTTTTAATCAGAACTGGGTCAAGAAGTCCCCATGTTGCATTTCTGAAATTACCTGCATTTTGTTTATGTCATAGGGAATAAGGTTTGGACCACAGCACAGATGGCAGGCAAACTGAGGAGTGAAACACAATTCAGCAACTAATAGAATAAACCAATGTTCCTGCAAAATGGGGAATGCAAAACAGTCCAAAATAACTAACCAGTCCAAGAAGGTGTTGACATAAAGGAAAACAAAGCTGAAGCAAGGCAGCAGGAAAAAACACATTGATGCAACTATTATCTCGGAAAGACCATGGACTCCTGGCAAAATGGTTTATAATACTTTATATGATGTGTTTTATAATGTATTTCAGTCCGATTATAAATAAAGATGGGTGGAGGCAAAATTTAAAAAAAAAACTTTTCAAATAGTCTCACAAATTTGAAGTTAGAGGAAATATACTCTCACATCAAAACATCTTAAACCTACACTCAGTGACACAACATCAAGTTCTGACTTTCTCTTTCACTCTTTTCTCCTTTGCCATTGCCTCTGTTTGCTCATACAAAATGCTTTCTGGGATACTTTACCATATACACAAGTCCCCACAGGACACATCTTCAATATAATGGGTTTGGACAGTGTTTTGCAACTGATGACATTTCATTGGGTACTCAGGAAGACAAGTACATTCAAGTCCACAAAACACATGGGGACTGGTTGGGCAAATTCCCATCCTCCCTCCATGACTCTAGCAAGGGAGTTCCACTGCAATGATGGAACCTGCAGGTTCATCTATCGACCAGACTGCACACCAGCACCCCTGCACAGAATTTACAAGGGGCGCTAAAGAGTTTGATTCCTCTGTAATTGGAACACACCCCCTTCTTGAATGGGGGAACCAACTTCCCAGTCTGCTAATCCAGAGCTTCTGCCTTCGATGCAGACAATGTTGCAGTAGCGTGTTGACCATGACAGCCCCATGACATCAAAAACCTTGACGAACTCGGGGTGGACTTCATTCACCACTGGAACCCTACCGCTGTGCCTCTGGTAGCTAACTACCTCTGCTAGTTAAATGCTAGGACTCCTTTAGATTGACAGCCTCTCTCACCTGTGGTGTCCACCACTGAGATTGATGATTGCCACCAGAGAGAGCACTGATGACCTTGTGACCACAGCTCTGGTCAGCCACCTCAATAATGCAAGTGTGTAATATGGCCCATTCCAACCCAAAATCCCCAACCTCCCATGTAATGCAATTGAAGCTCTGTATGAGGTGCAAGTAGAAGATCTTTCTACTTGCCCTGAGCAGGCAGTTTGAGGCCCAGGACTGCTGCATGTTTTTGTGAGGGTAGCTCACATTAGCTACCCAAAGGAACACAGGGGGAACATGCAGAAAGGCCACAGAAAGGCCCTTTTGCCAGCCCCCACCCAGGGTGCTGGGTGTTGATGACGCAGCTACGCCACTGCACCCCCACTCCCGTCAGTGTCCACTACACAGCACACAGACGTGTAGCCAATGCTAGAAATGAGCCGCGATTAGACTTGGAGCACAGAGGAGACATGCTGCCTCTTGAATATCTGGGCAGATGTTTGAATAGCACAACTGCCAGAAGAAAATGCACCACATTGCTGAGTTATACAGCATGTTCAGAAAATGAATGAATGAGAGAGGAATCCAGCAGTCTCCTGCACACTGTTGCATGAAAGTTT
This sequence comes from Arrhamphus sclerolepis, assembly GCA_037176975.1. Lineage (NCBI taxonomy): Eukaryota > Metazoa > Chordata > Actinopteri > Beloniformes > Hemiramphidae > Arrhamphus > Arrhamphus sclerolepis. The sequence continues at coordinate 8,838,944 of JBAMYA010000018.1, forward strand.
AAAAAAAAAAAAAAGGAACAAGATGGTATTGTTCCTGCTTTACCCCACCCCCACATTTCTGTCCAATGGTTGAACGAACTTCAGCACACATGGTTTTGGTTGCAAATTCTGGTTCACTTGCAATAACGCACAATGTGAAAGCGAACCGCACCAAAGAAAAAAAAAAAAACAACATTTCATTTGGTCCTGACCAAAGCAAGTGAACTAATGGACCTTCCTGGTGTGAATCCACCCTTGGTGTCAAGGACTGAAAGTCAGCACACCACCACACCTTTGTCTGCAACCCAAAGCACACTGCACCAAACCAGTATAGCCCCCTCCTCTCCTCTCCATACAAATATCTTGAATTGCCCCTTAGTCTGACCTGTATCTGAGGACAAATTTGGGAGACCCTACCAGGAGCAATTGACCCAGACAACAAATCTCCTGGGATCATTCAGGCATGCAAACCCCTCCACCATGATAAGATGGTGCTTTGAGGAGGGGGGAAACCAAAATGCAGGAGGAGAAAAATGATACAATAAAACTTAAATCAAGCAGCATAGAATGCAAAACAAGGAACTGGGGTGATACTTAATAAACACAGATTCATACTGTAAAGTAAACATCAGTTTTAAAATGGGTGGTTGCCCCTTGGTTACAACTTTAAATTGAATTGATAGATGTAAGAATGTTGTTGGCATAAATATTTTAAAATTAAAAAGTCAAGTCACATTTAAAATTATAACCACTGGTTTAATCTTCAAATTTAATTAATTTAATGAAAATTTGTCTTTATCTGTTACTCCACGACAGTAATTAGGACTGCATTTCAGTGACTGACATGCAACAGTCACCTTTACTCAGTTTCACCTATTAAGCTATATAAGGCCTCTTGTCTGTATCTGTGTTTGACTGTTTGAACATGCACGCTGTCCTGATAACAGTATGGCTGCCAGTGGGACCATGTGGAGGAGTCAGAGGTTGGTCCTATCAGTCTTTGGGCAAGAATATCATCTGAGCATGAGGTCTGGGTTCCCAGTGGCAGTGCTCAGTCTCTGAGGCAAGATTAGCCCATTACTTACTATATAGGAGCATCCATTGGCTTCTCTTACAAAAAACTTAATGTATTTGTTACTCCCAAGCAGATTTTAAATTCTTGCAAATGTAACATAGATTTTACCTTTTTTTAAAAAAACAACAACTTTTTTTTAGGCCTACTCAATTTTATTTATTTGACTTTTTGGATATTTTATTTATTCATTTATTTATTTTTACTTAATTTCAGAAACATTAAAACTCACCCACAACCTACTCAAAAGAAGTCCTCAGATGAATATGTGTCAATTATTCTGATACTACAATACATGAATAACGACAGAGCCAGAAGTCATTAACAGGAATACAGCTCTCTAAACAGAGCACTGGAAGGCTTTTATTAACAGATGAAGTGCTCTTAAAGCATCAACACTGGAGGATCTCAAGAAAAGTTGGTTAAAGTTTATGAATTGAAAAGTATAAATTCACTTTTTTTCAAAAAATACTTCAGCAAAGATAAAATAAATGAAAACTTTTGAGCAATACTGCAAGACATTCAGCGTATTGTCAACAAATCTGCTTTTGTTAATCCATTAAGCAAAGTACTCCCTCTCTGTTCCATGGTCAAACATTCAAGAGGGTGGCAAAGAATGGCTCTACAATCAGAGCCATGTGAGAATTTGAAGAATAGAAGGTGGAATACAATATGCACTGGTAGAATAGAGGGAACATGATAATTACGGTAAATAAAAAGTGTTTCTGACATCTGTCACCCCAGAATTTCTTTCAACAAATGAAGAGAAATAAACACAGAACATTATTCTGTTCTGTAGGAATGTAATCCTCTTGCCTCCCTGTGCTCTTTTCTTTTCTACTGACAATGATAATTATAGTTTTTTGTTGGACGGCTTTCAAGGATTTATCTCCTCCTTGTATTAATGGCTTTTTGAAGCTTTTAAATCCAAAAAGTTTAATTTATTGCTTCTATGTGGCTATTGTGACTTTTCAATTTTCCACACTTTTGTTTGAAATACCTTTAAGTTGTGATGTGACATTCTTCGTATGTTCTGCGGTAAAATATAGACACAATGTTAAAATTTTCACCAAAAAATGTGAAGCACACTTTAGGACTGCCCTGGGGTCAGCGTTTTTGTGCAGTTAAATGGGCTCAATTCAAAACCCACTCACACTCAACACTTCTGAAAAAAACATAGTTTGTAATTGCTTTCCAGAACAACACATAAAAGTGTGTTTTAAATGGGCAGCTTCATTTGCCAATGCCCTGCAAAACCATTTTCCATGATTTCGTTGAGTTTTGAGCATATAAATAAGATAAAATGGAAGAAAAGAATTGCCTTGTTTTGTAATTCAATACAGTTTGAGACCACAATGCTTAGTTCTTGTCCAGAACATGGCCACTATGTCCTGTTGATTTTAAAAAGGATAATGTTGTCAAGATGTATAAATTAGTCACATAAAAGTACAGGTTAGACTGCCTATTCTAAATTAAAACTCTAGATTTGACTTCTAAAACAACCACTAAACTGTGGAATAAAATGTTATATGCCAACCACAGAAAGCATTAAGGTTCAATCCATTGAGGTTTAAAGCAAATAAAACTCCCCACCATGAAACACTTGTGATGGCCTGCTTCTCAAAATGTCTTCCATGTTGCTGTTTTGGGACAATGACTGACAGACCACAGAGTGCACCCGCTCATTAAACGCCCAGTCCTTACAACCAAGCTGAGTTTTAATCTGACTGCGCCACCTGTGAGGCTCGTCAGAACTGGAGCCCACAGGGGCAGGGTTGGGCTTCATTACTGTTTTGCTGGTTCTAGCCCAGTTCTCCCCTCACTTGAGCTCTCTGCCTCTCTATTCTTCAGTACCTCGCAGGCATGCTATAGAAATGAGAGCCGGCTGCTTGGTCCTCCACATCGCTCCATGGCCGCAATTTGTCATTTTTCACACGAGATGAAGCCTTTTATGAAATGAAATGAGTTTCCCTAAAATGAAGCGCCACAAAAGCTCCGTGATTAATTTGCTTGTTAGGCTATTGCAGCTGTCACCTGTGGAAGACATCTGGACAGCAGATTGACTAATGCCAGCAGTGGGGCTGAAACATGGCACTCTCTCCCTCATAACCTACTCCACAGCCAGCCTTTCAGTGGGCTTTTAAAGGCATTTCTCACTGTTTGATATAGCCTCTTTCTGAGGGGCAATTAATAAGCATTACTTGTGATTGACATGGTAATTAGTTGCATTAATGTGGCTGTAAGAGGCTTTGTACTGTATGTTGGGGGTGGGGTGGGGTGGGGTAGATGTTAGGAAATGGGAAATGAGCACTACGACCTCGCTTACAGAGTAATTGTCCATTTGGTTACCACTGCTTTTTTTGACAGTAATTTTGTCAGAAATGGCATTGCCACAGTGGCTAAGATTAATTTCATCTTTCAGATTACGAACTTCATAATCACATGGAAAATATATGATTAATATAGAGAATAAAATTTTTTTTTTTTTAAAGTCTTTTTTTTTTTTTCCCCATTTTTTACCCCTTTTTTTTTTCCACCCCAGTGCACAGTGCCTAAGTTATAGTCCTGAGCATTGCACTCCCACTGCTGACCCCGGGAGGACCCTGCACTGAGCTCAAGTCTCCTTCTCTACTTGAGGAGTGAGCAGGCCCTTCTTTACACCTGGAGATAGGGGATTC
>JBAMYA010000018.1:8854136-8864179 GCA_037176975.1 Arrhamphus sclerolepis
TGTATATATGTGTACACACACATATATTACAGGTGCACCCAGGAGTGCATAAGTGAAAGGATGTACTCTTTTGCACAACAATGGCTTCATCTTAAAGTATTAAACAAAAATTGAGAGCCGCAACAACAACAACACGCAACCACAATTTTGTACAACTTGCTTGATCAACTGTTCTGTTTTGAAATGGCCCTAAGTTCTTCTTCCACTTTATAATTTCTGACAGACAGGAAAGGTGAACACCTTTCTTCTTTTCCCCAGAATCTATCTGTGATTTATTTCATTGTTGCCCAGTGGCAGCCTCTGTGGTGGTCCCCAACATCAACAGCCCATTTTTAATGTTCTAGCACTGTGAATTACATCAATATAAAGTGTATATACAGAAGTCTTGTATATATCGGTCAGTAATCAAAAATGCATAAAGTAATGAATTAAATTACTAAATTTGCACAAATCCTTCACCGTATATGTAAACAAACACACACACACACATACACACACTACCATTACACATTACTGAGAAAAACACATGATCTATCTGCTGCACAGGTTATGACTGTGACTGACAATGAGCTGAGATCCTGGGTTGCACATTGCCATTTTTCTTTCTTTGAATTGGTGTTGTAATGAGCATGGATGTAAACTTTATTAACCTCATTTGCTTTGCATTCTAAAATTGATGCGTTACCTGTGTTAAGCCTGACTTATCCTGCTGCATAGCAGCTACATGTGTCGGCTATGCATGGCCCATACGCCTTCTCTGGTGTTTATACTTTTGCGTTATTGTTCAGGATTGTATTGGGACTCTGTAATTACACCAACCACTGCAGCGCTGTAACTTGCAGTGCCAAGTTTCCTTTTGTCTACTTCCTACATGTAGCTTATACATAGCAAAGGAGCAAGTAAAGTTTATTTTATGTGAGTTGGCGCTGAACATTGACATTGAGCATCAATGTTTTTACAGACACTGGAGCAAGCTATTGATTTACTTGACTTGAAAACGACAAAGAAGTAGCAGCAGTAAAAACAAAAACAATGAAGAACAAATCGACCAGTCGCATTTATTGCGGTTCATGTCAATGCAATACGCAGTGACATTTGAAAAGGTACACATCAGGCAATGACGCAGCGTACGCCATAGGGTTCATGCCTACGTCATACATGTGAACTAGTCTGATATAAATTAAAAGACATAATAAATTAATGTAAACACTCATGATGAAATGATATGTTCACTGCACTTTATTTTTTCTGCCATCCTGCCAAGATGCCACTCTGGGCAACTGCCTATGTTGCCCATACCAGAAGCTGCGACCATTGTTGTTTCCCAAAAATAAATAATAACAACACATTTGGTCTTTTGCAAGTGGAAATGTTGTACTTGCTTCTTTGTATATAAGAGTGAGCTTCAGTTACAATGTTTCACTCGAGAGACAGGTTAATGCCAGGTTTGAACAGCCATGCGTAGAACAGTCCACTTGTGACAGCTCAGGACGGATGTTAATGCCAGGTGAAACTAAGGCCTGTGGAGGGTAGAGATTTATCAGGTCCAACTGAAATTGGTATTGATGGGAACTTGTTAACTGAATGACTGTATTAGCTCACCACTAGTCCTTTTGTTTAGGGCTAGTCTCATGACCCAACCAAAATAATACACTATTTTTTCTCAGAAAGTCATGCGAAAGTGAAATTATAGTTTTCAACAGCCTACAGGATGGTCTGTAGCTACCTCCTGCAGTTTTAGTAATCTGCAGACTTTTTTTTTTTTGGTAAAAGGACAGGAGACAATCATCTTGTTTTCATTAAGGCATCCCTACCATTAAAAAGGACTTTCATATTTATGCTAATATTAGTGGAAAAGGGGAATTGCTTGATAAATGACAGGAAAGAATTTCCCCTCAGGGATTAATAAAGTAATTCTGATTCTGATTCTGAGGAACTGGATCAGATCAGGCATCTACACTATTGGCACCGTGAAAGTTGACTTCAGACCTCACTATCCCTTCACTAACGGGATGATGCCGCAATGATCAAAAATGGTGAAATCACCTGCCACATTCTCAGTGGTAGCAGGAAATAAAACGGCTCTTCTCTGGAAGTTGGAAAGCGTTGTGACATTGAGATCCGGTGCATGAAATTGCCTAGTTCTTTCATTAGAAGCAGAATAAACTCAACATTTCCCATTTAATCTACCAGACTTTAAACTCAGCATCTTGACATTCATGAAAAGAAGCTGAAGAGAGGCTTTAGAGACCTCCCTGAAGGGCAGTCATGAAGAGAGGCAACCAGAGATGGTAATGTAGCTGTGTGTGTGAGTGGCAGGGATGGGGGTGGAGGTACTTGAGGCTTTTGAGAACTCATTTCAGACCCAATCCTAACCCTCTCAGTCATCTCTCCTTACAACTCAATACTAAGGACCTGTGTGTCTCTCAGTCTGACACTGTGTAACTCTTCATTATCCTCCATATTCAAAACAGCCCCCTCCCTCACCTCACAGTCATGCAGGAGCGAGGGCCTTCTTTTCCAGCAAAGAGTCAAGCAAGCTGCCCCCACCCTGCGCTTTCCAACATGGCTGGAATGTTTTCCTGTTAGTTTAAGTCTCATCTCAACTAATTAATATTTTTGCTTATAGCTGCTGTAGTTCCCATGAGAGGCCTCTTAATTAATCATTTATGAATCTACACAGCCTCCTAGTTTATTAGTCTCTGCCTTTGGCATTGGCTGACTGCAGAGGGAAACCGCAAATGATTAGTTACAGGAATGAAAGCCTTTCCCCCCACTCTCCCTTCCGTGTTTGGAGCTGATTAGGGCCTCACACAGAGGTATTTCCACAGCCCTGTTCTACACTTTAATTCATTCGGAGCACCTGACACATTATTCACTCTCCCACCCCTCTGATCTTCTGCTTATTGTTTGAACCAGTGTTTTTCCTCAGCTGCATCGAGGCATGGCAATCAGTTAAGGCTCACTCTCAACCCAGTCAAAACAAAAACCACAGAACCAAACATGGAAGATGCGAATTATAACACTGGGTGAGATCACTTGAGCACAGCTCAGGCTGGAGAAAGGGGAAATTCATTCTGGGACCAGGTTTGGAGATCCTGGAGCAAAATGTACTCACTGTTATTACCTAAGAGCTGAGGCCTTCAAGCCATGTCAAAGCACTGAAGCTGTCAGGCATTTATTGGAAAAGAGGCAATATTTCCATCAGTTTAACAAAAATAAATTAATTGAATCAACTGAAAGCAGCGTGGGAGGTTTTCATTATGTCTTTGCACTCTCAGGGAAGAACGCCTCGTGCAACAGGGCTCCTTCATCCAATTAGACCTCTGCTGGCTGGCTCACTCCAGCCTCACTCTGCTCAACAGTCTATCTGATCGTTGCATTTTTATCCCTTTTATCATCAAAGTGACTGCACTTTATTTTCGCATATAGGTAAATCTAGCAAAATCCTCCTAGAGAGATGGACTAATTATGTTATAAGAGTCACACTGTGCAGCTCTGGATACTTTGCCAATGGTGGCTGATCCCAGTGTTGTAATGAAATGAGGGCAGATGTTCAGTATTAAAATATACCGCTAAGAAAATGTGGGATAAAATGTATCATGGTGAAACCTTTCCCTGTAACTGTAAAATTTTTTGATTTGTATAGTATTTTTATTATGTCTCAGAAGTACTTACCCCTCATTTCAAATACAGTATATATGCATATGTACACATATATAATATATATATTTGTATGATGGTAGGTGAGTGGACATCGTGAGGTTCATCGGTTCATCACAGAGTTATTTTTTAATCATCACAGCGGCACACTTTTCACTAAGATAACACTGGAAAGAAAAACATAATCATTTGAAAGAGTGGGAGGGAGACGGGGTGCTGAGCTCCGTGAGCAAAGTAATTACATTCACATTCATATACGTAGTGACAGCAAATGTGTGTCTGTTTTTTTCTGCAGCAGGACCAATTACTTTCATTGAAATATGTTAGAAATTTCCCTTTTTTCCCAGTGGTGACGGTTCTATTGCCAATGCTTATGAGACTAACTGGATCGAAGAAAATTACTATAGACAGTACAGCTCCATCTAATGTTTTTACATGTAGACATCCGACAGTATTGTTTCTCTTGATGGTTTCATTATTACCTTCTGGACTTGGGACTAAAGAGGAGAAACATCTGGTTTATCATTGCACAGTTTGAAAGAGAGCATCCATGATGATATAGAGGTGCATTAGTACCCATGATGTGAGTACCTTCACCTTCATGAAGAAGCCATGTATGCTCAATGATTTTTACAGGTTTTGTATGACCATACACAATATTGCTATTCAGAGAACATCTCTGAAGAATGGCCTTATTTCACCACGATGATGTGAAATTACATAATGTAGAAACTCATTCATAATGGTACTAAACTGGTTTACATACCACCTAAAGATGAGACCCACAAAGAATATTTGCAGATTTTGGTCTTCAGTGTTCACAAACATGTATAGAGTGCTGTTAAAGAGATGATGCAATATGGTGGTAAGCATGTTCTGTCATATAAACATGAACAAATACAATTCAAAGGGGAAAAAATACAACATTGGATGTACTGTCTTAAATACTCCATAAAATTACTACAAGGTTGGGAAAAGGCTGTGTAGCTATTTAAATATCATTTTGATTAATTAGGAATGAACTAGGCTGATTTGACTGACTTTACATGGGGTCTTTCTGTGTGGAGACTGATAATGCAAAAAAAGGTTCTATGATTATTTTTGAAAATCAAAGTTTCATGTTTCATGACTTCCTTCCATCAATCTCAAAAACATTCAAATTAGTTTGAATTGTGATTCTAAATTCTCTCTAGGAGCCAAGCAGCAACCATCCGAACTTCAGGTTGAAGCTCATCCAGGAAGTAGTAGCCATGTTTGACTGAGAGCTAACCATTGGCTCTGCTTTGACAGCTGGCTTTAACAGCTTTGTCCCGCCTTTGTCCCACCTCTTTGAAACATGGCGTCACATGGTTCAGGAGAAAATGGACTTCAAAATCTCTCCATACAAATCTATGGGTCACGTGACCTGATGGTTCGTCCATAGTTTATACAGTCATGGGTAGGAGCATATGTGACTGCATGGTTGTTTCTCTTGTTTGTCTCCTTGTGTCCCTGTGACGGACTAATGACCTGTCCAGAGTGTTTTCTCCCAGTAACAGGTGGGATTGGTCACAGCCTTTCCCTCGTGACCCTTTAACAGGATGAAGTGGATATGGAAAATGGATGGCCCAATGAGAGGAATATAATTGAACTGAATATGAACATTTAATTGGACTTGTATTAAGCTTGGGTCCCTTGAGATGATTAATGCCTTGAATTGATAATATATAAATAAACTGTGTTCAAATTAATCATATTTTTAATGACCCCTGCCTTTTGCCTGAAGATGGTTGGGATAGGCTCCAGCAGATGGAGCCTACTGTGACTCTGAATAGGAAGAAGTGGGTATAGATTATGTATATATGTATGCATTTATGGATGGATGGCGTTTTACGGCACACCATACAGGATGAAAAATCTTTAAAAAAGTGTTCAGTGTTTTTTAAGCCTATGTACTTGTGTCTTTTATGTGTGCAAGTCTGAATGATGAGTGGAAAAAGCTCGGGCATACAAAGAAAATGTAATAATCCTCTCTATCCACTGCAATCCCATCTCAGGATCATGGATCAGGTTAGAGGCAGGATACACCCTGAACAGGTCGTCAGTCCATCATAGGGATAGAGCTCTTCAGAAGAACCCAGAGTAACCCAGCGAAAACTCAAACAAACACAAGAACATACAAACTCGGGCCCCAGCCAGGATTTGGACCAGAAACGTCCTAGCTGGAAGACAACAGTGCTAATCACCACATCACCATGTTACCTCCCAAAGAAGATAAAATGTTTAATCTGGATTTTTTTTTTCCCCAGTCACATCTGATGATTATGCACTTAACTGCTGTTTGTGTGTCCAAGGCCATGGTTTAATAGGTAAGTGAAACACACAGCAGCTGTTTTTCTACTCATTGATTTTGGTGGTTTGTGCTGCACTGAGAAAAAAACAGCAGGAACATCTCTCTGCAATATTTTCACTTTGGCATAATACAGTTTTTTGCTACAAACAATTTTTAAAATGGCTTTGGAGTTCAATCACTGCATCGCTTTGACAAAATGTTGACAAAAAAATAAAAAATATTGGAGCTATTTCTATTCTACTATAGTACAGATGTTCCTTTTATTTTTTCTGCATCATGCATATCGTCCCATGTTGAACAGCAAAACAAATCAGATACAGTAAATGACATTACTCCATTTAAGACTTAATTAGCCGTGACAGATTATAGAAATGTCATGTCTTAAAGTAAAGTCAACTTTGACAACATCCATGTTTTAATTTTCATTGTACTTGCATGTAAAATGAGAATGTCATTTAACATGCACAGGTCTTTGCCAGGCTGCTGCTGCAGAAGAGGTCAGGAAGGAAAAATGAGTGCTCATTGCTACACTGGCCCAAATAAAGAAAATTAAAAGCATGTCTGCAGTTCACCTTGTTGTGGAAAAGGATGGTGCCAGCTTAATTGATATGAACCATATTATTTTATTACCATTTGAAAAGACAGATAAATTTAATCAGTGTTCTACCCAGTTACGTTTCAAAGCTGTAATAGCATCCACTTCATCCTGGGTTTTGTCTTAAAGATGGTATTTTAGGGCTTTTATCCTGTTATTCCTCCACTGTTGTTGTTTTTGTTTTGTTTTTTATTTCATTTTTCGAAATTGCATAAAACAGAGTGCAAACTTTAGTATACAACTCCAAAGTAATATCCTTTGGAGTGCTGCTTTCTTTGCGTAGTTACACCAGCCTTCTCCATTATTTATTGTTCCGTCTTTCATCACTCTTTTGCTTTGTTGAACACCTAAATTAAAGCAGGTGAAATATTGAAATCTGTTTTATGAATGATGTTGCTTGTTGCTTCTGATTTGTTCGTGTAATAATGAAATTCTTATCACTCCTGCAAGCTATTTGGTTGTGAAATTGCTGCACCACAGACCTGACACATTATAAGCCATGATGTGTTTTGGAGCATATATACTGTAGCATGTGCGGGTGTGTTGTCAATTTAAGACTGCGTCTGACTGATAGTAATAGGCCTGGGGACTGTTTCATGAGGTGAGTTCATCATTGTCAGATGACAAGGCTAAAATTACCATGATGGTTAAGTGGGTTAATGGTGGCTTTATCATCCAATCATAAGCAGCATCAGCAGAGCAGAGGCGTCATATTTAATATGAGATCGGATGATAGCGTTGACTGAAATTGGCGTAAGAGCTGAAACAAAATTATTCACCAGGATGAAAGATATGTAATATAAATGTTTTAAATCTAGAATCTACCGAAAAGCAGAAGAAAAAATACAATTTGATAAAATAAGCTTTATTTTTTATTTTATTTTTCCATAAAAAGCTGATTACCAGCTGTTGTGTGGTATCATTTTTGTAAGTTGCTAATAAAATAAGTGTGGGAACTGGGTCTTATCTGTTTCCATGATATAGAACTGTTATTCTCTTTATTGTTTGTAACATATAAATATAAAATTCTATTTGTAATTTTTAACACCATGAATGTCCTTTTAGACTCCAATCTCCCATTTTGGGCTCCACCACCCAAAGTATGATTTTTTTTTTTCTTTTCACAAAGAGTTGTTTTTCATAAGGATGTCCCGAGAAAATTCTTGTCTGAGAATTTCAAAAATGAAGATTAAACTGATTCACCAATAGGAAAAAGGACTTTTAAGAGGCTTAGTAGACTTATAGGGAGAAAGAAATGTCAGACAGGAAAGGAAAATGAGGATAGGAGAAATATTTTCCATATGCTGAATGACAGTGAGTTAATGGAACACTACAGATTAGATGGAGATTAGGTATGCGGATAATTTTTGAGGTAGAGACTCACATCTTCCAGTCAATGCAATATTTCTATAATACAACAAAAAAAAATCTGTAAAATATTCTGCTGCTGAAAAAGGCCTCAATGAAACAGCAGTAATTGTCCTATGAAAATGTTTGCTACATTCAAATGATAATTACCAGTCCCTGGTTTCTTTCCTTGCTGTTTTTACTAGATTTACTGGATAGATCTGTCATCTGGTACCTTAAAAAAATAGCTTTTTTACAACCAGACAACTTTAGGAAACAATGAACCCAGCCACAGAGCAGTGTTGGCAGGGTAACTTTGAGTTCAGTTCTTGATTTTCAGTGAAGCTGTCCCACTTCTTCTTCAGTTGGATCTTTCTGATATACTGGACACTTTCTGCATCTCTCTGATATACTTTTCTATAGCAGGTTACAGTGGGTTCAGATAAGAGAGCAACACATGTAAAAAATATTAGAGGCTGCTTCCAAAAGCAAACCAGTATCCATTCACCTCCATGTTAAAATGTCCAATTTTCCAAAAGAAATAAACATTTACAGCGTGGTTCAAACACTGTTTTGGTATCCATAACTGGGTTTCACAGCTGTATGGGAAACGGAGTAACTGGTTGGCTTTCCCAGCTCCAACACATCTAAACCATCGAGCTGCAAGTCGAATGACAAAGCTGTGATAACCCTTGTTTCAGCTCTGGCTGAACTGGGAGAACTTTCAGATATTGTTTTGGGAACGACACCTGAAATGAGGATGTTTTGACAGATTTGATCAGAATTAATGTACCATAATATGAATTAGCATCACAGGTTAGCATAAAACCAGTCAAACTAATATATCTGTGACTTACATAAGGTGCACAACAAGGCGCCTCGCAGTATCAAGTAGAAGAGGAGCTTCAAAAGCACTCCTCAGAAAACATATGAGTGATATGACATGTGTCCAATTCTTCTTCTACAGATATAACACAGACCCTTATCAGAGAAGCACTTCCTGCAGATCTATTTTGTACATCATGACGTGCTGTCAAAGTTAATGCTAACTTTATAAATATTCTCTCATATTGTTGCTTAATTTCATTGCTGATCCTCAGTTCATTCCAATCAATCCCGAGAATATACCAATAGCTTGTTTAACTGACTGCATAACATGTGAGGGAGGAGAAATTATTCAGATTTGTTGAACTGGTGGTTAATTTTCAGTGCAAACAACTGACAATAGCTTAGCAAACACAAAACCACCACCTGGGCTATGACAACAGCAGCAGGCCTGGTAAGCCTGTGACTGGGCCAGATGCTAACCATGATGTGATTTAACTGGAGCTTGAAGCTTATGACTTGTTACCAATTCAATTCAATTCAAATTCAGAAATACTCCCTGAAGAGAAATTCAATAATTCTGCAATGGAGAGGAGGGACAATGAGACAATGTTGTAACTCTAAATTTGAAATGCTATGCAAATTTCTTAAAGGGGAAGGCTCAGATAGGAGAGTGATAGTACATTTGGATTGAGTATATATAAAAATGTATAATATTGAAAGACATTTAACAGTTACAGTAGTTACAAGAATTAAAAGACAAATCTTCATCAAAGTTAAGGTAATGTGATCTAAATTAACTGTGCAGTTTAAAAGTGCCTCCAGGAGGTGCTTGGGACCAATTACAATAACTTCAGTTTAATCTGAATTAATTAAGAAACAAGAAATTTCCAGTCATCCATGTCTTCACAGTTTCAATGCATGCATCTAGCAAGGCTATTTGAATAGCTTAATATGCCGCAAAGATAAATACAGCTGAGTATCATCTGCATAGCAATGAAAATTTATGTTACCTCTAATGATGTTTCCTAAAGGAAGCATGTAAAAAGAGAAAAATGTGGTACTCCGCAGCTGAAACTAGAACAACTGGAACAGTCATTATTTACATGGACAAACTGAAATTGGTCTGATAGATAAGACTTCAAACATTTTTATACACTTCACAAATACAACAACCTGCTCTACTTTAATTAATAAGAATGTTGTGGTCAATGGTGTCAAATGCTGCACTGAGATCCAAGAGGACCAGAACAGAGACAGATCCACTGTCAGAAGCCATGA
>JBAMYA010000018.1:8873514-8890724 GCA_037176975.1 Arrhamphus sclerolepis
AAAAAAGTTCTCTCCCACGCGAGCCCTTTCTGTGCTAGGGTTGGGGTGGGGGGGGGGGGCAAACCAACACCACACCCCCCCCCCCCCCCCCCCCCACACACACACACACACACACACACACACACTTTTCAATTGCTTCCAACACCAATGCATTAGGCGACTGAATGACGTGTCATATCTGGCCCACAGTGTACCCAATCAGCGAGTCAACACCACCCCCTCCATCAAGAAGTTTAGCAGGGCCATTCTTAGGACCTCTCCTCCAACAGAAGTGTTTTTCGCCCCACAAAGGTTCCTGAAGGTCTCCTCTGCAGGGCCGTTCCTGTTAATGGAGACACCACATCACATTATCTGGCCTCTGAAAAACTACCCAGGACCCCTGCTAGTGGAAACACACCTTATGAAGTAGGGAATCCCAAAGAGAAAAACTGCAAATCAAGAGAAAATGCATAAAACAAACAAAACCACAACCAAAATGAAGGGAGCTGAAGGGGAAGGAGCAGGAACAGAAGAGACTGGACCCAGAGCCGATGAGACAAGAATAGGAACTGATGTAACAGGAAGCAAAGAGACTGGAGCAGACTCTGACAAGACTGAGCCTGGAGCAGGAACAGAGGTCATCTGAGAAGTCGTCTGGGACAACCTCAGACACCTTCTGTGACGGGCCATAATGTAATGGCCCAAATGCAGGAGAGCAGGAGGTAGGAGGAGTAATCAAACAGAAGAAATTTATTGTTTCAAAAGATGAAGAACCAAACTAAATCGGTCAAATTGCAACACAAGCATTAGAACAGGCCAAAAGAGTCATCAGGAAGACATGGGACAGCAAGGAGGGAGAGAAAAACAAGATAGTATATAGGAGCAGGGACTGATGAGATACAGGTGGAAGAGATTAAAAGAGATGGGCAGGAAAGTAAAGTACAACACAACCAAACCAAAGAACAGACTTTCAAAATAAAACAGGATGCAAAATTAACAGAAACAGAAAAGGTCAGAGGCAAGAAAAGAAGAACACAAGACAAGACTCAATACCAAAAAGAAAAACCAAAAATACTAAATAATCCAGATCTAAACAGTTAATTGGGATCAAATCATAGAAAAAACAGTTCAAATTGCCTGTTTCCTCCCTTGTGTCATTTTCAAATATGAAACTTCTATTATGTGCCTCTTTACTCCTCATTTCCTGTGTGTTTTTAAGGTTTTTAGAGACGTCAGGTGACAATCATTGTCAGATCTTGTAGTATGTAACCCTGTCAGTGTGAGCAGTAAAAACACTTGCTGACTCTGAAAGCTGATGTCCAAAGGTGGCCAGAGAAGCATTTTCCTCATTGTTGTTTTGGCCAGAGAAGCAAATTGTTGAGGTTTTCTCCTTTCCCTTTCAGTGAGTGTATTATGAAAATTATTCTTTAAAAAAAAAGACAAAGAAAGAAGAAAAAAGTGGAAATTATACCCAGTACATTTTGGTAATTCAGCTTTGTCCCAGTAAAGGATCTTCTCCTACACTCTGAGGCATAAGTGGACACATCTTATTGATTTTCTTTCAAGCCACATTGCATTGATTGCCGTGAATATGGAAGACAAATCCATCTGGTTGTGCGTCTACTGGGAGAGCATGTGGAGGCAGAGAGGGAGCAGTGACTGGGCGTGTCACGGTAGGGGGGCAAGCTTCATTACACCAAATAAGAGCCCACTGCTCTATACAACCCCAACCCAACTCCCACAACACATCCTCCATCCTCTACTTACCCCCAAATTAAACTGAGAGCTTTTTAATTATTTATCAATACCGTGCACTCACCGTGGATCAATCAGTGTGAATACTTTTTAAACATAATGAAGGAGCCTGCTCCAATAACCTGTGAAAATTGATTGTGATCTTCACCATTATGCCTTAAGTAAAGGTGAGATGTGTTGACAGCAGAGTTGGTAATTTGAGGTTTGGGCACAGATGAAGTGGAACACCCTGGGTACTCTCCCCTGCTTAAACACAAGTGTGATTCAGTAAAGCACACAAACAGTGTCTGTGCTTAGAGGCCATCTCATCCTACACCATTAATCAAGCTCTTAAACAGGACACCTCATCTTATCATCCTCACAGAAGAGGGCAGACTTCCTCCTTGGGCCAGAGGCACCACACACCTCCTCAGAGAACACTTCTCAGAGCAAATTACACAGGCCCTCACTACTCCCAAGGTTTAGTAAAGCTTGATTCATTGTGCTTCTAAGGTCTCCAAATGAGCCTAAGCAACCCTAACTTTACCTCTTTGCTTCTATATTTCTCTTGGGGTGCACTGTGTCAGGTAGAATGAGGAGCTATTCCATCTGGAATTATTATTAGACACACAATGCAATCTAATTTCATACCACAACATTCAATCACTGTGAATTCAGTTTCACAGGGACAGTAAATAAGACACGATGTGCAGGCATTTCAAAAATAAATTAATGCTTGAAGATGACTCCCTGTACCTGATTTTTTATGAAATTAGAAGCAACCTGTCTTTCACTTAGGCCTACCTTTCTGTCCATTCAGGAGCTTCAAGTAAATACACTAATATTGAATTCAGAAGATTGTTTGTGAAAAAAAACAAGCTGACATAAAGCAGGACAGCATAATGAGATTCTTATTTTATCCTTTTTTGTGGGGGTGGAATTGGATTATAGAAGACTTATTTGTAGGTGATACTGAGCACTGAAAATAAATTCACACCTATTCAAATTGAAATCAGACCTGGGTGCATCAGATAATCCCTTTTAAGGTAGTATCAACTGACAGTCCAAGCCTAAATAATGGAAAGAAATAATCTACTTCAAACAAAACCAATATTTAGCCTACCTTGCCAAAAGCATTCTATGATTTTTTTTTCCAACAAATATTTACCAGTCAAGTATGTATTTTATTTTTTTCTCCCAGAGGCATAAAGAGCTGCATCCATATTCATAGAGAATTTGAGCCTCTATCCCAATCATCATGTCACAAAGAGCCTTACTAAAAGTGCCCTTCTCAGTAGCTCAGTTTGTCGTTGGATCAGGAAAACTGATTTTGTTTTGAATCCCCGAGCCTTTTGAGATGTCAGGCCGTATCAGAGAAGAAGCCTGTGATTGCTGCAGTTATAAGGCATAGCAGGTCCAACTGTTCATGAATCTTCTTTTTTTTTCCTTTTCTTCCTTTTTTTTTGGTGGCTTATTTTTGAAAGAGTGTTGAGACGTAAGCCTGAAAGAAGGACAAGGTTTAGTGTGAAGATGAGCAGTGGGTGGCTGCTGCAAGGATGTGATGTGCTGCTGGTGGTGTCAGTGGTTCTGGTGAGACTGTGAGAGGCTCTAATGTGAGAAGGGATGAAGCAGAGAAAGAGAGGGTGGTGTTGGTGTTGGGTGGGTGGGTTTAATGCAACCTCGACATGAACCCCAGCTCGATGTGAGTTTCAGGCGCACTTCTCCCGATGCTCCTGGCATTCATATGAGCAGCTTAGTGATTTATCTCCCCACAGGCTAGAAGCAAGTGGGCCTGCATGATGTCCACTCTGCGGCTGTGTGCACTGAAAGCCTGGGGGTCAGATGGTGTGAGGCCATGTCTATTGCATTGATCTGTGAGCTAATGAAGACTGAGGCAGATAGTGAGAACTTCTTGTGTAGTTCTTTCTTCACCTCCACCCTGCTGGAACATTAAGGCCATACAGATGTAATGACATAGTGCTACAGTGGAAGAAAGTCTGGATACAGTCATCATATTTCTTCTGCTTGCGTGCCAGACCCCTGTGCGTGATGCCAAATGTTGAATTTTCAAGACCAGCCCAGCACCTATTATTTGTCCACAAAGAGCAGACCTATAAACCCATATAGGAGGACGTTGTCCACAAGTTTAAACATCACAGCCCTCACTTGGATTAATAATTCAGTGTTTTTTGTGTGTCTTACAGGCCCTACCAGTTCCCACCCTTACACTATTCTCTTTTACTAGCATCTTTTTTCTTCTTTCAGTGTTTTACTGTACATTTTCCCATGTTTTTTTTCACGAACTGTGTCGAAACACTGTTCCCTATATTTGCTTTAGAATTCAGCAGCTATATGATATATAGAATATACATTTTATTTTCACACACTTGCAAAATCATTATACTCTTAATGACAGTTCAAGCAGGTTTATTGTTTTAGTTTTGCCTACTCAACACCCTTTGAAATAAGGAAAGCTCAAGGCTTTGTTGAGAGTCACCTTTAACTGAGAAATACGTGAAAATATTTTCACTGCGCATAATTGGTAAATCAGGGGAAAGAAGCAACTGGTTAAGTAACGTCTGAAATAAAAGCAGTAGTCTGACTCACACAAGCTGATTCGTTTTTTAAGTATAAGATTTTGTGAGGAGGAAAAGGTGTATTTACAACACATGTGAGAAACTCTGAAGAGAATGCCTATATTTAGTTCCTATGTCTTTTTAGGTTAAGGAACATTTTTTCCTAATTGTAGCTTGGTAATTAACACACATTTAAAAATGGTATTAAAGGCAACGACAAAAAAAAAGTGAATTTGTGCAGTCATGACGAACTTGACAGTTCTGATGTGAACGTTTATGACCTGTAAAGCCATTGCATGTGATTACATGTGAATTTTCTTACCTTGTCCTAACCCAGAAAATGTACGTAAATCCAGCTTGGAGGGAATAAGCAAGTACTGAAAAGAGTGACAGCAACAGTTTTTTATGACCAAAATGGAGCGTTGATGGACTAGCCCTGTCAGCATGGTAAAATGTTTGTTTCTATAAAATATACTAGTGTAATGTCAGTGTTTGAAAGTCATTGCATTCTGTTATGACTTTTGCCATGTTATTCACAGATATTTTGTAATGAATGTACAGGGATTTGACGGACTGCCACTCAAGCAAAAAAAAAAAAAAAAGGTGACTGAGAGCTGTTTAAAAGACAAACACAACTGGGAGAAAATATTGGTCTCACACTGAAACTCCTACCTGCAATTTGCACCTGTGCCACCACTGGGCCTGTTGGCTGGTTAATAAGGCACATTGTTGTACACTTTTAGGCATTACTTCCTTTAGATTATTTATGTCTGCGATCTTTTTAAATTTAAAATGGCAACGAGAAAGGCAGGAGAACTTAAAATGGCAATGTGAGAAATGTTAAGGTTAGTGGTTCTGTGGTTTCTTGTTATGTAAAATAACATTTTACTCTTGCAACTAGGTTGCACTCACTCAAGCACCACAGCTATGACATCAGCTGTGCCTGTCAGAGTTTTGTGATCAGGCTTAAGGGTGGGGAATGGAACTGGGCCAAAATGAGAGCAAGTTCATCACATCAAATAGGGGAGGGGATATATGTTATCCTCTGGAGCTTTCTGCAGAAACCTTTGCAACATCTACCAGTACAAAGTAGCCAGCAAACACCGACAGAAAAAAAAGTTATTTGGGTTGTAATGAGTGACCTTTCCATGAAGCAGCAAACATGCATTTTTATGCCAGGGCATAAATAGCTGAGCTACATAACAATTAAGGTAACCTTTCTGTCTGAATAAGAGGCAATTGCTCAGAGAACTGAAATAACATGAATGATAAATTATTTTTGTAACCCAGTGCACAGACGGTGAAGAATAACGAACAATGAAGTGGGGGAGGGAGAAGTGGTGCCTTGGCTCAATTGTAAATCCCAGTTATAATGCCTCGTTAAAAAGATTTGGGAAGGCGAAACAGAAGCAGACACTCACTCTCTTTCTTAAAGGTAGACAGGTCTCAGTGGGATTCATTAATGTGTGTCCCGGTGGTAGTCTTCCTCTTACAGCACAATCGCCTGGGTTAGCACCAATACTGAAATTACACCTAATTGGACAATTACTCAAACTCAGAAACCTCCTGCAATAAGCCAACAAGGCTCCTAATAAACACCTTGTCTTCTAATAAAAACAAGAAAGTCATTTGCGTCACCCAAGAGGCTTAATTTTTTTTTATTTTTTTTTTATCAGTGCTAAATTTATTTTTAAAATAATTGCATGTGGTATGAATAAGAATATTAAAAAGGTGGTTGAGAGGGAAAGAAAGTTTGTGTGGGGGGTGAGGGCGGAAATGCTCATTTAACTAAGGTATAAAACATGGGTTAACTAAATGGTATGATCAATAACATATTTCCATATATTGTGAAAATTGTGGGGTTTTTTTTCCTTTTTATTTTTGAATGTATTGCACTTGAAGGCAGCATCTGAAGGTCATGCAGCTAACCAAACAGGATACACGGAGTCTTTCAGTAGCCAACTGGATGTCTCGCTCAGCCTGTCTATGCACTTTTCCACTTTTACATTCTTTTCTTAAGCTGAGCAGCAATGAGACATGTACAGGAACAAGCAAAAGTGATAAGATAAAGATTGAATAGAGTAGAAAAAAAATGTATGATAGCTATTTATAGTTGGTGTGGTTGTGTTTAGTGAACTTAAGAGAAGTCCCTTCGCCGTTGGTGTTGGAGTCAGTTATCTATAGGTGAGACATTACCTTCCCAATGCTACCAATTAGCTTCTAAATGCTAATGGACTCACGTTAATATTTACAGGCTGCAGGTGTACGTTTTGACTGTGACATATAGATGTGGCACTGCTCAGCACATGAGCATATGCAAATCGTTGATCTTTGTCTACTGATGTGTTGGTTACTACTAATTATTGTGTTTTTTAAGATGTGACATTAAATTCTCTTTGGCATTTTGTCCAGAAGAGAGCCTAATGCACATGTTAATTACCTATTGATAAAGTGCAGTGTTAATGATGTTTGGATAAAAGGAAATGTTTTGTTGAGTCATTGTTGAGTTTATTTTATGGATGCTAGAAATCTTTGTTTCACGCATTTATGGGCTTACTGTATAAATGCCACATTTTTTATTTTATTAGCGGAATACACCACGTTTATGTTCTGTTAGGCTGAAATAATTTTAAAGTGTGTTATCTGGAAGTAGAACAGTTGAATCTGTAATATTTTACACTGGTTTATGCATTCAGCAGTCCTAAGTTAATATTCTTTGATATGTTGTATGACAAAAAACAAAAAAGAAAAAACATTAGAACCAAGAAAAAAATATTAGTCATTACATTTAGAGAACTAGAAACTATGAACCTGTTTGTGATTACAGGTCAGGTTTTATTGATAACAAAAGAAGATCCATGATGGAGATTTCAGATAATGGTAAGCCACCCAGCTTGAACATGGGACCACCCTTTACATCTGTTGGTGAGCAACAGATGTACTGTCTACTTGTGGTAGGATTGTATTATGAACCTTGGTACCAATAAGTGGTACCAACTTGAAAGCATGCTAGGAAGAAATTGTTGGTGGATCTTATTTTTGAACACTGAGAGATCAGCTGTGATCTGCACTGAACTTATTGTTTATTGTTTTTCATACCTTTTTTTTTTTTTATCAATGTTGTTAAATTTCTGTTGCTAAGTATGTTTGTTATTGCAACTTAATCTGTTGTCCATGTTGTTCATTGTGGCTGTTTTAGTTGTGTTGAATGAGCTCTATTCAGACCTAGTATAACCGCATACGTGTAATATCCAGGAGTGGGTTACACAACCCTACATCAGGTTCAGTGTTGCAGTCAGCTCTCCTGAGGGAGAGCTCATTTGTTCCACAGATAAGCACACTGCACACAGTACAACTTTAATATTACAATAGTCATGCTATGCCATAATGAAATAATTACTATTTTGTCTTTCAAACAACCAAGACCTCCTTGTTCCTTTCCCTTTGACCTTATGTGCATTGTTCAAAGACATATTTCCTCCACATGTGAAACATTAATTAAACAATAACAGTCATAACCGATTTCTGTCAACTTTGTCCTGTTTTCACTTAGGGTGCTTATATCAGCTGGGGCTGGTTAAGCCACTGTCAATTCAAAGGCTCAACATTTTGGAAAATATTTGCCGATTTGTTTTCTTTCCTGGAGTCATGTCACAAGATTACTTGTATTTGTCTGTTAAATATAAGGCAACAGCAAACAGCTGTTAGCTTAGCTTTTCATAAAGTGTTTTCATGTTTTCTTAGCCTATGGCCTGGAAGATAGTAGGTCTATAGACTGTTGTGGTATCTCACTCTTGACTGGAAGGGAAAGTAAGAGGCCACTCGTCATTCAAAAAATATCCATGTGGTCTTGCCTGGGCTAACATTTATGAATATAAGATTGGTTTTGGTTGATATATCCATAAATGCTGTGATAATACACCTAGGAAATTTAATAAAATGAAATGTTTTAACTTCATCAGTACTTGTGTATTTGTCTTGCAATGCAAGGTGAGTCTTAGCTAGCTCTCTGTCACGTTTTAGGGTGTGTTTCCAGCATAAATCCTTTATTCTCAGAAAGTGCTGCATCTTGGCACTGGGCAGACGGACCAGCAGGGTGGAAGGGAAAGACAAGACAACATATACGGGCAGGAGGCTGACGAGACACTGATGAAAATGACCAGGGAAGTAAAACAGAACTCAACACATCATGAAACACACCATCAAAGTAAGACAGGATGTTACAAAAACAGGAGACAATGAACACAACAAACAAGGAAAACTAAGAAAAATGGCAAAAAGCTACAAAAGAAACACAAAACAAGACCAAGTTCCCAACACTATCCACCAGCTGCAATTACATTACAATTAGCAAACACCAGGGTAGTTCAACAAGTGTGTGTTTGTTTGGAAGAGGTGCTCCATACCTGTAGATTCACAGCAGACCAGCATTTACAGGTGAGGTAATACATACTTGGACACTGGAAAATTTGATAACAAGTCAAAATCTGTCAAAAATAGTAAAACTAAAAAAAATACAGGTGAGCTCACGTTCACCATGAGCCTTGCTCATGCACTCTACTGTCAAGTTGTGTCACATGGACTTTGCCTGACCTTTACACAATTCTCGCAGAGGTACAAGCTATTCTATAATACCTATGTTATTGTCAGGAAAATAAAATGAAAATAATCAAAGCAATAAAAACAAAGGCAACTACTCCTTTCCATAAACCATAATGTTGCAGGACTGACACCCCGTACCCATGTTATAAAAGATGGAACTTCTTTTATATCTTCTTTTACATTAATAAATTTCTATTATTTCAATTCAGTGCAATTCAATAACACCAATTCACAACAAATGCAATCTGAAGGTGCTTTCTACACAAACCAAGTTCAAAACAATCCAGTTCAGCTCAAGTGAGCTAATCCAATAGTCTAGAGTAAAAATTCATGATGCCAATTTATTTATTTAATAAAAAAAAAAAACTGTCCAACTAAGGAATCGAACAGATTACACTGAATCTTAAATTCACTGAAATTCCCCATCGCAAGCAAAGACGAGACAGCATTCCAGCCAACAATTTACTTGAGCCTTGTACAACCTTTGGACTTTTTTTTTTTTAGAGTTCTCTCCTTTATCACTTGGCTTAAAAGCCCTTTATTCACAGCTGATTTTCTGTCCCCACTTTGACCTTTTTATGTGTGTACAACTCTGGAAGGTTAGCAAGCATTATCACATTGTGCTACTAACATTAGACAAACAGACAGATGAATAAATAATCACTGCTGACCTCGCACAACTAGGGACAGTGGTCTAACCCCTCCACTGCCAAGAGTTCATCGAAATGCCACTCTCCTGCCATAGCAGTAGAAAAAGAAGGGGAAAAAAAAACAAACAAGAAAAGACGACAGGACCCGGGGATGAGAACCCACAAGAGGTGGACAGTGACAAATGGTGTGGAAAAAACAACACAGGCAGCCATCTGAGGGGAAGACAAGAGTAATACTCACAAATAATTAACTGGGTAAATATTGGATAGCAGACTGACTAATTACTTCACACGTCTCAGTGCGCTCTCATTATTGTCGCTGCTGCAGTTAACCCTTTCCTGTGAGGTGGGGCTGTGTATTGGCCTATACTCTACAGTAAAGTGCACGATTCCCTACAAAAATGTTATGTTTAAGTTAATTTCAAATACAGAGAGGAAAATTGAGAAAATAATTTCCTGGGCAGATTTAAGCCGCATGAGACATATGAGGAAGAGAATTTTAAAGGGTCACAAATGCTTTTGTTCAAAGTTTTAGCTTATTAAACAGACAAGTCAGTTCTCAGCATTGTGGCTCCCCAGGTACAAGTACATGAAGCTGATAAAATACTAAATCATTAAAAAAAAAAAAACAACAAAACCACTGCTTTCATGAAGATTCAGATTTCAACATTTTGTGTGCATTTTTGATTTTATTTTGGATATGTCCACGTGTCATGTGGGGTAGGTTATAACATAAGAAAAATCACATTTTAAATCTTTCCTAAGGTTTAATGTAGAACTATAAGTATGTTATAGGAACTTAATGGGTTAAATTATGCAGCTCTTGTCCTGCTCTCTTGTTCTTTTTTTAAATAATTATTCTGCATGTAAACACAAGCTGTCTTTAGTCTGGCATTTTATTTACTCAGGAAGTGTACTATTTGACTGTTGAGCCTGGGAGCCCATAGGCAATTCAAGAGTAGTTTGTGACTTATCAAAAAAGGAAGAGTCGTCTAATATAATTTTAATCAACCTGTGGGCTCTAAAGAGGTATTCATGAGGTAGGACCTGGAAGCTGTATAATGTAGATGTTTATCACAAATAAATTCTCTACTTATTTCATAAATTAGATCATTTCAAATAGAGATTTGTCTGAAGGACAAAACTGATCGCACTACTGCTACTTCCAATCCAGCATGGGAACATATAGTATATGACACTGAAAACAAAAAAAAAACAACGTCCAGTTTTCTGTTTGTTTTAGACCAGAGGGTGAGAATATGGACAGTTTGTCCCTCAGTGCCGGTTCATCGTACATCAGAGTTCCAGCTGACAGTCTTCAAGTAAACTAGCGAATCTCCCCACACAAGGGCGTTTGTCCAATAATCTGCAAGGCGGTGGATAATGACAGCAGCTGTGAGGCAAGCATGCACCACTTCCAAGCTGATTTAAGTTTAACGAGCCACTCCAGAGTGCTATTGATTCAAATCTATATTTGACAGGATACACTCTGAGCATATATTAAATGGATAAGAACAACTATTGGACACTGAAAGGCTTGCCGAATGGAAGAGAATGCATTAAGCAAAGATAAAGAGTCTTTTGTTTAGTGATCACTAATTTCCAGTTTTGACTATTCTATAAGTGTGTGTATTTTTTAGGCCCTGATTTGTTTTTGACTTCAAGAAAACAGTTGCAGGCCGCCCTTTGATTTTCTACATATTTTTGTTTGAATTATTTAGAATTTGAAGGTTGATGTCAAAGGGTCAGATGCATTTTCGTATCAACCTCAGGTTGTTATGCAGTTAACTTGACAACCATCCATTTCAAGGGGCTATACGTAACAACTGATATCTGGTTCTTTTTTACTTTAAGCTATTTAAAGGTAGCTCTCAGTCAGAACTGTCATTTTGTAAAAACACATTAGGCAGTTACTGTTTGTTTGTTTTAAACCAAGTAGCTACCTGATATGATATCTATAGAATATAGATATTGTAAGTTGTGTTGCATTGCACTCCTGGGAAATCTGTCATGTTGGCAGTTACATGTTGCTCTGACTTTTTTTTTAAATCTTTTTTGTGGTTTGTTATGTAAATCAAGAAAGTAGTTCTAGTTAGATAATGTGTGACTAAGTGCAGAAGTGCTTTACACACAGTCGCTACAATATAATCAAAAAAAAGAAATGGCAACACTTCACTGTTTTACTATCTGGCACATATGAACATGTAAAGCAATACACTGCTTATCTTGTTTACTTGTTTACTCATACATTATTTGTAAATTAGCATCTCATTTTTTTAAATTTGTTTATCCCTTTCATTTGTTTTTTGAAGCCCTTCTAAATAACAATATCAAGATTAAAAGAAACAAATACTTTGTACTGTTTTGTACTTCTGGCTTGTCATGATTTTTGCTTTGATTTCTTTCTTCATATGTACATAGGTTTATGTAGATAAGTTGTATAGCAACTGGGCACACTTTGGACAATATTTAGACGTAGTTATATTGTTTAAAAATAAAATAAATAATCCAAGTCTGTAGGAATTGTTGTAGAAGAAATATATACATTGATCTGAGGTTTTGATAATCATTGATGTTACAAAGGATAGTGAATAATTATTGTAGCAGGATTGTAGCAGGCACCCGCTCATGGGAGACTAGCTGTCTCTCTCTCAGAGCTCCCAGTCCTGTTCAGCTTCAATCAGATATTTTTGTCCCTAGGGATTTTTTGCAGCACCTTCTGTAATCTTTATGCTTACGATTAAAATCCATTGTGATATCCCATTTCAAGGCCATTCACCCCTCACATGTCGCTTTATGTCTGATCTTAATGCAATAGAATTAAACTTCATGAAAACTTGGGAAGTGTCAAGTTTTTACTTTCAGTTTTACTTAGACATATATTCACAGAGATATGGGTAAATATAAACAATATATTTCTCCATAACAGACTTAACAAGGTTGGAGAGGAGCGGAAATAAGGGTGTGACAATTACTACTTCCCGAGGGTGGGGATGGATCTAAGAGGACTGAATTAATACGGTGCTAGGAACAAAGGAAGGAAATTTATCTGAACTAGTCGCGAGCACCCAAGTATTTATGCCACAATCATCTGCTGAACCATCGGATAGAATGTGACCTGTGGGTTTGGACAGATATACTGCAGGGATGAGCTAATGAACCACAGGTGTGCAGAAGGCCAGATGAACGTGCCATGGGCCTTGAGGCTACAATCCCTTTATGGACAACCCCTCCCCCCCTTTCAACTATTGTCCCATGCAGCCCAGAGGAACATGAGGTACATTTTATTTTCATGGATCAACAACAAAAATTTAATAGAGATGTGTTATTGCTTCAAATACAAGTCTTAGAATTTAAATAAAATATTCACTTCCTGTAGAAAGAGTTTGCGTCAGGATTCCATCATTAAACCTTTCAGCTTCCATGAGCCAATATCAGTTTTAGCTCACCCTTGATCATTTTACATGTATATTTGATCCAGTACACTTACACTCTTGCCATATTATGGAAGATGGTGCTACTGCAGTCAACAACTCTGACCATGCTTTCTTTGTTTTGCTAATTTTTTTGCACTTCTGACAACTCTAACCTTGTTCTATTTGCTTGATGGACATCATCACATTGGATGGAGATACTCTTATTTCTATTCATTTACAGTCTAGTCACTGCCATTTTTTTTTTTATCTAGCCGAGAGAAACTCTGAAGAGCAAGATGTGTCCCAACATGAAAGCCAAAAGGGAAGTAAGCTGGTGTTAGGAACAGGCTGAGGGTACATGCACACCATGCTCCCCTGTCTAGCATCCTGTTAGCCAATATCCAGTCTCTGGAAAACAAGCTCAATGACCTCCGGGCTAGGGTAAAGTTCCAGAGGGACATTCAGGACTGTAAGCTCCTATGTTTCGAATGAACATGACTGAACCCAGTAGTACTGGCCCACAGGATCCAGCCGGTTAGGTTTTACTCAGTTATCTCAAGGACAGAGCAATGGAGTTGGGAAATTTAGGAGGAAGTGGACTGTTTCTGATGGTAACCAGTCACTGGACAGTTTGAGCACTGTACCTCTTTCACACTCCTGCTCACCCAGCTAGCAGCTCCTGACCATCAAACATTATGCTTTTTACCTTCCTTGTCTCCATTTATAGTCCAGACAGTCCCAGACTGGGACTCCAATGATGCCAACATGATTATGGAAGCAGTTGTGGCATTCACTTGGAAACTAGCAGATGAATATCATCAGAACATTTTCCAACTAGAAGCCATGGTGAATAAAACCATCTGCAACACCCAGACACCTCACTTTATTGCCTACAACATGGGACTCTACTGGGAACATATATGAGTAGAGGGTGGCATTGTATGGTGCGCATGGAGTGGGGAAGGAAGAAAAGTGGTATTATAGGAGTAAACTAGAGTCCCAGTTTCAATTGTCCCGGCCACAAGCTCCTAAAGCAGCTCACAGCTCCAGTGTATTTGCATTTTGAATACAAACAGTATGAATGAGGAGAGCACTGGGGGTGAAATGTGTTAATGTGAACATCAGAAAGGCAACAGGGCCTGATAGTATGACAGGTTGGGTTTTGAAAACCTGCAACAACCAACAAGTACCAGTGTTCACCAAGATATCCGACCTTCATTCCAACAGCCAAAAGTCCACATGTGCTTCAAACAGTCCACCGCTGTCCCTGTCCACAGGATACCCCAGACTGCCAGCCTCAGCTACTGTAGATCAGTAATAGGGCTACTGGTGTGATGAAGGCTCTTTGAGGGGCTTGTCAGAATCAAAGCCCATCCTTGTGTCTATGGATCTTCAACAGCTTGAAAGACAAACAGCATGGGTGGGCAAACATGTCTCACCCCCCCTCATCCTCAGCACTGGAGCCCCCCAAGGTTGTGTTCTGGACTTCCTGCTGTACTCGCTGTACACCTATGACTGTGTGGCCATCACCAATTCCACCATCCTCCTACAGTTTGCTGACACTGTTGTGGTGGGCCTGATCTCTGATAACAACAAGACAGCCTGCCTTGAAGAGATTAGAAACCTGGAGACTTGGTGACAGGACAACAATCTTTACCTGAATGTCAGCAAGATGAAGCAGTTGACAGTGGACAAATCAGGATAGGAAATGATCAGCAACTCACAATCAACTGGATCCCAGTGGACAGTTTTTGGTTCCCCTAAAGAATGAACTACATTATTTGTTAAAATATTATTTAAAGGCATTTGTCTGCTGTGTAATGCTGTTTGACACAAAAGAGTAACCTTTTTAATGTTTTATGATCTTTTTTTGTCAACGTATCAAAATAGGTTTGTTTCATGCTTTAAGACATATCATTATTTGTGAAGCTAGTTTTCTCAGTACCCATGACCTTACTGGTTGTATGTGCCACTGCTGCTGCTGAAGAAATTTGTCAGTGGTCCCGACCTCAGGGCTACTGCTTTTGACCCATGCTGCTCTTGCTCTTTTAGGTGTTACCTTTTTTTAACTCCACTTTAAAATTTCTTTCCTGCCATTTATTTGCTCAAATGAAGTTTGAGTATTTAAATACTATATATGCTTAAGCTAGGGTTTGAACATCAGCGACTCATTCTCTGAAAAGCAAAGACAGGCAGATCATGGGTGGGCGGGACTAGCTCACAAGTTTCAGTCCAACACCAGTCAAAGTCATTATATCCTGGCTCTTCTCACCCCCTAGAAAACCTATGTAAATATAGGTTACTATGCAAAGTTAGACATAATTAATCCTATTTTTAAATCTTCAACTTGTGGAAAAATGAATATTTAACCTTTAGATGTAAGTCAATTGCTCAGTGGTATCTGTTATTATTAGTTTATTGGTTGGAAGAATGATTTAGCCCACAGAAAACATGATTACATATAAGTTAAATGACTGTTAAAGTTTGAAAAAACACCACTTACATTAATTTTGCTGTTATTTCTGTCATTGGTTTGTTGTTTGTTGTCACTTAAGCAGTGAGCTAAGTTGAACTTGGGACTTCATCAGTCACTGAAGCAGAACAGGAAAACCTGTTCCGACTTTCGTACCAGTAAACATTTAAAAACCATCACCAACAGTTGTGGGTAAACTGGATTAACAGGGAAGGATGTGAGCTAAGTCTTCATTAGTTTGTCCTGTTAAAATACATTTTCCAGACTGTAGTTGGTTGGTATTAAACAGCTTGAAAATCTTTGATGAAGTTTAAGTATTTTCTAACCCAAACAGACCAGTGGGGATATCAGTTTCAGTACTCCAGGATCAAAATAGCTCAGAAAGGACATTGTTTAGCAAAATATTAATAACATTTTTAAATAGCATTGTTGTACAGTATTATCTGAACCAAATTTTTTCTTAAAAAGCATTCAATTAATGTCGAAAAGTAAAAATCTGAGTAGCCTAAAACTATACTTTACTAATGAACTTAAGCAGCTCAGCTGAATATCTCACTGCATATCATTCATGCATGTAATATTGAAAGTTTGAGAAACACCTCAATCATATCAGGCTTTATTTTATAATTGAAGAGAAGACTTTAATGTACTTAGCAAAATCATATCTAGCACTAATTGTAGACAGTACTTGGATAAATTACATTGATTTGTCAGTAATATTAGGACTGCATACAGTAATAAATGCATTGAAAAGAACCTGAATAGAAACTCAAATGGGATAAGAAAGATGTGCAACCTGCTGCATTTCTGTCTGACAAGAGCTTGACAGTCTCCACGACTGAGAGAAGCAGCAGAGCTTTGAAAGAAGAGCTGCTCTCCTCACTTTTCTGATCTTTAAACCTTTTGTCCTCGGTAGTAAGCTGTATGAAACAAAATTAGAAATGCCTGCTTGATTAGGTGCTGTTTTTTTTTTTGCACTTAGAATAACAAATGTTTTTAAAATCCACGATGAATTGGAATCTGGTTTTACCACCAACCCAACTGACAGCTTCCTAATGCTGCCACATTAAAGTGGTTTTCCAGCGTGTGTGATGCAGCTTTAACTAGGTCCCAGGGGCATTGTTAGTTATCATTGCCTACTGCTGGAGTGAGCCCCGGTGAAAGCAATTTTAGCTTTCCTCCCAATCAGTGGTGCAACATGAGAGATGGCCAACGAGAACAAACGGCCCAGCTCACCACTTCCCACCGCCGATCTTATCTGAAATGCTGCTCCTGTCCCGAAAGGGCCTTCTAACGCTTCAACCCACCCCCTCCCTTAAAAGACATGAGATGGTTGGCCTGAGGCCATCCCAATTCATCCAGATATACGTAAATTAGACTCATAGAGACAGACCAAAACGTCTTCTGAGGGTATTAGACATGAGCACTTACGCCACCGAACATGTGAGTGGCTTTTTGGAAGTGCAGAGGGTATGATCAAACTACATGAAAATGCCATCATGAAGTCCCACCACAGCCGAGGGTTTGCATGTTTCTATTTTGGCCTGTTGTGCATGTACTGCTGGAGCATCAAAACCCTCATACCTACAGGCAAGGTAAATTCAAATCAACAATAATGATTTTTTTTTTCTGCCATCTGCCTGTGATGGACTTATTTCTTGCAATGGCAAAATTGTTTTCCAAGAAGACAGTCTTACCCCGTTGCCATGGCCTGAGCGATTTAAAGAGCATACTGTATGTTCAAGTTCATATATATTTATATCTAGTGTGTGTGTATACA
>JBAMYA010000018.1:8898046-8911898 GCA_037176975.1 Arrhamphus sclerolepis
TATATGCCTGTGTGTGTGTGTGTGTGTGTATGTATATATATATATATATATAAACATATATGTATATGTATATATGTATGTACATATACATACACATGCCATACATGTAAAAGCAGACATTGAGGAGAAAATACCATCGGTGTTTGTTGGAAATTAAGCAAATCGGGTCATTTGCTGCTTGGATGCAGAAGAATGATGTTTCACCCCTTCAAATTTACAAATAAAGTACCTAATAATGCCAAGCAATTAGGAAGGACTTTCACTACACAACAGGGAGCGGAGTGATTGCTAATGTGGATTAGACTGCTTTATCCAGCTGGTGGAGGAAAGGGGGTTGACACTGAAAGGTGGTGTTATACTAGCACCAAGGACAATACCTTAAATGCCACACTTCAGCAGCGAGGAGGGATTTGTCTCTAATTAATTTCCAAAGATTTCGGTCGTCCACGTTTCTGAAGGCCAGCCCAGCAGAAGCTCAACAGCGGCATGCCCTCGAGTAGTTGAAGCCCTGAACAAATGTTGTACATCATTAAAAATATCAAGTATCTTTTGTGTTCTCACCTTGCCATCCCTGCCTACATCATCAACAGTGCTGCTGATCAAAAAACAGCAGCATTTAGCCTTTGCATAAACAAAATCATTAAAGTTAAATACAACATTCTTTCAGTTTTAGTGGCGTCTTTCATCTGTTTCTTAATATGGCATCAGATATACAACAGCCTATGTACATTTCGCGTCTAACTCAAACCATGATGTCGGGAAATATTGAGGGAATATTTCAAACGTTTTCTGTGTCTCCTAAACTTTGCAGCACAAATGTGCCACCGTCTCATCAGTGAAACAGTTGCAGGACAGTTTATCTGAGCTCTGCCATCTGACGACAGGGTTTAGTGGCAGCGGGGGATGTGGTTCTGGATGACAGATTTTAATTACAGGAACACAGGCCGGTGACACTCGAATGACCAGTCGGAGCTTACCATCAGCCAATCATTGCTGATAACCAGATGATGAGCGCAGAGCGACCAATTAGCTGTGAAAGGGCAGCAGTGCCACATCAGCTACTGTGCTGCTATGCTGCATGATCTACGTTGTAGGTGCAAATCTCAGAGGGCACGCTGTTGAAGTCCTGTCACAGTTGTTAGAAGTGTGAAGTCCCAAGTCAGTAAGCAGGCAGAGGTGTCTGCAAGTTAACAGGTTTAAAACATGTTACACATACATGTTCAGTTGTTCTGCAGGTTTTCTGCTATTCTTTCATATTAATCTTTTTGTCTTATTAGTTTATTGCAACAGGTAAATATAAAAGTAAACGTCATTCTGCCCAGGTTATGTTGCCACTACTATAGTTTTTCTTTCCAAATGTAGTCGTACAGTATGAGATTACAGTTCATGATAAGCACAATCTTTTTGAGCAACGAGATCCAAAGGTGAAAAATATCTTATCCTGCAACTTCCATCTGTGAAACATCTGTATTTAATCAAACCACCAACAGCAGTGGATCTGTCATTTATATATTATCTGTCTGTGTGTAGGCAGTCAGAGGAGCTGACAACTAAGGAAGTGACACCCCAGGGGGAAACATTTTCAAAAATGAAGAGAATAGTCCAAAAGGAAAAGAGGAGCCAATCAACCAAACCTAAAACCCTACAAACCTTACCAAGCAAGACTCTAAATCAAAATCCCAAGACCATAACAATCTGGTCCTGTTAAGACCTCTGTCTATGTGAGGGTCTATTCTAGTCTGGGTGTTTTTCTGGAGGTGAATACATATTGGTTAAAACTGTTGGATGTGTTTCTAAAAATGAACTTGCTTACAGGTGACTTTGTTTTGATGTGAAACTGGGATGGGTTTAAGGTTATGTATAGTCTACAAAATGTGCCTCATGTACAGAGGACAAGAGTCCTTGTGCATCTGGCCCTGGTTCAGTTCTCAGCACGTGACCTTTTGCAGCCCGTCTTTTCCCTCACTCCGCCCCTTTTCCTGTCAAGGTTTTCTCCCAGTAGAGGAGTTTTTACTTACCACTGCTCCTTACCATTTATTTTTGCTTGGAGATCATGCTCTGGGTCTCTGATATGCCAACTCGAGTCCCTTTGAATGTTTACATGCAGGAATTAACTCAACTTCATAATCTGGTTCTGTTAGATTGACTATTAGAAGTTCTGCCAAGTTTTATTTCTGTTTTATTTTACATGCATTTAAAAGCTGTGATTTCAGTCATTCTTTCTAAGGTCGTATGAATGTACTGACTAATGGGAGGGTGTAAACCACAGTAGTATCCCCTAAACACACTAAAACACACCCTGTATACTTTTGTGTGTAATGTGTAGTCTGGAAACAGACTCTTGAGAATTTTAGCAAACAGAAAAAAAACTCAGCTGTTTTATTTTTCTTTATTGCAATTTTATTTCCCATTCCTTTGCATGTGAATGATACTGGAGAACATAACATGCCTATATTGATCAATGACTTGCTGTATTACCAACAGTGTCAGTTGTTAAACAAAACTTTGAGAGAGAGAGAGAGAGAGAGAGAGAGAGAGAGAGACAGAGAGAGACAGAGAGAGAAAGAGAGAGAGAGTAGCCTTCAGTAGAATAGTAGTTCTGGTATAACTAATACCATAACAATGCTGATTTGTCAAAGACTTTAAGCCTCCAAAATTTGTAAATGGTATTATGGTGACTTACTGACACATTTCACCCAGCTTTCTAGCACAATAGTTCAAGTTAAGTGTTTTATATAACGAGCAAACGTCACTTCAAGTAAAAAAGGGTTCACAGCAAAGCACACAACAGCTTTCATCAGCGAGCTTCAGTGCTTGATCACTCATCTGTGTGGCTGTTGCAGCAAGTGTAGTTAATATCGTTAACTGTGATCATATTTGCTTTAGACCAGTGGCTGCTCCACCACTGGAGCCATGCAGGCCTGTGAGTGTGTGATGCTCAGTCCAACCGCAGCACACAGCAGAGGCCTTTCCTGCTTCACGCAGAGCGTAGAGTAGAACCTGAGCAACATTCTTGTTATTCTGTGGTCTCAGCCTGCTGGTCTGTAGATACATAGGCATTTGGGTGAGTGGTTGAGAGTAGCACACTGTGAATGGTAACACCCCAGACAAATTACATGGCGAGAGAAGAGGTGCCTCTCTCCCGCTGAGCCATGGTGGCATCACAGGGGCGGAAAATGACAATTCCTTGAAAAGGTCATACAAGATGCTTGCACTGTGATACGAGCATACAGCCAATCTGACAATCTTAATTCAAATCATGACATTCCCCCAAAAAGTAGAACATTTTCATCCCCCCATGTCAGAACAGCAACCTGACCTTTAGCATATAGAACTTCACTGAGTTTTAACAAATGCTAATCAGAGCCTTTCATTAACTGGCTTCTCACACATTTGCAATTTATGCATTTCACACTGAGATTCAAGAGAGTCAAAGGATTTCTGTTAGATTCTATTAACACATCTATTTTCTCAATGAACTCAGTCTCCTGATCTGACGTGATGTATGTTAATATGGCAGTGTTCACCATCAAAACAGAAAACCTGATTCAGGAGCATTTCATATTATTAGTGATTATTTATGCCAGTAAGCAGTGTGTATTTACTGTTATTTCCCCCAAAATAAGCTGTTTTTTTTTATTTGATATTGGAAGAAAGTGCTATAAATAAATGTCATGCTTCAACCATCCTCTTATTCGCATGGCCAGTGTTGCCCCCACACCTTAATACTACTGCAGATGAAATGTCATGGAATATTCACACCATACCTCTATCTGGATAGGTTCTTTTTGAGGATCATAATAGTTCTTTTGGGCTCTTTAAAAAAAAGAAGTTCCTTGTTCATCTGTGTCAGTTCATCAGCATCAATTCACTTGTATATTAAGCCTTGCAGTAAACATTAAAAAATCTTGAATTAAATTTAGATAGATTTATTATTATCATCATTATTCTTATTATTATTATTATGATGATGATGATTATTATTATTATTACTATTATTATTATCATTATTATTATTATTATTATTATCGGATACTTCAGCTGTTTTTGAAAAGAAGCAGGTTTGGGTGTTCCATTTATAAGCACTGACAGATACCAGAGCTTAAATTCTGACAGCATGTCATTGGAGATTCTTACCTGTCCTTGCTTTTCCATTACTGGCAATGGTTAAGTGACCCGCTCCAAAGTGGCTAAGGCGTCGAGCTGAAATTGTAGTTTGTTGGAATAATGGTCCATGAAGTACCAGCCCATGCTGGATGACTAAAATGTGACAGCCTGAGCCTCCCAAGATGTTGACGGACACTTATGTCAGAAATCTTGTGAGACACTCCTGCGGTTGCTCTCAGGAAATTGAGAATTATAGTAAGTGATTTAAATTTAGATAAATTCTATCTTTTTTTCAGGTTTTATGGAATCTTTGACCAGCACAGCAAAATCAAGGTCAAGTCAAATGAAAAAGTTACTTTAATATGTAACAGTTATTGTTACATCACACCTTATACCATGGCCTAACGTTCACATCTCCCAAAACTCAAATTCAACCAAAAGTAATCATGATTATGATTTTTATCCAAACACAAATACACCAGCAGACAAGTATAAATGCATACAATGGAGCGGATCATTTGTAAAGGTTGGGCTGTAGGCTCTTTTGAGGTTCATTACAGAATAATATATGAAGCTTTCTAGGCTTTTTCAGGCCAAGCATTGGCAGGACCCCCAGTCTATATACATTGCAAAGCTCAATCGTCCTTTTTTATGCATTTTTGATGATAAGCTGTTTGGCACTCAACATTCAATCAATGGGAAGACCTATCACATGAAATCAGAAACGTGTTGACATCTCTCAAGATAATAATTTTGCTTCACATAAGTAGCTGAGCCATTTACTATGTTCCATATGGAGTAAACTACTTCACTGGTTCAATGCTGTTTGTGTCACTCTGTAAATACACCACCAAATGTCACCTTGCAGTGCTAACCTTCCTCTTGCCTACTTCTTGAAGCCTATGTAGCTCCAGCACAGCAACTGAGAAATTGAAGCATAATTTACGTGTGTTGCAGCTGGTAAATGTTGAGCAACAGTTTGGATTTTTTTTGGGGGGGGGTTGTACTGGCATTACAGAAATATGTCTTTCTACTGCCTTTAACAAAAAAGAAAAGAAGAAGTAGTAGTGGTAACAGGAAACCAAGGAAGGATGTAGCAGGCTCGTGGTCTTTGTGGCCTGCATCAACCCCAACATACATTTCTGGGGAGGAGCATGTACGGCTATGGTGGAGGGTACAGTGCAGGGCCCCTAGCTACAGCAGACATACATCATCAGTTTTATGTATAGGCATAAATCACCTATAACACATTGCCCTTGACAGAATTCTCTCGTGAACAGTGTGAAAATGAGTGTTGTCCCAAACTAAAGCATATTCCTATATTCTTACTCAAAATCACGACAGCAACTTTCCCCTCATCTGCCTAACCTGAGTCACCAAACCTGCGTCTCCACATCAGTCATAGCCTACAATTCAAGAAGGTTCATGAATGTGAAGCGTGCACATACCATTCTTGACACTGTACCCAAGATTAGACAAATGTAAGTATTAGATATTATAATCTTATATGACTATAGAAACAGCGCATGGATAGTACACATAATAACCAGTTTTCCATCAAGAAGCATGCTATGGATGTATAAAATTGTAAAATATACTGTATATGTTTGGTAATAGGTTCAGGTGGAGGTGAGGATTTGCAGATGACAGTGTGAGCAGAGGAAGCTTCATCTTACAGTTGTCACACCTGCAGGCGCCAACATTCATAATCTACACTGTTCATTCACTGCAGGGTAAGGTTAAATTAATTTAGCTATATTTAGTTTGATTCGGAGAGGCATAACTTTACTGTGATACATAACTTCAGATCTAGTGTTCGATGTAATAGCTTGTTAACTCCTCCAAGACAAAGGCTGTATTGCTCAGCTGCTCAAAATTAAATTGATCAACCTCTTGGGATACCTGGAATATATATTAAAAATACTACAGACTCATCATTTTACCTCTTTTTTTTGGCACAAACGCCATAAAACAGATGAGAGTTCAGAAACTGAAAGGTACAGATGTCCAAGTTCTGGTCTCTGTCATACTGATGCTTCAACAGTCTCCATGTTGTATTTTGAGGGCTGGGTCTTACCAGTTTGGATCATAGCCATGACTTTTAACAGCGCTCCAATCTAATTAACCACAAAGTCAGTCAGAACTGACAATGTGCCCTTTTGAATAGTCATTTAGGTTAGTTACAAATTTGGCCATTTAAGTTCACAAGTCAGGCGATCTGTAAAGATTAGGCCATTAGGTACAACTATGTTCTGATAATTCATCCTACAGTTGCATTATATCATGTTTACTAATTACTGAAAAGTGCATATTTGATTGCATGTTTATTACTGAGACTATATTGAAAGGTGATATTCACAGAAATATTCACACAATCCATTCACCAGTGCGCTCTGATCTGTGTTGCATTGAGACAATCCAGAGCTCTCGATGAAATCTGAACATGGCCAGCTGAACCAGCAGGCTACTGCGTGGACCAGAGGAGATAGGGCAGCAAAGCCCTCCTCACAGCTGGGTGCCCAGATTGATAGGAAAGATAGACATAGTGTGCGTATTTACTCATCACTCTGATTGTGTCTGACTGGAACAGAAGCTTTGTTTGAACAGGTCAGAATTGCCAAAGACTGTATGAGTAGCATTATAAATGAAGATATGCTGAGAGGACATGGTAACAGTATAATGACATTCACTCGCTGTCCATCAGAAGACGCACAGCGAGCTCATTCCTTACATCAGCCAGGTTCCAGCCACCTCTGCATCTACTTATTTAAATCTCCTCACGGTATCTAACACAATTCCCCACACTCCTCTCAAAAAACTATCCCACCACTTCAGAGAAAAAGGCCTTTAATGTATGAAATGCCAAAGCTGCTGTGTCAGTTGGAGAGAGTTCAGGTTTTACAAGAAGCAGCACTCCAGGATGCGACCCTATGCCACTCATATCTTATGTTTCATAGTAACATTTCTTTTGCTGAGGTTAATGAGCTTGACACTGGGTGCCCTCAGCCTGCTCCACATCCTTGCACTCCTTCCTTTTTTCTCTCTGCATGCCATCAACCGGCAGCCGAAAACAGCGATTTCATTTAGCACATGCAGCATGGGCAAAGTTATCAAGCGGCAGAGTGGTCACCTGTGCTTTTCAAGGCTGTTAAGCAAGGTCAGACACTCGTGTTGTTTCCACTTGGTTTGCCAGTTGGAGCTTCTGAGGGATTAATTGTCCCTGCACAGTCTTATTCACAGTCTTTCACAAACAGATCCATGACTTCTCTCTTTCCATTTAAGGTGTTTGCTAATCATTAGAAGCAATTTTAATTTTGCAGTGTGCGTATTTTCTAAGCAGTACTAATTATTTGATAACAACCAAACACAAGCCAATTTGAAGGACCTACATTTAAATCTGTGAACTCATGCATTTTTAATTGAACATTATTGTAGCATTAACAGCCTTTCTTCACATTTGTCCCAGCTTTAAGTGAAAGTGCCTTAAATTAAAAGGCTATGGAAATCAATATAAGTAACATCTATGAGAGAGCACATGTCTTCGACAGTCTGTCTCCTAATGCATCTCTCACTGCATGCTCTGCTCTTGCGTCTAAAAGCACTTAATGTGCAATAAGCAACCACCCACCTCAGATGCTGCCAAATGATGGAGATGACTTGTCTGAAGAAACGTAAAAGTTTGGTCTAATGCTACATTAATGGATTATCTGGCTCTGCCTTTGTGTTTGAGTGAAACCTGTCATGCGGAGAAGCATTATCTTAACATACTTAAATTGGCACTTCCACAAATTCAGGAGTGAGCGAGTAACCTTTTATGTAATGCAACAAAAACATTTTGACAAACATCCTAAAATACGACGAAGTGCTATAATTTCTGGTTATATCTATTCACATATTTTTATTATCATAGTTTGCTTCTGAGCTGCTTGGTGATAATGCAGAGTGGCTTTAATAATACATTTTTAAACCACATAAAATGAAATTCATTTCAGAAAGAGCAGAGGGGATGATTGGGAGATTGAGAATCTAAGCTTTCTGACACAGACAGAGATAGAGGTCTGAGCTGTCCACTCTGGGTCATTTCCACAGAACAATTTGATACAGATTTCTTACTGGCTGGAGATTGCCTGTTTTCCTCCTCTTAAAGGTGTACTCACTACCCTTCCGCCTCTTTCAGTCAGGAAGCTTTATCGTACACATATGGTCGACCTCACCGATTTGTAAGAGGAGAATAGTGAATCTGCAGCGCCAGCGAGTGAAGCTGCAGAGGACTGCATGAAAAGAACTCATTAAAAGTGTGACTCACACACAGACGCTCCAGCTTGCACAGGGTTGAGATAATTTGTGAGTAAATCCAGGGCTGTGGTCCAACAACATATTCCTAATTGTGTCTGCACACCCACACTCTCTTGCACGCACACACGTTCACATACTTTATGACACATAAGATCTTCCCTCACACTGTTAGAGTCAAAACTAAAAAATAGATGAGATCTTTGTCACTCAAATGGCTGTAGGTTTTTTAAGTGCTGTCAGAGTACTGAAGAGGCCAGCATGCATTATGGAAGACGGTGCCTGGCTAAGCACCTCGGCTCTCTGCCTTTCCACGGCACAAAATTGTCTAATGGAGTTGAAGACATGGAGGTTTCTTTAGCAACCCACAGCATAATTCTATAATAACATCTAAAGTTGGGACCTAATTAATTGTAGAGATATATCAAAGGCTTAAGGCCTCTCTGCACTGTCTGTTGCTGCTAATTCCTTCCATCTGGGGTGCTAAGGAGTATTTATGAGAGTTTACCAGATTAGTCCCAGACCCAGGATCTTTAAAGAGAGCTGGCTGTTCTCTTCAGATTGGAGATCTGTCCTCGTTGAACTTCAGTGTGTGGATAGGCTAATAACGCCCCACTGTGTGCTTATGAGACTGGAAGGTTAAAAATGGAGCTCATTGAACATGAGAAACCCTTTTTTGTTATTGATGAATATAGCAGATCACTCATGGTGATCATTTCAATCTGCATAGAGTGCACGCCTCTCCAGTTTGCAGTGGATTGTATTTCCAGAAGAAGCTTAGGTCCATCAGTCCCAGATAAACAGTGGTGTAACCAAAAATTTCAATATTACACATTCTGAAATTAGACTTATCTGTACATTGCTGCAGCTGATTAGATGGCAGACATCACCAGTTTCTCATTACAGCCATCCAGTAGTGTCCTTCATGGGGGCCAGAGTTCAACACAACAGAACAATGATATTTTTACTTTTTCAGAGAAATGTATTCAGCACTAATGTTATGTCTTTTCAGTTTTGGCAAGATCTAGTTCTGTCCTGATAAGACCAAGGTCATCTGTTAGGAGTGTGTGCATAAGAAATGAGGGTAAGCTCCCAGCAGAGTCAGCAGGAAGGCTGGAGAGAGGAGTTAATAGTCACTGCTGTGGTTTTAAAGTCTGTCTGCGGTCCTAGTTGAGTTCTTCTCTCTCTGACAATGGCTTTCACAGAGACTGGAGAATGAAGCGCGGGTGACAGAACTGATAGTTAAAGGGAGATTTAACAACAGAGAATATGAGGGAGTGTTCACGTGGCACCATCATCCATCCCTTTACCCAAAACTCTTTCAAATGTCCTCTCTGAAAGGCCCAACTTTCACTCTTTATTCACACACCAGAAATTCAAATTATTCACACTCCTGCAGACTGCATCCACAGTCTACTATGGTAGTTAAGTGAATTTCCCCATGTGCCATTTTGGGTGTGCACAAGAAGCTGTCTCACCTGCAGTTTGTGTCAGTCACAGCTGGCAATGACGAGTGATTAAGGTGGATTTGACATGAAATGTTGGACGTAGTCACCCTCTACCTTTTCTCCACCCATTAGTCTCTGAGACGCGTACTTGACAGGAAGTGCCATCAGCCAGCATCAGCAGAGCTCTCTCCTCCCCCGCAGATGCACCTTGGGCCTGCAGTGGTCTCCTCCTCTTCTTTGTTCAGCGCCTGTGTTCAGCATCAGATGACAACACTGATTATCCTCACTCGGGGTCTTAATAAGACAACTGGAGTACAGAGAGCCAGCAGAAGGTGAACACGGACACACAAACACAGTGGATTGCCCAGCTGTAATCACTACATGTTCTTTCTTTACTCCCTTACACTTAACCTGCCTACAAGTCTGTCCTTAACCCTAATGAGGTCTGAAAAATGTCACTATTGGTGATCTTCTGGCTTTAACAATGTTTGCATTTCTACAGCTAAATTCCTCTCTGCATGGACGCTACTTGTGTAGCATCACTTGTGTGTTAAATTCCTTTACAATGGTATATTTATGTCACTCTTTCAATTGTGTGAAAATGTTATTTAGATGGAGTTTAGTTTGAAAAATCACAGCAAATTCTTTGGTTTGTAAACATTTTTCTAAGATTTCAGCTGAATTGTATGTAATTAGGCTTAAAAAATCCTAACTGGAGAGTTTTCAGTATTTTCCTCCCAATAAAGTGTTGTTTTCTATAAATCAATTGTCTATATTACAAATATACACTGACAAACAAAAGCAACAAAAGCTTCTGGCTTGCAAACATTTTTCAGCATGTTCACCATCAGTTTCATTTACATATCCAGTTTCAGTTTGTCATCAGTTTTTATTATTATTATTATTGTTATATTCTTTTGCTTTGTTTTTTTTAACACAAATAAAATGAAACAAAAATAAGTCTGTGTAATTGCCAATTGACCAGTTTAGTGGGTCGCTCAAAGCTCAAATTGATGCATAACTACGAATCATGCAGATGTTGGAGCAGGGTCACAGAAAAAAAAAGCAAAACCATTTAGTTGTTGTTGTTTCTGGTCAGATGTGTATGTAAGTGCAAGGAGGTGTGCAGCCGCAGCTCTCTCGTGTTGTGTTCCTGCAGGGTGGAACGTCTCCCAGTTGTCTTCACCATCTCCCCCCACTGCCTCCTGGTGGATGTTCCTCACTCTGATATGTGTGTCCCAGCCCACCTGTTCAGCCCTCATTACTGTCAGGCCTGTGTTAATAAATATCCAGGTGTAGAGTGCTCCTCTGTGCCTGTACTTCATCACCGAGGAGCTCAGTCTGCTAGTCGCCCCCTCCTCTCCTGCAGCAGGGCTGACAGGAACCATGATTACACTGTAAGCACTGTAGTTACTCACCTTCTGCCCAAACTCCGACACTGCACTCCATCTTAAGCACTAGTACTGAGACACACACACATACAGTGTTCTTGCACATATACACACGTCCATATAGGAACACACACTGACAAACAAACACTTACAGATATTTGGTCTTTCGTTCCCATTACTTTTTCCTCTCCAGTGAACCCAAGCATGCGAGCAACATAGGCAGCGTGTTGCCACATGCACTCTGAAAATCCCTGCAGCGATGTTCGGTGACTGCAAATTATTATTAGGGTGTGGGTCCAAAACACTGAGCAATTAATTACACATAACATCAAAACATGTTTTGAAACACCCTTTTGTAACCTCCATCCTTAAAAAAAAAAAGTAAAAACAACAACAACAAAAAAGATCTTTTTTTATGATCAGGTTTATTATCAGTGAATCTCCACAAGCTAAGAAGCTGGGGCTGCACACAGTTGAAACCAGAAGTTTACATTTAGTGTAAAAGAAAAAAGAAAGAAAGAAAACCATTTTTTCTCACTGCGTGACAAGAAATCAGACTAAACATTTCCTGTTTGAGGTCATTTAGGATCACCAAAATTTATTTCTATTTGCTAAATTCTAGAATAATAAGATAGAGAAAGTTTTAGAAAATGTTTAATGACTTTCCTCAAAGTCAGAAGTTTAAATATGGCTGCATTACCTTTAAACTATATGATCTGGGTTAAACATTTTGGGTTTCCTTCACTTTTGGTCCATTCCTCCTGAGTCTGCCTTTGTCACAATCACCTTTTAATCTCTGCGAACAAATTTTCAATTGGAGTTCAGGGCTTTGTGATGGCCACTGGATCTACTCTGCAGGTATGCGTTCGTTGTCCATTTAGAAGACCTATTTGCACCCAAACTTTAACTTCCTAGCTGATGTTATGAGAAGTTGTTTCAGTATTTCTGCAAAATGTTCCTTCCTGATGATGCCGTCAGTTTTGTGAAGTGCTCCAGTCTCTCCACAACAACGTTCAGCGATGAGTCCCCTGCACTTCACAGTTAAGATGGTTTTCTCAGGCTTACACTTTTTTCCCTCCAAATGTAAAGATGATCATAATGGCCAAACAGCTGAATTTTAGCTTTATCAGACCACAGGACATATCTCCAAAAATTGATGTTGCTTTTGGAGTAATAGCTTATTCCTCACTGAGTAGCCTTCCAGCCGATCCATTTTTACATTCTTGCACACACTTCTTCTTAGCTAACCTCAACAAGTCTCCTAGTCACCTTTCCTACCAGATGACACACCAAGTACTCTCTTACCTGTCTCTTTATCTGCACCTGAACATATGGAGGAACGTTACATTCA
This sequence comes from Arrhamphus sclerolepis, assembly GCA_037176975.1. NCBI lineage: Eukaryota > Metazoa > Chordata > Actinopteri > Beloniformes > Hemiramphidae > Arrhamphus > Arrhamphus sclerolepis. The sequence continues at coordinate 8,910,637 of JBAMYA010000018.1, forward strand.
GCGATGAATCCAGATTCTCCCTAAGGGACTTGGATTGTAGGGTCAAGGAGTGGAGAAGATGTGCAGGATACTTTGGTGAGTGCTGCACTGATAGAGTAACATCTTTTGGTGGAGGCAGTATGATGGTGTGAGGCGACATCTCCCTCACTGGAAAAACAAGGCTTGTCATCATTGGAGGCAATGTCAATGCAGAGAGATCAAATTCAGCAAGTAGTGACCATCCTAAATCTGCACAGTTCAGGTCCTAACTCTATCCTCCAAGATGAAATTGTTTGCCCTGACAGAGTGGGGTTTTATTAGAGCATTTGGCAATAGAGAAACTGGATTGGCCTGCCAGTAGTCCGTACCTCAAACCCACTGAACACTTGTATGATCAGCTTGGGCATACTCTCTATGACAGAGTGGCCAACACAACCACTATATGCTGGTTGGAGAATGGGATGCCATCCCAAAGCAGTGCACTGGTGACCAGCATGTGGAGTTGGTACCAGGCTGTTGTAGTTGTGTATGGTTCTTCCACATTCTATTTAGGCTCCTGTTCCTTAAATTAATACAAAAAAGGCCTGTATCAAAATTTAAATGTCCTAACACTTTTTTTTTAAAGAATAAAGTAAAAAAAAAAGAGTACTAGGTTAGGGTTAGGGTTAGGTATTATTCAATCAAATGTAGCTATAAACAAATGAGTTTTTAAACTTGAACTTGTTCCAGATGTTTGAAGCATAAAAGATGAATGCTGCTTCTCTATGTATGATTCTGATTCTGGGGACAGAGTAGACCTGTACCAGAGAAACAGCGGTCTGGATGATTGACACAGTAACAACAAGTCTCTGATGTAATTTGGCCCTAAGCCATTCAGTGCTTTATAAACAGAAGTGTTTTAAAGTCTATTCTCCAAGACACAGGGAGCCAGTGTAAAGACCTCACAACAGGAGTGATGTAATCTACTTTCTTGGTTTTAGTGAGAACTTTAGTGAGCAGCAGCATTCTGGATCAGCTTCTTTTTTCTTAGATTTTGTGGCTTTAGTGGCCTTTATTTACAGTTATGAGAGACAGAAAAGTGGCGAAGATATGCAGCACAGGGTTACTGGCCAGGAGTTTTACCTGTGACCGCTGACCGCTGGATTTTTAGCCTTGGTACAGTGGCTAGTAACTATAAGACTGTATCTACGCACATAATCCACATACTACTTACATTTGTAGCCCTTCTGTCATTGCAACCTTGCAACCCAGATAGACTGTTAGACAGACAGACAGACACTTTA
>JBAMYA010000018.1:8913160-8933780 GCA_037176975.1 Arrhamphus sclerolepis
ATATATATATATATATGTGTGTGTGTGTGTGTGTGTGTGTGTGTGTGTGTGTGTGTGTGTGTGTGTGTGTGTGTGTGCGTGTGAAGTATGTGAAGGCCCTTGTTTCATCACATGTAAAAGGTCAATGTGAATCAGTAACAGGGTCCTGCAGGCCTGTATGAGGGGCTCTTGTCTCAGCAGCTCCATGCTGTCAGTGCAGCAGCGCTGGTGGCCAGGGGAATAGCAGTGAGGATGCAACCACTTGACTCTGGAGAAGCAATCAGACTCTAAAGGGGCTTAATGCACTACCTTGGGTCTGAGCCACTGCAGTTGGATTTGATAGCCGTGTCATTATGAGAAGAGAGCGTCTGGAGGTCTTCAATGGCCAGGGATTAGACGGGGGCGACATCGAGATGGAAAAGAGAAGAGCAGGAGAGCAGGCCATGGGAATCCTTCTGTCGTCCTCTTTGGACGTACGGTGCTCTCACCTCCTCAACTCTCTGGCATCTTCACACCTTTTCTCTAAGTGATTTCCCTTCCCAAAATGCATAAAGACAGCCGTACTTGGGGAACTAATACTACGATGAGGTCACTCCCACATTGTGTCTCTGTGCTTGTTCAACACCAGACATTTTAATTTGCTTCCATGCATACAATTATAGCTTATTTCTTCAACAACAGCTAATTAAGAGAATACAATACCAGTGACAGTGTCTAAAGCATTTTCTCTCTTTGGTTCTATGCACTTCCTCCTCCCGCCCCCTCTGTACTCTGTAATCAGTCTGAAAAATGAGACATCTGAAAGATTCCGGGAAAATGTTTAATACACAGGATTCTGCATAAAAATCTGACCCTTAAATATACGCAGAAATTTATTTGACAAAACCATTGTGGGCTTCAAGGCATATGATGCAACTTATTTTGCAAACATCTTCACAACAAGTGAGAGCTCATAGAACAGTCAAGTGCCTTGGAGAGAGAGTGAGAGGGAGAGTGAAGGAAATCAACCTGTGATGGATGCTATGGCAGATGCCGAGGTAAGAGTTGTCATCAGCGTTCCCAGAGCATCATGGAAGAGTGCCAGGTACAGGGCTTTGATTGGGTCTACTGTGGCTGTTCTGTTTGCCACAGTGCAGCTTTGATTAGTGCCTCCATGAAAATGTATGCCCCATGCTCAAAGAAAACTGGGGGAGTAACTACCTGTCAGGAAATTCACAAACAAGGCTACTTAGTGCAAGAGGAGCTGTATATTTTAAAATGTAATACTCCCCACCATTTCTTTTTATGTTGGAAGAGACGGAGTGGGTGGGAGGGTATGAGGCCTGCCAAACCCCTGCTGATACCCACCCCACAGCACCCTGGAAAGAGGACCCCTGACTCAGAGGACGTACCCTATAAGGAGGAGGTGTATTGCTAACCCCAACCCCGCGTACGCACATACTCTCTCACAACCGCACACACACGCACAGAGATATGTGTGCAAGAAGCCGTACAACAAAGACTGTCTGCCAGATGCTGTGAATACCAAAAATCCCCGTGACACAAAATATATAAATTAATCAGAGTGCAGGTAAATAAATAAATAATGTATACAGTATGAGGAGCTAATTAAATGTGTTTATTCCTGTTATCATATGCTGCCCTCATTTCCAGCACTTGAAGTCATGAATCATTAAGTGGCTGCTAAATTGGTCTCTGGGGCTATCCTAGTGGCAGGGGGCAGTCAGATCCTGTCTGGCAGAAGGCAGGTGTGCAGCGGACAGACGGATGGCCTGTGCTCCTTTAGTCCTCGGACAGTGGCGCCTGACAGAGGGGAAGCAAGCTTCACGCTGGGAGGTGAGCGCCCGGCGGAGAGCCTGTAGCACAGCGGCTGACAGGACCGCCCGTCAACGGGCCGGCTATGCTTTGATTAATGAGGGCATTTGAAAGACAATTAGTGGGAGCAGATTTGCCTTCAACTGCCTTATCAATCAGAACTCTTTTAATTCAATGTGTAGCACCCTCTGCACCAAAATGAGTGCGTAAGCATTGTGCATCAGGGCAGGAGCAGCTTGCCAGTCAACAGGAGGTGGGAGAGGAGGCTATGAAATACAAATGATATTTCTCCTTGGACATAAGACACTTAAGGCATCCTAGTTATTGGTGGACTTTTAGATGCTTATGTACAGGTGAGACATTACACTGATCAGCCATATCATTAAAACTACTGACAGCTGGAACAGGAAACATGCTGCCTTGCTGTTGGAATGCAATGTTGTCTCAGAACTTGCATTCACACATTCAATTCATCCAAACTTCATCTAAAGTATAAGTTAACGGTGTGGTAAGGGATTCTGTTAACTCTGTCTCTCCCTTTCTAGAGACTTGAGAGAATTCTCGATGGAGTGTATTTTCTCAGGGACCACTGGTGGGAGTAGGAGTACTAGCTCTTTGTTGTTTTGTTTGAAATATCAACATAATCTAGATCCTGCAGTGACAATTATGCATTTGTTTGAAAAATTCTGATTGCAGTTTGGTCAGATTTGTTGCAAGAGAAATGAAGAGCTGCAGAGATATTTTGATGAGCAATGAGGACTTACAATCATAATGTGAAGAGGTGTGAAGAGTTGCATATTTCCACTGGTAAATCTCCCCAGCACCTGAACCAATAAATTGCACTGCAGATGTATCAGCAGTTGATCAACTGAACTCGTCCTGAAAATAATGAGAGTGGTTACTCCCCAACACACAACAATCATTTTACCGAATTTAGGTTATATTGAAGGCTTTAGACCACACGTCAAAGTCTGATTGAAGAACAAAATTTAAGCATGCACGTACATCAAAAAAAAACAACAACATTTAAATGCATTTACAATTCAAACTGAAAACTTATCATCCTAATGGCACCAGCCAATATTCTAGACTGGTCAAGAATGACTGAAAGTTTCTGAGTCTTCATGCAATATTTTACAACTTTCTTTCAAGAACTCAAAGCTGCACAGGTCAATATTTGGAAGATGTTTTTCAAGCTCATGACAGCTCAGAACAAATTAACAGAATACACTTCCTTGCTGCAGTTTTCCATGTTGCTCTTTGAGCCACGTTTTTGCACAATCACACTTGTCAGTCCTTTGAAATTTAAATTATTTTCACTTCTGCAGAAATTAAATAGATCTGCCAATGTGCTTAATAAACTGAAAGATGTGTTTTCATAAAGCTGAAAACAGGCACGTAGGAAGTGTCTCCATTGATCCCACTGCCTGTAAATAAAACAGGGGCAATGGGCAAAAAGAAACAAACAACTCTGGCAGAGAGAACATGGGGGAAAAAAATCAATAGGCTCCCACAGTGGTGGGTCTTCTTTGGACAGACTATTCTATGTGGGCTTGGCTTTGTGCAGACAGGGAGGCAGGTGGGGTGAAGGGGGGGCGCAGTCAACATCCTCTTTATTTTCCTAATTTCTTTTATAAAGGGATTTCAGCATGAATGCAGCTCATGTGCGTTTAACTGAAAGAGCTCCTTGAGCAAAGTGCAAATTTGTTTGGTCTGAGGTTCACTCTATACGTGTTAATATCTGCAAATTATCAGATGGGCTTGTGTGATTCTGCTTTAATTGGCCTCTTGACCAATTTCATGTGCCTGAGCCTATTCTTGAGCAGTATAACCTGAGTTCTGTGGTTTCAAACAAACCTTGTAGAAACTAAAATAACCATGCAGGTAATGTATTATTCTTCAGAACAGTTTTCAAGAGGATTAAAGATATCTTCTTTTTGTTGCTTTGAAATGCCTGCTGAAAGTAAAACTGTTTTGGAGCTGGTGGCAGTGATATTGAGCTATTTTTCATCATTTTCATCCCTTGACTGTCGGAAAGTTTAATACTAAACTTCTGCAGGAGCACTGCAAGAGTGACTGATAAACAGAATTCCTGTGTCTAAGTTCGTATAAAGATCATGTAAAAATCATCCTAAATATATATATATATATATATATATATATATATAAACATATGCAAAATATACAGGGATGCTGTTCTTGTGGATCTAAGTCTGGCTGAATATCTTTGATCGATACTACTGCATTGACAAAAACACTGAAAAAAGTCTCCACTGTCATGTTTGGACCCTGAAACAAATGTGGAAGCACAAGCTCAAAACAAATCATATCAATTATCAATTTACATGATCATAAAACATTTTGCAAAAGTTGTGAGCACAGAGTCTACTTTTGAATACCAAAATAACATCAGCTTTTTGGGGAAAAACATATTTAGTTGTCCCATTTTTTGATTTCCCTGTTTGATGCATTTGGCTCTGGTGTGGTTAAAACCAGGCCAGTTGTGGACATTTGGCTCTGCTGGCCTTTTTTTTTTCTTTTCTTTTCTTCTTTCTTTTTTTTCCATCCCAGTTTTGTGGGCAATGAGGAAAACTGCCTGTCGCCCTCCGTTTCCCATTAGCAGTTTTATTTCACGGGAAATTTGCTTCCTGCTTGCAGTAATTGCTACGAATGCACCTGCTGATGTGGGCATTAGGATTTTCAACACAATCTTTTACACAGGTGAGAGTGCACATATATTACCCTTTGAGAAGCACATTATTTGATTTCCTTTCACAATTATTTTCTCACAAACCGCATGGAACAAAGTTAATTGTTAATAGCTAAAGACATGGCAGTATGTGCACAAACATAAATAGCATCATCTGTAAAGTCAAAAAAGACTTGTAATTCTTTGTTATTATTAGAACAAGTGGTTTGTACATTCTGCTCTTCAAATAACAGCAGAAACAGGCATTTATTGAAGGGTAGAACATTAAAGACAGCAAAACTGAGAGACAACACGTTCACACCATGTGGTAGAAGTGCAAAGTGGTTTGAATTCACAACAAAAATAAAAGTAGAGTTAATCTTACATGTTATTAGAAATGTAACAGCACCAATGTTATGGTTTTTAGTTTATATCATTTATTGGGGTTTGATTGCTGGAAACTAGTAAGAAGTGGGAGTTTGGAATTCAAAACACGTGGCCCTGAACAGTGAAAATACAGCAAGTCTTTCTGCAGCAGAGGCCAGAACTGAGTGCCATAATGATATTCATTTTCAAACAGGAGAACATTCTAATGGGCAATTAAGATGATCAAGCCTGCCAAGATACACGTGAGGAGCGAAGTGCTGGTGCCAGTGATTACGTGTCCTCCGCCCCTGCCTCCTTCCTGCGCTGGCCCGGACTTTGTCTTATGTGTGTGCATAAGTAGCAGGGAGGGAAATAGGGAGAAGGCTCCAAAAGCACAATATAATTGAACTTTCCACATTATTTCTCACTAATATGTGCTGCCACTTGGTCTCATTAGTGGAATGATGTGCTCTGCCATTCTGGAATGAACTCTTTGCCCGAGTAATTAAGGCTCCTAAAGTTTCTAGTCCTTTGTTTAAAGAATTCGTCCTTGTGCTCTCCATGCCCCATCAGCTGCCTAATTAGCAGGGCCTTTGTGTGATTAAACATTCTCACAGAGATTCCGTTGGATATTTTCCTCTGTTAATGAGTGTTTGTGGACAGCTGGGAACGGGCTCCTGCTCCCTCCTCGTAGGACCTCCTGTGCATTGGGCAGACCTCTGTCAGGGCCCAAGAGTGAGAGCTGTCATTTTCGTAATGGGGATGGAAATTGGTCAAAATCTTGCAAGGCCCCTGCAGGAATGGAAATGCCTTGAAATATAAATGAGGATGAATATTCATATTTCTTCCACTTCAATAAAAAAAAAGTGCTGAGTATTAATATACATGTCTGTCAGTTAAAGCAGCACCAGGAACTGGGTGTGCACTGTCTGCCCATTAACGCAGCCCTTGGCTTCATTTGCTATTATCCTCAGGTTCTTTTTCTCCATAAAGTTAGGGTCACCCTCTCCACAGAGAATTGTACATTGGAGGCTTTCCTTTTGTTTCCATTCTTCCACTTAGCGAGCGTCTCAGAGAGGGAGAAAAGGGCCTGAAAGAACCAGAGAGACATTTAATGAAGCCCACTCGGAAGTAAGGTAAGCAGGGGTCAAAACCAAATGAAACGAACAAGCGAGTAATGTGTGCACTTGGAGGACAGCAGAAATCCAGAGGGAGAAAAGGAGTGACTTTGAGAGAAAAAAGGCCCAGAAAAGAAGGAGTCCACATTGGTTTAGTTGCCTAGGACAGATGCCCTCAGCCTTGCTGCAAATTCCCTGCTTCAACATCTTCATTTGTCTAATGCTGGAATGCAGTGACAAAAAAAATAGTAAAGGATTATTCATACAGTACCTTACATTTACAGAACATTTCACTAATGAGCTGAATCTGCTCTGTGTTCACTGCTAAAATAAATAGAGTCCTTGTATGAGAGAAGGCGATATCCCTGAAAGCCACTGGCCTCATTTGTAAAACAGGCTTACAATCAATTTTGATCTTAAGTATGACTCAAGCAGAAAACCACGTCTAATTAGCTATTTACAAAACCTTGCTTTGACATGAAAAAGATGTTTACTTTAACCGAAGTCTAGACTGGACTCAAATTGTTTTCCTTTTGCTTATGTAAAATGGAAACATTTTGACTGGCCACTGTTTAAATGAGATTAAATGAGAGGAAATAGCAAGGCAGGTCCCATCAATTTAAAATGATTTCAGTTTGATAAACCACTGGTAGGTACAGGGTAGGAATTGGGATTATTTTTTGTTGTTGTTGTTATTGTTGTTTGTTTGTTTGTTTGAGTGCAGCATTCTTTATAAATCATATGCCAGAAATGATTATAAATTTTAGCAAATACTTTTAGAAATCATGCACTATGTCTCTTGGGCTTCCTGTGGTGAAGCTGGAGCCAGACTGAATCTCAATGTAAACATTCAGTTTGACTTCCATGATGAGAAACCAGTAATGAGGTGACATGTTTAAAAGCGCCCATAGAAACAAAAGTAGACACATTGAACTAATTATATTTGTGTTTTAAAGGAATTTCTCCAAAGAAAAAGGCATGATGGAACTAAGTTTACGTCTAAAATGGCAGGTTTACTGTTGAAAATGAAAATCCATTGATATTCTAAACAAAGGGGGACAAAGAATATTATTATGCTCTTTTCACTCAGATCCACTGTGGACAGACAGAGGTGCCCACTCTGCTGGTTAGGCTGATGATCAAATGAAAAAGCAACTAATCATTTCATGGGCTCACAAAATATACTTGTAAATTTTTAGATCCAGTTCCTATATGATGTTATTGGATTCTTAGTTATATAACATTTTCATATATTTTTTTAATCAATGAAGGTGTTTAAAGGCATTAAATCCCCTCTCAGCATTAGTAAATGCTTTATGTGCTGGTAAACCTCTCACAGGAGCCATTCCACAGTTAAAGTTGGGTCCTATTTGCATGGAGTTAAATTTCCTGTATGCATAGAGCTCTGAGTAATTTGTTTGTTTTTAATTAAAATCAAATGCAGCTTTCCCAGGCCCTGGCAGCTTTGCAGCTCTGCCCAGTGACTGGGGGGTATTTAATAAGCTGCAGTGCTGAATGTTGTTTCATTAGGTGTGAAAAGGGCTGATAACTCAATAGCCAACAGCCAAGCATCCTCTCTGTGTCAGTTTCCTACCCCTTTAATCTGTTTTTCATTCTGCCTGGCATGCCGTAGCAGAAAAAGGGACTTCACAAAAAGGAAAAAGGCATTCATCACCATCGGGCCTTCACCAAACCAGGGTGGCAGAGCAAGCTGGCCAGTTTGGCTGAAAACAGAGTTGATCAGACTGCAGAGCATGATGTCTAAAGAGCCTCATCCAAACTGAAGCTAGTTGTTCATGTATTGTCTGTTCATCTGTAAAGTTTTAGTTTGAGGAGTGTGACTTAAATTTCCATTGGTTGTGATTTTAAAAAGTCCATATATTTCTGAGCATCTTTCACTGATTATTAAGAATATGATTTGGAAGGCCGAAGTACTATTTCAATCATGACTGGCTAGCAGGCTGTTCTAATGCAATGTTTTCCTTCTATTATTCCAAACCCTGTTATCCTTCTTATTCTACGGTCATTTTGTTGAAATGGCTAAAGCAGCATGTTAGTAAACTGCGCTAGGACGGGGAGTTCAGCACAAAACACAAGAGCATTACCAAAAAAAGGCACAATTACACCGAAAGCATAAAGAAACATGATAAAAACAACATAAATTTAACTGCAAATAGAAATCAAGCATTTCAGCAGGGCCATCACCATGACAACTTGATCTGAAAGTGCTTAAAGTACAGGAAGGAAAATAGACTCTCTTATTGCAGCGCCTCCCAGTGGTCTTTTTATTTCATGCCAAGTGCTCACACCACATTTGGTGTCAGTACATGAAACAGTATCTGAGACATGACGTGCCTTTAAAGTTTTGATAGGCTAAACGGAGAAAGGGTTTTTCAAAGAAGTGGATTGGAGCTTAATACCACCTGTGATTAGGCTAGGCACAGAGAAAACCCTAGATGGGTTTTCAGTCCATCACAGAGCAAAGAAAAAGAGTCATCCATGTTCACTCTCACACCTGCAGCCAATTTAGAATCAACGATGAGCTTAACATGCACGGTACCAGAGCACTCAAAGAAAATCACGCTGGGAACTTGAACATTCCACACACTCAGAGACATGCCTGGTTCAAAAACCCTGAGTGATCAAGTCAGGAGCCTTGTAGTAACCACAGTACCATTGTGCCCCCCTTACAAACTCTGAGACATTTTGTTCACATGACAAAGTTTTAATGTATCTATACTGAAACCTCCCACAGCAGATACTGTTAAAAGGAAGCCTGCATCAATGCTTTTCACATTTATGTCCCATAAACTTACTGTGCACTTAGTGCAGCCAAATTTCCAAACATTGCTGTACAAAATAAGGAAATATATAAAGTGGAAGAATTGTCGAAGATTGTTGTTGCTACAATCTTCTTGGTGTACAAAGGTAGCCCAAGTAGTCATCCTACTGACCAATGACATTTAGGCAAGTTGTAGCTACACACTGGCATCCTATGGAGGGTGAAGGTGGTGGTAGTCTTTTTATTTTAATTCAAGCAATGGTAAACATGTGGAAAACAAAGTCTGATCTCATGGCACACCAGAATACATGAATCCCTAACTCTAACCCTTTGGCTGGATTTTCAAGAGTTACAGCCATGACGAATAGTATCTCTCAATCTATGTGGTATTTTGACCAAAGACAAAGTCATGGCACAGAATTTTCAGTAAGACCTTAGGAAATTGTGCCTGCGTGTGAAAAGGGGACGTAACATGTCTCCTTTGAAGGGCTCCAGATGCTTCTTAAAAGTATTGTTGGGGCAGTATATTAAAGTGTTTCAAGGGTTAGGTTGAGAGAAAATTGAAATCACAATAATGTTTCCAACGAATGGTACTGCTGTCGTTGTAAACAGATTTCATATTCTATAGAAATCTATAGCCCCTTACACACAGTACTTTTAAAAGGACACTGTGTAAGATTTTTTCACATCTAGGGGTGAGATTGTATACTGCAACGATTCTTTATCCCTTTTCCCAAGACTCATTTCCGTCTACGGTAGCCCAGAATTGTCATTGAGGCTGATCTGGGAAACAGAGAAGTCGTCGACCAACACAACCTCCAGCAGTGTTCTCTCAGATGATGAGGTTAGTTTTGTTAAATATTTGTTCTCCCTCGTTAGCTCCTTCCATCTGGGAAACGCAACACCGATGTTTACACATGTTTTGGAGTGTCGTCGGTTTTGATCTCTACTCTGTTCACATTTTTGTTTTCTTGGTGATGCATCTTCTTCATCATACTCTCTTAAATAGCTGTGCTCCATCTTTCTACTCTCTCCTTGGCTGTCTCTGTGGTCTCCCTCCTGCTCTCCTTGTGAGCTTGTAGGCAACTACCAGTCGCGCTAGCACAAACGCAAAATGCAATTTTCTTGGATGTTCCCTGCTGTTGACCATAGTTTCAAGATGGCGGCGCAACATGGCGATCACCATTGAATACACCTATGCAATGTATATCAATGGCAAATTCAAGACCTACCAGAACACTGTGATTTGTGGAGGGAAGTAATTACTAACTAATAAGGTCATACTTTTGAATGAAACAATCCATTTTTGTTAATAGAAAACCTGAAATATTACACAGTGTCACTTTAAGATGGGACCAACAGAAATTCTATCTCTGGATGCCAAACCGACATCACAGATAACACCATTCTTACAACCGATGGTCCTGTAAGATGATTCTTCAGTGCCAAGTGTAATCACACGCTGATACACTTGGATTTGGTATGTGTGAATTACCAAATGGGAACAGCAGAACAAGGACTGTTTTTTTGCACCTTTATGGCACAACGTCTGTGTGTAAGGGGCTATGAAAAAAAAACTAAAAAACACTTTTGTGTTTGTGCCTTCAGTATTTTTTTCCTTTGTATTCATGAAACTGTGCAATAGTTTCAGTTTGGTACATCTTGATGTTTCTCTTGTGAAGTACATTAAATTTGAAATTAAAGCAGTCTGTTTTTAGATCTGTAAGATGCTACCCTGTCAAGGTCAGATCAAGGTCATTATGTTAATTAAACTTTTCTAATTTAAGCTCAGATGCTCCCCCCATAGGCGTAGAGAGGAAGCTGAGACTGTCCAATAGTAGCTATTGTTCTGTCTCTTGCTAATGAGTCTTTTAGTCTGCACTGCCATGATGTCCATGATGTACCAGTTGACATGCAACATCGTGCCATGAATTCATCGAGCAGGATGAGAGTCCAAATAGTTTGGTTTGTTTCTACTAATACTAGCCTGTGGAGACTATGAGAGTAAGACATCCTAAAAATAATCAAATATTCTTTCAAATCAAATTAAAAATCAATATTTAACATGACAAAAAATGCATGGTGTTACTTTAAATGTCCCGTAAACTGTTTAACTTGGCTGATTAAATTTGTTTTCTGTGGTCTCTAAATAGAGAATTTAATTTTCTTTTTACGTAAAATTGACCGCATGCATTTTTACGCACCCCATGAAATCTCTGTGATGATCTCTGTCATGAAAAAGTTATTTGGTTGTGTTCATTAATGATTAATTAGGCTATGATCCTATTGGTTCTTGTCATGATGAAGGAGCTGCTTAGTGATTGGTTGGTTTACCGTGACGTTATGCCCACAGAGATTATCAGAGTTTAACCTGACATGGCGCATATTTATGATTGTATGATTGACTTTATGAGAGCGATGCAGCTCAAATAAACTCAGTTCAAAGCTGATGAATGAAAATAGTTCAGAGAGAGTTCAGTGAAAACACTGGAGTCACCATTGTTCAGACAGACACTCAAGTCTTCTAGAGATCCAGCATTCAATAATCCAAACTTGGTGGAGCCAGCAAGAGGCACAGCTTCAACTGGAGTGGAAGACAGACAGCTGGGGTTGTAGGGATTCCCCACCAGCAGAAGAAGAGAGTCGGAGCCAGACAAGTACCAACCAGGTCTCCAAAGGATCAAACACACACCGCAATACAGAGAAGATTTGCAGTGCTATAAAATCAGTCCGTGAAGGTGTAGAGAAAGAAGGTATGTCCCAACTCAGCAGCCGCATCCTTCGAAGGACCCGTCCTCTGAAGGCCGGGTAGGCCGGAAGTCAGCGGCTGTGAATTGGGACGGTCTAGCCTTCAGATTTACCCCCACCCTTACCTCAGCGTACGTCCTGTTGCCTAGGAACCGTGACAGCGCTGAACCGGAGAGAGAATGGTGATCGAAATTTTGTTGGGTTTTTTTTAATTACTTTTTTAATTTTAGAACTACAACAGCACCAATGGAGAGGCGACTGTTCTGTTTTCTCATCTTAATGAAGCTAATGAGAGCTTAATAAAAGCAACAATAGTTGAAGAACTACAGATCCGCTGTATGGGCTCATTTGCTGTCTTGATGATTTCTGTCAAAATAAAATACAAAAAATGTATACATGAATGGCAAACGCCTATCACCATAACCGCTTTAGGCTTTTATTTTTTGTGTACACAGCTCCGTTCCCGGGCTACTATAGAATTTTCCGATATACCGCAATGTATCTCGGGATAGGGCGGGCCGTGAAGGATACATCGGACCAATCCTTCAAATCGGGGAAAAGAAGGATGCATTTGTAGACCGCATTTGAAGGACCCTTTGAATTGGGACAGCCTTCGGAGCGTGGCTGTGACGTAATCGGCCTTCAAATGCGGCCTTCGAAGGATGCCGCCACTGGATTGGGACACAGCTAGAGTTTCAACTTCAATAGCAACTACTGTGACTTCTGTGACAATGGCGGCGCTTCCACCTTGGAAGAGGAGCTAAGATTAGGAAGGTAAGCGAGAATCCCCAACAGAAACAGGGACAGGGTTTTATCTCCACCATAATCGGTCTTAATTAGATCCTCTTTTTTATTATTATTTTGCTCTTTTAGTCGGCATATTGTCGGACATGAAAATGTTGCTGTTTATGGGCTGGGGCTTATAGGTTGCGGTTGTGATGCCAATTGCTCTTTGTTTGAGTGTCACCTGCTGAGTGAATTCTTCTAGAAACTTTCCAAGATTGGAGAAACAGTCTGAAGTAAAGAAAATACATTTTTCATCATCAAAACAAATTGATTTTCCTTTTTCAAATCTGTACATCCATCTGCAACTCAGTTAACTTGTTAACTGAGCTGCAAACTGAGGTTCAGTCTTCCAAAGTCCAGAAGAAAGTGGGGTGGTCTTTGTTAATGTTGGAGGAGGATCCAAACAAGTCTGTGTAAAATGTTACGAGAAATTGCACAGGTTTCAGATTGTTTCAGCTCAATATTTATGTTGTGAAACATATGAAGGAGGTGACAATACAATTTGAGGTTTACTGCATATCTGTTTGACATCCCAAACTGTCATTATGGAACAAGGCTTAATTTGACTCGTGTATAATTCCACAAAATTATGTTTTTAACCTGACATTAATATTAATACTCAGGTGGAACTTTTTTTTTTTTTTCCTGTTTCCATACATTCCTTTATGGGAACAACACATGTTATAAAAGATTCTGTCCCACCTAAACTTTCCCTCTTTTTTGTGATGTTCAGTGAGGAAAAATTAACTCCCATTTTGTCCTTTTTATTTAGCATATTATTGGTTTTAATTTAATATTTTATTTTGTCAGATACATTCCATGTTTTATTTTATGTGTGTTTGTTGTTTTTACATAATTGTAATTCCCCTCTTTTTTTGTGATGTTCAGCGAAGAAAGGTTGAGAAAATAAAGACCTTCAAGAAGCAGAGGTGTGGTCTCCATCTTTGCAAGCCTTAAACACAACACAAAGATTTGACTCTGGTTACAATTATTTAACTATGCCAAAGTAAAACCGGATTTACACTTTATGAGGCATTTTAGGGAAGAGGGCATATGCAGGATGTTGCACATGCTTTGTGTATGTCATAGCTTATTCACCCAATATATAGAGCACCTTGACTTAAGCCAGGGCTGGAGACTGCTCGTGGACATTGGCCAGCAGAAACTGTCTCCACCAATCTCTGGCCAGACTTGTTCCTATGCTCCTCAGCAGTGAAGACAGGGTTAGGAACTCACTGTCCCATGGGAAATTTTGTTTAAAGAGGCTTACAAATCTAAGAAGCTGTGCTATTTAGACGTAGAAGCAGTAGCAATACAGTGCAGCTGGAATACCAAAGTGTAGACCACTCAAGTGGGATGCAGAGGATTTGTGCCCTCTTTCACGATCAAAATGTTGCAAGTCCTCAGACACCATGTCCTGACCTTGTGTCAGCTACTTAAGAGACTGAAAGAAGTATCCGAAAGAAGTGGAAAGACCCATCCTGGACCACCACTACAACATTGCAGCAGTGAAAAACTCCAGCCATGGGGGTATAGCTTGGACACATGGCACACCCTGAGTTCTGATCATTCTCCAGAAGGCCCTCCTTAAGGAGGGTGTATAGTGCTGAAAGACCAAAACACTTCATTATTTAGGAGCATATGTGCATTGTGCCCACCAGTTTTGAACTAACATAGACAAAACTCATAACTTTTGTGATTATACCTACTGCTCATGGAAGAGCTCAAAAGAACATCGTGTCATGCTATTAAAGGTGATCACTTTTGCTTTCATTTGGTGTAATTTTACAGTGGTCTTTGATAATTTTTCTGACCTGAGTTGTTGTTCTTTTTAATCTTGTCATGTGATTAGTTTCATGTGATAAACTAAGCAGGAAAAGTAAGGAAACTTGTGTTTGGTAGATTACTTCTTTGTTGGAACAATGCTTCTTCACAATAAATTTTATACCATTGGAAAACCTGATTTTTTTTCCCTGATCTGGGAGCACAGTCCTGACCTCAACCCCACTGAACACATGTGGGATCGGCTTGGGCGTGCTGTTTGTGCCAGAGTGACCAGCAATACCACGCTGGCTGACTAGTAACAAATGCTGACACCAAACCCACCACAGTGTATGACCATGCTGGTGACTAGCATGAGGGGGAGGTGCCAGGCTGTTGTGGCTGTGTATGGTTCTTCCACACGCTACTGAGGCTCCTGTTTCTTAAATTAACACATTCTAATTGCTAAAAACATTGCATGTCTTGTTTCTTCAGACTTAAATCATCCAGTTACACCAAACAATGTCAGACGAGTCAACAGCAAATGAAATTTAAAATAGCTATATGGCCTTGGCAGAGACGTTTTGCCAAATTCTTCATGGGTACAACCCATGATGCTCTGCTGCTCATCCCACAAATGCATGTTCCTTCCTTACAAATGTGGCACCATTTAAAAGGGAAATAAACAGGCTGTCCAACACTCCAAGATTTTGTATAGTACAACAAAGAAATAATCTACAAAACACAAGTTTCCTTCCTTTTGGTCCTCACTTTAGATACATCAGCAAAAACCTGCTGATACATACATCAGATGAACAAACATGTTTCAAACAAGCATACACAACTGTGTCGTTCCTTGTTATACAGTTTCTTGCCCATGCTGAGGCGACTGGACATTTGATCGATGCAAAAATCTCCAACATTCATCCCTCTCCCACCTCTTCCATAAAAAAAAAGTATGACTGAACAGGTATCTTGCAGCCTCTTCTTCCAAGTCTGAATGGATAACAAAGTCCCTAATTTGTTGTGAGAGATTTGTGGCATACTTGAGTTCCCCCTCACTTCCTCAAGGAGGACTTCTAAAGCTCTTTCGGTAATAAGGTGACAAGTATGAACCTCACATGTTGAACTACATCAAGCCCACTAATCCTTGTAGAGTGGAGCCACCCACTGATTTAGATTGTCATTATGTGTTTCATAAACGTTCCACTCTGAGGTGATACATTTAAAAAAAAATGTGAAGAGGTGGAGGTGGAATAGACCATGTAAATGATCCTTTCATTAGAGCTCATCCCCTGTATGCAGAGCTTAAACTGGGCGACATAGATGCGTTCGCTCAATGGCTCTGTTCCACCTGAGATGAAAGGCTATTTACATCCAACAATGATGATGATGATGATGGTGATGGTGATGGCTGTGGGAGCTGGCATCGTTTCCAGGCGACTGGGTTCCCCAGCTCACCATCATTTGACAGGCTTAAGGAGCATACTGCGAGAACTCTGCAGACATTGTAACCATCACGCCTAATTGACCAATGGGACTGTGCTTTAAGTGAAACAGGCCCATAACAACTGAAGAAAAAAATGAATCTCTTCCTCCGCAGATGGATGTGATAGAGGAGACAAATCACAGGTCACCGCTTGATATATGTGAAGCCATATAATTTTCTAATTTGAGATACAGTCTGCTTGATCTTCAAATGTGGAAACCTTAGGAAATGGAGCTATGAGAATTACTGCAAATCTAGAAGGAAAGCTTTTTATTTTCCGGCTCCTCTCATTTCTATTTCATGCAGTGCCGATAAGTTGATTGCTGATAAGTGTTATTCATTACAATGAGTAAGCCAATTAAAAAGGGAGTTTTATCTAATTTGACAGACATAATTTGCAAGAGTTTAGACTGAAAACTCTCAGTTAAAAGTAGGGTTTAATTTAATTTTACACTTTTTTTCTGGTATATTGGATTAATAGGATTGAAACTTTGTCTTCCATTTACACAACTCTATTGGACTATTTAATTAGCCATTTTGCTGCTCAGGCGTGTGCATAAAGCAAAATCCCAACTGTAACCCAGAAAATAAATGAATAATTAAAATAAATGTATGCTTAAAGGCAATTACAGCAGTAAATACTTCAGCAGCTGCATTAGCACCACTTGTCCTGAAAAGTGCCTGTGAGGAGGGTAAATGTGCACACACCAGTGCTGACTTCTGGTCCTGTGTAGGTGGAAAATGGCTCTGCAGCTAACCTGAAGTAGGAAAATGGAGCAACTGAAATGGGTTCCTCTATTTTTCATGAATAAGGTCACTTATCAGTGAATGTAATGTCACCAAGTTCTCTTCATCAATTCAATAACAGTGTGAAAGTGAAAAAATAGTTGGGTCATTTCTTTGTAATACACCCCTGGGCTTTTTATTATGACTTCATTTCCCCTTGTAATATTGGAATGTCTCTATAATTGTAAAAGTGTAATAGACTCTAATATAATTTCATTTTGAACTCTGAATGGTCTATGCCATCTCTGCTCAATTTGAGTAGAATAATGATTTTTAATGTCCACACATGGCTTCCTGTGACCTTATTCAATCTCAGGGCTGATCAGGAAATATATTGATTCAATTACAGTGCTGATGACAAGCGACCAGAGGAGAGGAGGGAAAAAAGGTCAGCATATATTTGAAAATGTAAATCTTAACAATGTCTTTTGGGTTTGCTGAAAAAAGCCATTATCAAATGCCATTTGGTTCCTGTGGCATGCAGCCTTCTGGCTTTTTCTCCCACACCGATGGGAATAGTTGGAATATTTAGGAAATCCAGAGTGGATTTTTCACCTGTCAACATATAAGTTATATTCAGAGTGTGCACCTCCATTTTGCTGTTATTGTGTGTAATATAATGATTCGTATTATTTCTTGAGCATTGCATGTCCACAGCTGGCCTATTGGAGGCTTCCTAATGACCTTGAGGTAATGACTTTACAGTGCTGCGTATAGATGGTGCAGTTCCTTTGCTGCATAAGCTGATGTATAAGTAAATTAGCCCGTCTGTAGTCAAACACTGAACAAAGCTCTCAAATTCATTTCTTCTCAAATTACATGCACACCACACCAGGCTCAGCTAATTATTTGTTTGGTCATTAAAAACTCATTAAATTTAAACTGTTCATTTGCATACCACTATGTGTTGCATCATAAATTATTAATCAAAGATAAATAAATGAATTCAATTAGGAAAAATAAGTAATGTAACATATGCGCCAACAGAGATCTTGTGTTTGTCTTTCTTTTGACATTGAGATTTTTGCTTTGGATAAACACCACAACACAGCTCCTTTTCCAGCTCTCCTTGAAAGAAAAAGAAAAGAGTTGTTGCACAATGAAGAAAATTCTTGTTAAAAATTAAATGTCTGCTCCAAATGCAAATTCCAGATAATTGATTTTAACAGATTTTAGGTGGTGGGATATTTGTGGATCACAGCTGCTTGGCCAAGAAGAACATACTGGTAAATTCCTTTTGCAGACAACAGAGGAAAATGTTTTCCACTCTTCTGTTTTACATTTAACTCCACCCTTCCCTGCTGTCACTACTTGGCTTTGATGAATTTGAATAAATTGTCATTTTGTCTAGCTGACAAATATTCAAGCAAACCAGCCAAAGACAGGCAATTTTCTTTAACTGAACTCATTACTTCACATCTGCATGTGTTTTGTGGTTAGATCAACTTGTCTCAGAGTTGGAATAATATTCCGTTTAATTTCTACTTTGAAACCCAACTCTCCCTCCTTTACTTTGTGAGTTTTCGTAATGTTGCAGCTGTTGCCTCTTGCCCGGCTCTTGTTGTTACAGCTACTTTATATGCTCACTATTTTCCAATTCCAGGAATTGGTAAATGTTCACCCTTTTTCAAATCACTTCATTAATTATATGGGATTGGGAAAGGTTCTGAGCTAATGGATTAGACTGGTGCTGGCTGGTTCAGGCCTTTTACCAGAGGTCACATTTCATTTGCTGCCTATGTCAAGCGACCAGCAGTGGAGCCTCAGAGGCAATCTAATCAATGTCTGCATGTGCTGTAGGCCTTGAATGAATCCATTAAAGTTATGTGGATGCATCCTGCTCAGAGAAAAAAAAAAGTCTCCAGATACCTTTGATAGAAATTAGCCATGAATTAGGAGGGAAGCTGGACTCATTCTGGATTTCAGCCAAAGCAGAATTAATAGGCCATCAGAGCGTCTTGTGTGCAGAATCTCATTTGTCTGCCTATGCTTTATGAAAGTGCCTCCTCCGTCACTGCATGCTTGGTGTGAGACCCCAGAACAGCCACCGCAAAACTTTATTCATTAAATAAATTTCTTGGAGAAGGCGAGTCAGGGAGGGCTGCAGATCAGGGACAGAGCTGCAGTTTTGGCTTGTGTCTAAGAAGAAGATCATTCTGAGCAGCTGGGCTGAGCGTGGTGTGTGATTGCATTTGCAGTTTGGGTGAACTTACTCTGTGGCCAGGAATGAAGCTAAGAGGAATTTAGTGGGGCACTTGAGGGGGGGGGAATACTCATGTGGGCCTCTTCAGCACCAACTTTATCTCAGCCTTGTCCGCTAATCCTACAAATTGATCCTTAGTGTTTGTGTGTTTAAGTGGAGGAAAAGCTCTGACCAAATCTCTTTGGAAAAGAACATCTGAAATGCCTAAACCTATCAGAGGGAGAGGTTTCAGCCTGGCAATTTTTCAAGCACTTTGCGGCGCACAATCATTACTTTCTGTATGCCGGAAAACACGGCGCATCATATAAGCTAATTACTGGACATATATTTCACTTAAAGAGTAACAGTTTTTGGCACCTCTGACTCACTAAGTCAGAAGACATAGCTTGGTAAACAAACGTCTTCCTGTGCTTATTATATTCACCTCTGTATGACTGATTTTGTATGCATATATGTAAACATCTCAGTGTTTTTTCAGTTTTTCACTAATTGGAGCAATAAATGAACTGTCATTTCTAACTGTTTTAGTGTCATTTTTAAATCACTCTTACACACATTCCTTTCAACCACCAGACAATCACAGCAGCGTGGATCTCATTTCTTTATTTATTTATTGGACTCTTCTATTGTGAAGGTTGAAAAGAGTCTGCCCACACGCTATTAAAGAAATGTTTGTGGCCTTTCCACTTTTCATTGAATTGAAGGAATCCACTTTCATCAACTACAACCAGCAAAACCTGAAACAGTATAAATGCTGGAAATGAAAGTAGGTATTGTGGAATGTCAAACATGTTGCACTGGCAATGGTTGTTTTCAACATCTCATGTTATGCTAAGTGGTAGGTACTAATTTTACCAGAATCTAGTAACTTCTATGCAGTATTCAAAGATCTGCAATATCTGTAACATGTGAAACACCTGATTAAAGGTGCAGCATACATGAACACAAGCAGTCTGCAGTACAGTGTGCTGGGTTGTATGCATATTAGGCAGTATGTAGTTTCACATTTGGCCTATATTTTTTTCCTTTAGTATTAATATTTTCCACAGTATTCAACACATTTAAACAATGTGTGGCCTTATAAAGTGTCACCTAGCGTCCTTAGCATCATCATCGTGGAAGTGTGGATATGTCAAGTGTTGCTGTACTAAATTGGGGGTTTCCTGCATTATGACAGCAGCGTTGCTTCCATCAAGGTGGGGTAATTTTCAACTTATTACTGTACGCTTCAGTGTGAGTGTAAGCGTGTCAAATTGTGGCTACACAGCTAGAGTTAACCAATGAAATCGTACTTGGGGGTGGGACTGTTTAAAAGCATGGGGGTTATTTGTGTAGCAGGAGGGAGGACATATGACAATGGTGCATAGGAACCACCTGCTGTAAAGCACTGCTGCAGTGCTGCTGTGTGAGACCCAGGTCGTCGCTTAATTCACAGTTTGGAAGTCAAGTTCATCAAGTTCTTGTTATTATGTGATTATGTAATTACATATACAGTATGCGGGTTTAGAGCATTTTAAATTATGAGATACATGACGTAAAAAAAAAATCTCAATCAGTTGTAATAGTTGTGAACTGGTTTGTTTCTGCTGTAAAATTGGACATTATAGCATGAGGGTCAGTTGAAATCAAATAACTTGGAGCACGCCCCTAGTGATCAGTTGAGGAACTGCATGATTCCACAAAAAGCCAAAATCGGAGCTCTTGGTTGTTTTTGTTTTTTTCAAGAAAAGAAAAAGGAAAAACAGCACTACTACCACCACTAGAGTTATTAGGTTTGAATTGTTTCTAGAGTGTTAGTCTGGCCTAACCTTTTATGTTTACTTGAGTTGATTGGAAATTGTGTATTGACCGCGTAGAATCAGCAGCAAAACTTTAACTGTCAACTTCTAAATGTAAATCAGCTCGTTGATGGTTAATGTTCCATTATATTTGACCCAGGGGTCCATATAACATGTAATTACATCTTTAACACCAAACAAACATCAAAACTGAACTGATGAGTTAATCTTTACATCCCATATATGAGAGTGTGTACATATTCATATATAAATATACATGTTTTTTGTATATATACATATATATGCACACAACTATATAT
>JBAMYA010000018.1:8933790-8947919 GCA_037176975.1 Arrhamphus sclerolepis
CACATATGTATACATGTATATATATATATATATACATACATGCAGTAACAAACAAAACTCTTCTGCTTCACGTGTGTATCAGAAAGAATGAACCTTTCTATCAGCCACATTTGAGTCAGTGCATGCAACAACTGATCCGCCCTGACAAAACAGCATCAGTAACCTTCAAATGAATTGATCCCATACAAATCAAGGAGCCAACCAGAGATGTGCATCTCAGAAGGGAGGCCTCAGTGCTGCTGCACACAGAAGTTTACTTACTGAACCCTCCAGAGAAGCTGTTGCAGCTCAACCGTTCTTTCCTCTGTGCTGATAAACAACAATTCCCAGAGTCTCTTCGTCTCCCACCGTCCAAATTTACATGGGGTTCGGGGACTTCAGCGCATGTGTGTGGCAGAGGTCAAAACAAGACTGCGTCCACAACAAAAGAAGACTGATAACTTTATCTAAAATGCCATCCTGTCGACAATTCAGTGAAATGCTTGAATGCGTACCTATACCTGAATGTACACAAACTGTACTTATGCCAGGGAGAGACTTGGTGCGTTCATTTTCACGTGTATGCGCATGCCAGTGCTATTATTTTCATGCAGTTATAGACACACCACATGTAAATGAGATCTAAAATGGCTCTCATGCTTGCCCTCTTCCTCCAGTGCCAGAGTCACGCATCATTGTCAGCAGCCGGCAAAACAAGATGAAATAAAATTCTAAGCCGTCCTGGCAGTCAAGGACACCATTCCCTCACTGTAATAGCCTGTATCGCCTAGCCACTCCATGTGTAGCTTTTCTTCATTGCTCTGGGCTTTTATTCCTGGCAATAAGCTCTTTATCACTCCTCAACACAATTCATTTTAAACCACCGTCAAGAAGCAATCAAACCTTAAGTAAGAGGATTCAAAGTCAGTGTGTTATTGTTAGGCAAAGTAGCATTACTTTATTTCTATAATGCACCCAGACAGAGACGCCAAATAGGTAATAATAAAGAACAGTACACTGGAAAATAAACAGTTAAGATTTTTCTCTCTCTCGCTTTCTCTCCCCCTCTCTCTCTTTTTATGGATCCCCAAATTTAAAAGCAATCCTTTTTCCACCCATGCTGTTTCCTCTTTTCTTCTTGCAGTAGCCTCCTTTTCTGCTTCCAAAATGACATTATGTTTGGGTTAGTTGTCTTTCTGCCACGGACACCTATGATTTAGCAATTCTTGACATATCCATTACACCTCACAGATTGGCTATTCACCATTCCCTGTGTCTTGGAAACCTATAGAAATGACATGTACCCTTCCATTTTTTTTTCTCTGATGTCCTCGATTCACAGGTGGTGCGTTTAGAAAAAAGTGGATTCTAATTTCAGAAGTGTTCCCTTACTATTAACTATAGCTACAAGAGGGACATCAATCTTGACAAGGTCTTTTTGAACCACGTCTAAAAATGCAATGCTATTGTGTATTTTTCACCTGCTTCCCACAGCTTGACTATAGACGAGCATTTCAGCTTGTTTGTTTTTTTTACTCCCCACCTGCATTACTTTTGTTTCCATGACAGTGTTTGAGAAAGTGTTCACATGTCATCATTATATATCTTCAATATGTTAATAACTGGGCTCGTCTCCTCCAGAGCAGAAAGATGATCAATCTTATAACAGTTGCAATACTTGATCGAATCGATGTCATAATCTCTACGATCATCTTCATCATCCCAACAATGTTTACCTAGTGTTACCTTCCATCTCCAGCACCCAGGCTGACTTTCAGTGATATTTACTTGAAGATTGATCCTCATGTATTTGCAGTTCTTTTTAATCTCAATTTTTACCTTCTTGACCGTCGACATTGATTGATCCAGTGACAGAGGAAGTTCATGAGGCAGCAGCTTCATCAACCTGTGAATAGATTGTGCAAAACCACATAGCCAAAAGGTCACAATATGCCTGTGTAACAATGAGTGATCTATATTTATTATACTTTGATTTTTTTTTCGCTCTCTCTCTCCTTTTGTTATACCACAATCAATTAGAACTCAACAATGAACATAAACATTACATTTTATACAGCTATTCTATACAGCAAAGCCACTTTTTCCATAGTCTCCATATATCACTGCCTCACATTTGAAACGATAACATCAGCACAGTTCATTTAGACACAATTCCATTTACATAATGAATATGGTCTCAAAGTGCTATCTACAATCTTTTACTTAGGTGTATTCAAATTCAAAATTGGAAAGAGGATAAAGGAGTAACAGCTCTTTACTTAAGATGTTACTGTAAATGCGCACGCTTCATTTGGTTCCAATGGCAGATCCTTTATAGTGGAAACATCTGGGGCGACCAAATCAACAGCCTGGCACACTCTTAGAAAAAAATGAATAAATAAGAGGAACTCTGCAAACAGCCACCCAACTGAAGAGCACCCCAGGAGGCACAAATATCGTTCAATTCAGCCAGACAGGAAAGACTTCAAGAGAGTAAAAGGCAGACAGTTCATTGCAACAGGCAACCCACTAGAATGTAAAGACAATATTTGAATTTAGTTTGAAAAGTCAAACTGTCATGGCTGAAAGAAAATAGTAGAAAGAAAGCTCAGAACAGCTCCAAAGCATGCAATATTACCTGTAAAACAAGAACAGGCGGTATGATGGTATGGGCATGCTTGGCTTCTGAAGAAGCTGAAGTATTGATGATGTGACAGTCAGAAGCAGTGGAGTGTATTCTGAAGTGCTCAGGGATGTACTGTCTGCTCAGATTCAGTCATAGGCAGCGAAGTCAACTGAACACTTCTTTACAAAACATATGTGCAATGACCTGAAGCATTCTGACAAATCCCAAAACATTTTTTTTTTTCAAAAATATAAATATATTCTGCAATGCTCCAGTCAATTATCTGATCTGGTTAAGATGGATGTCACTCACTGCGGACAAAACTACGTACAGGAAGATTCGAAGAATAAATGACTTAAAAAGTAACACAAAGTTCATTCTTTGGTGATGTCCATGGTTTTCCAGACTTCTGGCAAACAACTGCCTGTCATGGATTCTTGATACTGAAAAACAAAACAAACTCTTTTCTTTATCAATATGCTAATTTCACAATTTAACTGCCACCCCCCAAACAAAGAGGGTTCCAGTGTCTTCAGTTAAAGTGTGAATACTGCCCTAATTAAATCTGAGACTTTGCAGTTCAATTATAACGATGTTGTTCTTCACAATCACATTTTACAGAGAAATTTAGGTTCAATCATTCTCAAAAAGCACAATAATCAGTGGTGTTTGTCTAACATGAGATAGTTTAATTCCATGTCCACTATCCCCTCCCCATTTGTTCTTTCACTTTAATACATCAACTTCCTCACCAGGGAGATTAAAGCTAATGCCTTAAGGAGCACAGCCCAAAATTGAAAAGAATTAAGTGTAATTAGCACACTGACAAATGGCTAATATGATGACACTTTTTATATATATTTATAATAAAACCTGTAATCTCACTCCCGAGAACATTAAAATAAATTACGGCCAAATAGAGTTGAGAGCTATTTTAAAAAACGATTTAGTTTTATTTGGTAAAATCCACAAAAATGCAGTGATAATAAGGACACTTTTCCCTGACATTTCTGCTGTGTTTTCACCAGGATCATTACCTTTTATGTCGCGTTGTCCTGCAAATGCTGCTCAACACCTAATGATAGGTATGCCTACATCAAACTTAGCATCATTACAGCAACATAAGAGCCACAGCAGGCAGCACGGCACATAAAAAAGCTAACTGTTCCTTCAGCCTGTAAATTCACCTAATTACGACTGGTTTGAAATTTTTTGTATGTTTCCAGCTCTGTGTTTATCTTCGTGGACGCTGGATGTAAGCCATGCAACAATCCGCGGGCCAATTGTCACAGAGAGACAGGTAGAAGCAAGCAGGGATTTATAGGCTCTGATTGCTATTGGATGAAGCATATTTTCTCCCCCCCTTTGCTTTTCTCACCTGCTGCTTAATGTTATTTCTGCCCTCACAAGAATCTTTCCATGCTGACAGTAATGAAAATAATAATAATGGTAAGAATAGCATCACTTCAATCTCACTTTCGGTGATTACATTGTTCCACCAGTTTCCATTTCTGCTTAAATTATATTTAACTTCATCTGCTGTGGTCCACAAACAGGATTACTGGTACTTATCTGAAATGAAAGTGCATTTTTTAACGCAGTTTAATAACGAGAGTGGAAAATACAGTCCATTGCAATAAAGCTGAAACTAATTCATTTTGATGGCTGTCTCCACAAAGTGTTTCAATTCTTTTTCTCATTCTTTAAACTCTAAGAGAAAGGAGGCAGGAGGGCATTTGTGTAATCTGCTGCTGCCTAACACGACGACGGTGATCACAGAAACACTGAAGCATCTTCATCCAGCTTTCAAAAGCCTCTTCAAAGAGCCACTAAAGGGCCAGCTTAAAAGCAACCAAGATCTTCAAACCCTCAACTTTTCTTGCCAGTCTTGAGCAGAGTGAGAGCTGAATGGGGTGGGCCAGCAAGATGGAGGAGAGGGAAACTGACGCATGTCCTCCTGCATCTGAAGTGGTCAGCAGTTTGAACCTGCTGCCTCCTGTTCCATTATGGAATAGTAACATAGGGCTCTGTTTGTTCGCCAAACACAATTAACAAGGTTTCTGCTGCACATCAATACTGCTATTTGCATAAGGTATTGATCTGAAGTCCTTATAATCACAAAATGTTAATTGCACCAATTAATTCTCAATCTGTTTGTGCCCTTGTCTGGCCGCCTTGAGCCCTGAAGGTCAGTGTGAAAATGAACTGCTCTTTGATTCTCCTCCAGGAAAAGATTTTTCCCAAGACAACACAGTTTGCTACTCTGAAATCAAAAGGGCCTTCCATCCTTTATCATTATTATCATTCCTTGTGAGTAGCAGCTAATGGGTTTGAAATCTTCTGATCTGATTTGTCCTTTTAAACAAGGTTTTTCTTGTCTTGTTCATTAACCAGGGTTGCTTCTTTTCTCTGCTGAGCCATGGCTATTTACACCTCAAAGACACAGTATCCCCCTTTATATTGACTAATAAGTCATTTTCTGAGACAATGCGTTGCCCATTTGATTCATAGCCTTTACTTGTTGTGTGTGCTTTCCTCTGTTTCTGGCCTTGCTGCTACACCATGTTATTACATGCTGAAGCATGACCTCGTGGCATACTGTCTGTTTGAGATGATCAGAATAATAAGTCAGAGCTGTCTATTCACGGCTGCTTTGCCTGTGATATGTAGGTAGGCCAAACTCCTTTTCTGTGAGTTACACACCTTATATTGTTGCAGTCATGATGTGTGTGTATGTATGTATAAATATACACATGTATGTATAGATATGTGTATATCTTAATATATATGTGTGTGTGTGTATAATAAGCAGAGATAATAATCTTTAAGAATGAACACATACTAACACATCAAGTGTTTTACAGAGGCTGTATTTACATGTATCGATTTCTCCTGTGCATTAATTGCTTTTCCCTATATCTTTACGGAGTCAACAACAACACAATTACAGCTTTTGCAATGTGTTCCACTCACCGATATATCTGCACATGGCAGTACACGAGAACCTCTCTTCCAGCCCTTGAACATGGTCAGATGAAAAATGAGCCGCCCTGTGTGAAAGATGAATTTCAGTCCACTACACCTGTGCCACCACAGCAAATGAAAGAACTGATTGCCTCAAACTGCATATTTAAAATGCTTAATTTCTCCATTAAGAAACCTATTTACATGAATTAGTGACAATTAGCATTTTCAGACCCACTTCAACTTTGTTCTCCCCTCCCCCATTAACATTTGAAATTATGGGATGGCAGACATAAGAAACCCCTTCTATCTAATTTGTGCTGACCCCCTATGATGGCCGTCTGGATGATTTTTTTTTTTTATCTGCACCACTTCACTGAGGTGAGGGGAAGGGGATAAACTAGGCGACTATAGTAAGTCACCTCATTATGATTAATCAACAAAAGCCAGAGAATGGAAAGCAACCAAGTGAAGGGCAAAGGGATGCCTTATCTGGAAGAGCTAAGGTGAAAGTCTTCAACCTCACACTCCTTTTATCTAATGGATATTAAATTTATTTTATGTGGCAGAGCTCATGTGTTGTGCCCCTAATAGTCTGCTGCACACCAAACAGTCAGGTTGGGGTGGGGGAAGCGAAAAAGGAAAAAATCTGTGGCCTCTGAGCTGTCAGTGGTTAAGTGGAAATAATGAGGGGAAAAGTTGATAAAAGAGGGGAGAATGATTTTCAGGGTAAGCACCTGTCAGGTTTCTAAAGTTATTGGACCTTGTAGCAAAATCCAGTCAACACAATTAAAATGAGGCCTCAGTGAAGACTTTGTACAGCTTTGAGTATTTTCATTGGTCAGCAATTACAGCCTGTGATTCAAGGGGCTTACATACTCTTAAGATGAGTTTTTTGATGGAGAAAAGCTGTCATCTTCTAATGAAGATGACAGAAGCTGTCATACTCTCCCGATAATTTATTAGGAAAAAAGGGGCCTCACATCATGTGAGTCATATGTAATGCTTTTTATTGCTGTAGTCACTGGCAAGAGAGGAAGAGAGCCCTTGTTTTGATGATTATATTCAATCTTGGAAATATATTAATATGTCTTTGAGTTGCATAAATCCAGAATTGTGTGTGTGCATGTGCATGTGTGTGTGTGTGAACTTATTTTGAACACCATCATTACGGTGTTTTTCTCTTTGAATGATGAAAATGCGTAAATATCTTACAAGTTTATGAAATGGAGTATGAGTTTGTATCAACATTTTACTGAATATGCACTCTTTGTTCTTTAAACATTTTTCTCCATTGTGAAGCATTTTTAACAACATTTATTCAAAATAGTGTATTCTTACTTTTATTTGCTAGTTATTATTATACTAATTCATTTTGACACCAGGCATGGGCTCCTTTCAGCAGCAGCCCACCACTCAGAAAATCTAAATACTGAACGCCAGAAAGTAGCAGAAGGTTATAAGATGGAGAAGTATTGTACATTCAGGAAACCGTTAACTCAGTAGAAAGGGATGGTAGTTTTATTTGGTTATTTTTTAAGAGCTATGGAGGTCACACTCAGGTGTGTAAGGTCAGAAACACAGTCTGAGAAACCTGCTTGTAGGAGTCAGGAAGTTAAACCAAAATCCCTCTGAGAGCAAGAAACCTTGAAGAAGAGTTAACGGTCTCTGGAGTGGTGGTGGATTGTTCTACAATGCAGCCCACATTTGCACAGAAATTACCATATTTGGAGGAGTTTCCAGACAAAAAAAACAAAAAACTTATTAGACCTCAAAAAACCTATTAGAAGATATTAGAATAACCATGCTTTGGGCATGTGTTACAGCCAGTGAAGCTGGCAATATTTCACTGGTAGAAGGAACAGTGAATTTATTCATATAACAGCAAAGTCTAATTGTCAAAGTACAGCCAGTGCAACATGAAGGTTTCACCATTGCCTGAAACACTTCATTCATCTTAACACAAATTAAAATCTCTGCCTCTATCTCCAAAATGCAATTCATGACAAACATCCATAAATCTCACAGAACTTTATAGAAAGGCCCAGGTCACTTTGAGGTGTGAATGGTCCTTGGTCTGTGTGCAGCCCAGCGATTGATCAGCAACCGGCCGAGGTTGCAGTATGGCTAGATTTAAAACCTAAAGTACTTTTCACTTTGCTTCATCTGTCACAACAATTTTGCAACAATATTTTTAATTTCATTTCATTTATATAGTGTCTATTCAGAACATCAGCGTTGGCTACCGCCTGCCTCTTCTCTTCACAGTGGTATCAGGCAGAAGAGGGAGAGAAATGTCTTCATGAATGTAACCAAATTTAAAGCATAAATTTTTGTAAGACCTTATTTCTTTTGGAACAGATAACAGAACGTCACGTGTTCCGTGCAGGAAGCTGTGATTTAACCCAGGAAAAGACCCACAAACTTCAAGATTCACTTAGGCAATCTTATAAATTCAGATCAGATTAATCTTTAAAATTGAATGAAGAAAAGCTAAACAGAATCATGTCAGCTCTTAACTGACTGTATGTTAGCAATGGCTGTTTTAGAAAAATTCACTCCATCTATTCAAGAGTTTTGCTCTGCGCAGGGATTCACTAGTGCAGTATGCTTGAGTCTGGGTGGGTTCAGATGGTCTCACCACCACATGCACTTTAAATCGCAAATTTGAAATGTTTGACTCTCAAGTCAAAGCACTGAGTCACTAACTCTATTGTTTCTATGTTTTTTTGTTTGTTTGTTTTTAATTCTTTTATGCTTTGTACTGCCTTACATTATTTTCTGAGAATCTAAACTGAAATTGGGCGCTGGGTAGCAGTTTGTTTGTTTGTTGGTTTTTAACTCAACCAAAGTGAAATTTTTAATTGGTTCTGTTAATGTTGTGACCTTCTGGTCACCATACTGTCGAATGTATGCATTTGTGGCCAAAACATTAAAATAATGTGGTAAATGTGGATAGATTTTAAAAGCAAAAAAAAAAAAAAAAATACAGGACACACCAAAGGACAAGCAAATGCTATCATCTTATTGAGCGGCATTAATTATACTTTCTTCTTGACAATCTGCTTTCGGGACATTTCTGGCTGTAATCAATCAAAGCAATACCATTTATTCTCTCACAGAATTAATATATATGCACACAAAAAAATCCCCTTTATATTTGTGAATCTTCATACTATCAAATATTTCATTTTTATCATCAATAGTACTTGTGATCATGTAAATGACCACTTCACTGCTTGTACATTCGCACATAGTCGTGTAGTAATCAAAAAACAATGCAGCCTGTTTGTATTGCAAGTACCAGTCCAACGGTATGATCATAATTGTGCTATTGATTACACATAACTCACTTTGTCTGATTATGATTACAATTTATTATTGACTTTCCATGTGCGATGAGTTCACTCTCCTGGTGTCACTCTTGTTGACTTGTATGATCTATGATTCATCAATACCATTGATTCTCCCAAAGTTCATCCATCCATACGTGACTGGCACACCAGTATTTTACATAAAAAAGATTGAGGGGAGGCAATCTGCATGTCAGCAAAATGTCACTATAATTGAGCCTGGCTGATGTTATTGTCCTTTAACGAAGTTCTGACTGTTTTATAAACAGGGTTGGGACAAGACACATCAGTCACAAGGGAGACTGTTAACATTACCAAGGACAAGAGCACCTTGCATCTGAAAGGAGCAGCTGACACCCCCCACCCCCCCAGTGATACTGTATCTAATCTGAATGCACTCATAATACATCTATTGAGAGTGCCCTGACATTTTCACTATTTTGGTTTATTTCAAACTGGAATTTAAATTGATTTTTTTTGCAATATACCTAAAACTAACTTCAAAGATGCTAACTATATTTATAATAGGACAAACAAGAAAAAATAGAAAAAAGAAAACCTGAGTGTGCTTGAATATTCACCCTACCAAAGTCAGTACTTTGTAGAGCCACCTTTTGAATGGTAAATCCATGAATTGGCACATCTGGGATTTTTCTCTCCATTCTTCAAGGCTAAACTGCTCCAGCGACTTCAAGTTGAATGGCTGAACATGAGTCTTTAAGTCAGGCCACAGATTCTCAGTTGGCTTGAGGTCTGAGCTTTGACTAAACCATCACAGCACATTTAAATGTTCCGCTTAAATTGCTCAAGTGTTGCTTTAGCTGTCTGTTTAGGGTCATCATCCTGCCAGAAGGTGAAGCTCCAGAGGTTTTCCTCAAGAATTTGCCTATATTTAGCCCCATCCATCATTCACTCATTTCTGACCAGTTTGCCAGTCCATGTTGATGAAATACATCCTAGCAGTACCACACTTCCACCACCATGCTTCACCTGTTGGAATGTGTTGTTGGGATGATGAGAGGTGTTGGGTTTGCCCCAGACAGAGCATTTTCCTTGATAGCCAACAGTTCAATCTTAATTTCATCTGACTACCTTATCCCATATATTTTGGAGGTTTTTCAACTCATAACTCAACTTTTGTGTTTTCCCTCCTTTTTTTCTGTAAGCAGCTGTGTTCTTCTTGCTATTCATTCATAAACACAGCTCTCTGGACTGGACTCTGGACAGCTTATAGTGGTCCTATGGACCTTGGTCTTTTTGTTACCTCTCTGATTAATGCTCTTCTTGTCCAGTCCATGGCTCTTGTTGGACTGGCCTCTTTTTTTGGCAGGTTTGTTGCGTTGCTGTGTTCTTTCCATTCTGTGAAAATGGATTTAATGGTGCTCCTTGGGATTTTGGGAATTTTTTCTTTTTAAACCCCATCCTGATTTGTATTTCTCCAAAGCGTTGTCACTGACCTGTTTGGAGAGCTATTTAGCATTCGTGGAGCCACCTGTTTGATGCTGCTTCTTGACTGGTAGATGCTGAGGTCATGTTGCACACAGATGGGTTTTAATTAACTGATTATGTGACTTCTGCAGGGAAGTAGTAGCATCAGAACATTTTTACGGGCAAAGAGAGTGAATATATATGCAGAAACGTCTTTTCAATATTTTATTTTATTCCTTTTTTTATTGCAGAATAAGCTTTCTATTCCATTCCACTTCACCATTTTGGATTATTTTGGACAGGTCTCTCCGTATGAAAAACCATTGACGTTTAAGGCTGTGATGCAATGAAACAGAAAAGCATCAAGGTAGGATGAATTTTTTTACAAGGCAAGGTATGGGTCGGTTTTGTGTTGCCACATTGATGGCAAGAGATGTGCTTTTAGTCTAGAGAACAAAAAAAGAACCCATAGTACTACAGCGGCGCACGAGAACAACAGCACACTGAGGCTAACCGCTAATTGGAAAGGCGTGCCACTAATTACAGTTCCACTTGCATTCCCTGTTTGTGTATGTGTGTATGCAGACCACGCTGCGTTGCTGCACGGCTATTTGGTACCAACACACCTGTGCATCCCTGGCAATTGCTCTGTTGGTGGATACCACTGTGACAGTGGGCTGCCCTCAGAGGTCTCTGGATATCCAGTGTAAATCCAGCCTAGTGAAGCTATGAAAAAAGCTAATAATATGTTATTGCAGTCTGGGTCCCCCTGTCGCCTCTCCATCAGAGCACCTCTGTCACCTTACACATAGACCACAGTGTGATAATGGACAATAATGTGGAGTAGCTAAGAGCGAGAAGTCCAATCTGCCTCCTGAGTGGTAAAAGGGCTGAGAGCAAGGCACAGCCCATATGCTGCGTAAGAGCTCCTGACTGTGAGGCCGCATGTCATCCTATCATGAACTGCTGGGCACCCCTTCCACTAGGATATTATTCTGCTATCTTATTTCATCAAACGCAAAGGTTCTATCCTGACAAGCCGGGACCTTGGTGGATATTCCCCTCTAATTACCTTCTCTTCCACTGAGAAGTGCAGCTAATTAGTGAATCGTACACTACTAGATTTGTTTTTGTTATTACCATTTTCTAGACATTCACAAACGTAAACCAGCTACACACGGAGGACCGTTGCCTAATTGTTTCATCATGATGGGTTTATTCATATTTAATGTAGAGGCAAAAACATGGTCATTAGTGGGAGCTTCACAAAGAAATAAATAACTAGATTTGTTGGGAGATCGTTTAAATTTCTCAAAGAGAATCTAAAATCATGACTGACTTCAGGCATGTTTGGAGTTAGTGAAGCGCAGCTGCACACAAGCCAATGAGTTATTGTTATGGTTTCTTTGTTTAGAACAAAGTTTTGTAAAAATAACCTTCAGAACACCAGTAACAACTCCGTTTTCAAACCTAAACATATTAAATATGCTTCCTTTGATCAACCTGGTATTTCTGGCTTTGCTTACGGTAAAATGTTTTTCCGTATGGAAATATGAAAACAGTCTGAGCATATGCAGCAGCAAAACAGTGCATACGTGAAAACAAAGTTGTACAATTTTCAGCTGGTCTCAGATGAGTGCAACATCCTAGAAACTTCTCTTAGACTGCAGTAGACCCCATTAGTTAAGGGTTTACACTTAATAATGCTCTGAAGTTTGTACACACAGGTGATATATGCAAGAACCTTTGAATGGAGCAAAACACAACAAACTTTTAACATAAAAAGAAGTTACTACAGCATCACAGCAGCTTCTAATTTCATCAGATTTAGAGATCTTTGTAATGTCGAATTGTAATTATTGTAATGCTGAGAGGGCACAGGGGGCATTTTATTTTCCCGTCTGATGATTGAATTCTCGACTCCTTCCCCAGCTGTATTATGGTGCGTGAGCATGAGCTTTGTGGGTTTCCAAGCCTCATGGGACCAATTCCCATTATTTACTTGACTGTGACCCCGTATCCTGACCCCCTCAATTCTCCCATTCTCAGAAACCTTTTTTTTAAATTGCTCATTTAATGCCGACCTGCATTTTTACTGGTCCGTAATGTATGTTCTATTCTTGTTCTATTCTTCAATTAAGCTGAAGGTGATTGAGGTGATTTGATCTCCTACACTCCATTTCACTATCTCTCTGCTCTTCAGGCATTCCCACAGACCTGTGGTCACCACTCGCTTTTGGAAGGAAGCTAAGCCTCCACTTGTGGTAATGCACCCTTTCAGTTCACTGCCAAGCTGTGCACCAATGAGGTGGCTGCAGAATTAAGTGCTTGAAATAAATGAATTCATTTTGGCAGAAATGTGTCAAATGACCTTTCCGATACTCATTACACATGGTGCACATTACTCCAGAGGAATACTCATGTTGTCCAGGCTCCAGCCTTGTTTTGTCAAAGGGGAATAGCAATTAATTGAAATAATTTCCATGTGTAAGGGTGTGCAGATCCCTCCTTAAGGCACATCAGCAGGTTGATAGATATTTGGAGTGTATAGTGGAGTCAGGTGATAAGAACTCCAGTCATACTGTGCTAAATGACTGCCAAAGCTTCATAAAACCAATTCAAGGGCAGATGAGTATGAAGGCAAGGAGTAGTAGAAGGAGGGGGGACACTGTCCCCACTGGACTGCTTTTTGACAGCAAACACAACGCTCACTATCCTCAGAAACTGCAGTGTTTTGGATCATTCAAGGCTGAGCACATTTTTCATTTTCGATCCCTTTTTCCTTCTGATTAAAAGGTTGTTTGTGGGGACTGAAGAGTCTCCTTGGAGGTGGCATCCTCCTGCTTGAGTGAATGTTGGGCTTTTCACCCAGCTCTGTGCACAAGAGAGGCGAGCTTATCCTAATGCAGGGACTGTCTGTCTGCCTGCCAAAGAGAGATGTGGCTTTAAGAGGGCCGTACATGGTGTTGATTAGTTTTAGTGAGCGGGTATGCAGAGACCAATAAATTACATATGAATAAATTAAAAATGTACTCTAGCAGAAAATTGCTTGGAAAACAACCACCTCCCCATTAAAATATGTATAGTAATGCCTTTTATGTGAAGTAACTTGGGATTAGATATCACTGTAAATTAACACACCATCCAACCGTAGTCAAGAACTTTTCACTTTTAACAAGGACTTATAAAAGAGGTATTAATTCCAGTGTGTTCAGTAATTAATTTGATATTCAAATTAGCTTACAGTGTGCATTATAATTGCAAATATCCCAAATAAGAGTAGTTTTAAAAAGGGGTAGTGTCAACAAAGACTGATGAGGCTTGCTTTGAAATTGCCATCTGTTTCAAATGTTTACTTGATGCAGACCCAGCCCCTCCCTCTTCTTCTGTGGAAATAGAGGCATCATGGGTTCCTCCTGCCATTTGACCATATGTATCTGTTATTTTGAGGTGTGGAGGGGGTCGTGGTTGTTGGTTGCAAAGCGCACACATATCCGCACACAACACAAACACTGAAGGGGATCAGGAACATCAGCATGTGTGATGAGCTCCCACAGATAACGTCTCCGCAACATTTCCATGACATTGTAGCTGTGTTAGCTCATTACCACAATGTCACAGCAGCAGTGTGAGGATGTTGTGTTGGGTGAGGGTGGAGATGGGGGAGATGGGGGGGGGGGGGGGGGGGGGACAACTCCAGGTCCCAACCCCCTCCAACTCACTTACTCAACCACAGAAAACCCCCTTAAGTTTCTTAAAAACAGAAAAAACACACCTCC
>JBAMYA010000018.1:8951012-8962305 GCA_037176975.1 Arrhamphus sclerolepis
GGGTCAGAAAAAAGTTATTGTTTTGGGGGGGAAGAAAAGGTGGGGAGGTTTTGGGGGTGGAAGGAGCAAAGCAAAAAAAAAAAAAAAAAAAAAAAAAAAAAAAAAAGACTTTAAACAACATTGTTTTTTCCATCCTTCAATTTTCTATAACTACTTATTCCTAATTCTGGTCTGCTGCAACCTATTCCAGCTCTGTCTGTGGTGAAGACGATGCAAAGCTTTTCTTCTTGTGATGACTCTTCCTTGATGGTAATATTTGTGCAGATGTAGCTGCATTCTACAACTGCTCATCAGCACTCCACAGTCTGCTAAAGATTAATGGTGTAAATCACAAGTTTTATTATGATACTATATTACAACTATTAACTGCATTGCAATTTGATGATACTACAAAGTCAGCCACAATACGATTTTGATTTGATTCAAGAGTTAATGATCGAGACAAGTTGATACCATATGTTGACTGCACAAAATCTCAGCTATTCATATTAAACGGCATTAAGAAACTAAACTATCATTTCACAGATTTAAATGAAAAACATCCTACTACTCCAAAAGATCATGTGAAAAGATGTACTGGTGAGAATTACATTTATTAGTGTTAGTGTATTTTTTTGTTTGTTTATTTTATTGATAATATCTGATTGTTTATCATTGAGTTAATGAATCAGCATTGATCAATGGATTGTTGGAGCCCGACTAAATACCCTTGTCTGTCTTTTGCTTTCAAACAAGGATCAGGTAGTTGCCTTTCTCCAAAGAGCAGTTGTCCTGAAAGGTTTGTCTTACAGATCTCAACTTTATCTCACTGTTCCTGTTAACTGTTATTACTTTAAAATATTAATCTTAATAACAAAGACAAGTATCAAGAAAAAAAGTTCTTATGGCCTTCTCTATTTGCAGGTACTTTAAATCTCTGTGTGCTCTGAAGTTGTTTAGAGGGGCCCACAGCTACTGATTGTTAAGGTAAAGTTTTTCAGAACATTTGTAGATCGATATAAAATTTTACACAATATGTCCTTTCCTAAAGATGCCGTGAAAAAGCCATAACCATAAAAAGGCAACTGTGGACTGAGACGCTGGCCAAAGGAATTTGAAATCAGTTAATCTTTTACCAACTTAAACATTTACTTTTGTTGTTGTTTTTTTACCAATTTGATCATATTTTTTAAACTTGTCATGTCATCAGCATTCAAAGCATATTAAACTGCAACCAACCATAAGCACACTTAAAGCTGCCAGTGATGTTTCTGACTATGACTAGGAAAGACATTGATTAATTTTCATTTTTACTCTCTTCATGTTCCAAGTAGTCCCACATCATCTCCAGCACATTGGTTGGCCCACAAGCCACACTGGTATTGCCCTGATGAACAAAGCAATCCGTAAGAATCCTTCTATTATTCATTTAAAGTTTATGAATGCAACAAGAGAAATTGGTGCCTTACTGTAATCCAAGGATCCTCTAGCAGCTGATGAGTGGACATGCGGTTGGCAGGCTCCTTCTTCAGAAGGCAAGTCAATAGATACTTTGCTGTTCAGACAGACTCAAATCAATCAGTGAGTTAGTAGCAATCTGACCCACAATTAAAACTTCATGAATGAAATATTTGTGTTTAGTTAAGAATGAAAATGGAGATAAAGTGTCACCTGCATCACTGACTTGGAGCCACACGGGTTGTTTAAATTGAACGTCTTGTTTCATAATATTCT
Source organism: Arrhamphus sclerolepis (assembly GCA_037176975.1). NCBI lineage: Eukaryota > Metazoa > Chordata > Actinopteri > Beloniformes > Hemiramphidae > Arrhamphus > Arrhamphus sclerolepis. Next base: position 8,952,726 of record JBAMYA010000018.1, read on the forward strand.
TATGTAGACTGCTCCTTGACATGTAATGAAAAGGAGCTTCTCCACAAAGCCTGTGGGAAACATAGCTCATTCACTGCATATTCCCAGTATACATCCATGAGTAAGAATGTTTTATACATATATGTGTGTGTGTCTGTCTCTACTTACAGCATAAACATAATGACTCCAATACTCCACACGTCACACCAATGGCTGTAACCACGGCCACTCATCATTTCAGGCGCTAAAAATGACACATTACAAGCACACAAGCCATGTGGCACAAGTTGTGATAATTTGCATTCACAGTTGACAATAAGGCATAAATAAGGTATAAGGTATCAATACGTTAATAAACGTGTAGAAAACAACTAGGCAACAACAACCACAGGTTTCACAAGTTATTTTGTGGGTAATACAGCTATTTCTTCGCAATCACTTCTTAGGGCAAAACTATTTATTTTTTTGTTTGTTTGTCTCACCACACTCATTTTGTATAACCTTGAGGGATAAATGCATTTTACACATACATCAACAACAAGAAGTGAAAAGCTGGCATATGGGTTAACCAGCCTGTGGTCATTGTTAGTGATAACCAGTGAGGCCTTATGCAAGAAATACAAGAATTGGGTTGAAGAAAAATCCTTTTTTTTTAAATATTAAATGATAATCTGAAGCATTCTATCACTCAAAACGTAGCTCCTATGGTCATTTGTGTGGTCTACTAGCATAATATGGAAAATACAGACATACCCATATAAATGAAAGTCCCACAAGCGTTGGTCAGTATTTTTTCTATCCCTACACCACCTGCCTTCACCGACATTCCAAAGTCTGTTACCTAAATGGAGAAAAGCACTTGAGAAAAACATTAACACAAAATATCGTGGCAGATCTATAGTATATCTACATACAGAACTGTTCTGTCTGCACTGCAATTCTTTAAATTTTGCAAAAGGCCAACACATCACTGCAAGCAAAAAAAAAAAAAAAAAAAGACTACATTTTCTGAAAGTTATTCACAATGTGTTACAGGCAAACCTTTGACGACACATCTAGAATTTGTGAAAGAACGTATATAAAAAAGAGACTGACTGAGATGTGTTTATACTTGGCTTTGCCTTCTTTTAGTCAACACACCACATCTGATTCATCGTTGGTGAAAAAGTGCCCAACTGAGGCTTGTACTCAATCTGGCAGAGAATGGAAGCAGTCGCAAAGTTTAACTGATTATTTCATCATTTTACCCTGATATCAAGGCTGCCATCATCTTCATCAAGAGAATTTTTCAGAAGAATGTTCTCAGGTTTCAAGTCTCGGTGTATAATGTCTGTGAAGAGGAAAAACTGGATGTAATGGGAAACATTTTTACACAAACATTATGGGTACAGATATGTGATGAAATTATATCTATACAATTAGATGTTGCTATCAATATTCATATCAACATCAGAGCTGTAATCTTTCCTAAATCATCAATTAATTCCTGATTAAAGTGAAAATAAACTGTTAAGTTTGTATATTTTAAGGTGACCTTTCTCCCGGTCCAAAGGCAAGAATTATTACTGTATTCCTTGTTAGCAATGAGGAAGATAAGAGAATCAGTGAAGAGGCCTGTGGTAGTGTACTGCTTCCAAATAGTCAAGCAGAGAACAAACGTCCACACAGAAATTAATAGCCTAACTTATGACTGACTGGTGTATTTGCTAATGAACACAAAACACATGAAGTGAGCTAGGGGGGCAAAGTTAATGTTAATGAAGGAAGGGGTAATAATAAAAGTTAGCCACGTAGCGATCGCATCATTTCACATAACCTCTGGTAACAGAGTTGTAAACGGTAACATGAGTTCTTTCTATTATTGAACTTTAATTTTACAATTTTCTTTTTTTCTTCTTCCTCTTCTTTTTTTTTTTTTTAACCTTCATTCAAACAGGTTAGTCCCACAGAGATCAAGGATCTCTTTGACAAGAGAGACCTGGGTCACACTCACAATCCTTCTTATGGGCAATTTGTAGTAATCGATTAACCTAACATGCATCTGTTTGATGTGTGAAAGGAAAAGAAAGCCAGATGGAGTTCAAACCCACACAACCACGAGAAAAACATTAAAACTCCACACAGAAAGGATCACTGATGGGATGTGAACTGAGAACTTTCTTTCTGTGAGGCAACAATGCCAACCACCAAGCCACCATGTTGCCACTATAAAGATAATTTACTTCTACAAGAGCATTGTGTGGCTTAAATTTAACTAATGCCCTCTAAACAACCTAAACATAGTATATATTCAAACAATAGATGTTAATGCCACAAGGAAAAAATAAATAAAAAAGTTAAAAACTAATCTAACAACTTTCCAAAATATGGACCTGTTGAGTCTGTAACAGACTGCAGGAATGCTTGTTAACAAAAGCAAAGAAGACACTTCCAACACCCTTCCTTGAACCGCCACCTCATCATGTTGGAGGGGTTTATTTGCCCAAATGATCCCAAGAGTTATGTTGACTAGGGTCTGAGAGAGGGGCTCTTTAGCAAGCCCCTGGTAGCATGGCCTTTACCCATGGGGTCTCAAACAAGCAGCATCCTGAGAGCTCACTTGGTCAGCAGCAGTTTTACTTCAACATACCCCAAGTTAATTTCTGTCTCCTCCCCTTCATGAAGCTGAAATGAGTTCAGTTTAATCAGTAAGTCAATCATATAATGATCATTTTGGAAACGTCTGAATAATGACATGTTGCATTTGCATCAGTAATGTATATTAAGAATCTGAATAGATCTGTGCCTTTCTTTGTTACAGCTTGCCAAAAAAACAAAAAGACAACTATGATCTTATCCTTCCGTGCATCAGAACTATCACTCACAGTATGTCCATACTTAACACAATACACCTTGGATTATTATATTATATATTATCACTTTCTTAATAACAATGGGGATATTGAATATACTTTATTATATTTCATTAGAAACTGAATGAAGCAGAACTGCGAGAGGAGTGGTCCAACTCATAAGCTTCTCCGTCCATTTGCGACAAAGTCATCGGATAATCAATATGATTTTAATTTGATATCATTAATTGTTTTAAGGATAACTTTATTAGTATCCTGTTCCCACTTCTGTGGAACAAAAGTTCCTTCAGGATTTACCAGTGTAACTAAATGTATCGACTACATCCATTCATCTAACGTCCTTGAATGATTTTTTTTTTTTTTTGCATTCCTCCAAAATGTTTTTAAAGTGAATTTAACCAAGCCTGTTACATTTGAGTTATCTGTCTGAAATACATTTTATAACTCATCTTCAACTGGTTCAAAGTTGGGTATTTTCTTCGCTGCAGAAAGTCACATGACTGTAATAAAATCTCTAATTCAACGAAGAGGAGTGGGAGGACCTCTTCTGTTTACTGGTGTTGCCATGGTACTTCATTGTAATGGAGCTCCATTGATGATGACTTTTTATAGTTGCGGTAACTCAAAGTCAACATACTCAGTTACATCAACCAACTCTGAACTCCTGTTCTAAAACCAGAAACTCAGAGTTTCTTGATTGAGAGTTTGTTGACTCCGATTTAGTTTTTTGACAGAGTTTGTTGAACCTCCTTTGTGAAACGGACCCCCGGTTGTCTTCCCTGTGAAGTGTTTTGGGCACGTCCAGCTGGGAGAAGGCCTCAAGACTGACCCATGGCACACTGAAGCAATTATATTTCTCAGCTGGCCAGGGAATGTCTTGGGGTCCTGGAGGACACACCTAGCTGGGGAGAGGGAGGTTTGGGCCTCTCTGTTTAGGCTGCTGTCCTCACCAACATAACCCGGATAAGTGGAATTTAATGGCTGGATGGACACTACCCACAGATATACAGAGACGCCTGTATTTATAAGTGATGGTGTGACATATCCTCCTTTCTACATGTTCCGCACTAGACAAGGCCATCATGACTCAGTTGAAAACATTTAATACCCTCTTTGTCATTCATTAAAATAACATTACCTCTTTTATGAAGGTAAGCAACAGCTTCAGCTAAGGAAATCATGATTTTTCTTGTCTCGTCCTCTGTGAAGAATTTTTTTTTATTTAGCAAGTGCTTCAGGTCACCTCCTTTGCACAGCTCCATAACCAAATAAATCATCTAGAAACAAAAAAAGAAAAAGACAGTAAAAATACATCAATTAATATACAGTAATTTTGTATACTACTTAAAACACTTAAGTGGAAACATACAGTAGCAGATTATGATATGTTACATGCAAAACACTCAACTATGAATTTGATTAATGCTGAATGTGTTTCCTAAAGAACAGAAAAGCTTACCTTAACGGTGGTGTAGACTGCTTCAAGATGTATTATGTGAGGGTGATTAATTTGTTTGAGAATGTTTATTTCATTATCCAACATTTCAACCTCTAAACTTCCTGCCTGATGTGACAGAAGTTAAAAAAAAATCACAACAGAATCCATTGCTCTCCTTACATGGACCTCTCTTATTAGTGAAACTTTTTTTTTTATCATCACACAGAAAAATAAGCTTCCCAGTGGGATTCTAAATTTACTCACCGTTGGTCTGCAAACCTCTTTAATAGCCCATTTTGTTTGTGTCTCAATGTGTGTGACTTCATAAACGGCTCCAAAGCCACCTTGACCCAATTTTCTTCCATATTCATAAATATCCTGTGCAAATTGAGAAAACAAAAACCTTAATGCCTTTATAATCTACATCCACTCACTGTCACTGACTTCCATTAAGCATGTGCTCAAAATGTGAAGATCATTTTATAGCAGTTTAAAAAAAAATTACCTCTCAACTCTCAACTTTAAAAGTGTGTCCTAATTTGAAGTTTTCTAGAAAAAAAAAACTTTTTTGGTCTCTGCAGAATATAGTGTTCTGAATTACAGATAATTAAGTTGCTGTTGCAGTTTGTTCAATTTCAGGTCTAATTAACTTGATTATTATCTGTGTCCATGCTAGACTGAGCATTGGCTGCTTTGGATTTAGCAAAAGAAGCAGGGAAATGAAAGGGGGCTAAGCAACACAGAGCTTAGACATCTTCTGGTACACATAGTGTGCACTATGGAGGTACCTCCATCACTTCTAGGGCTATCACACTTCTTAGTCATAGCTCCACAGCAGCACCAGGGTGGTAACAGATCTAGTACAGAAGCTCTTCATACCCTGAGGTCTGCATCATTCTTCAGACGTATAACAGGCACATCCCTCTCCAATGTAGCAGTACTGGTCGATGCAGACGCTTGATTCATGTCTAGTCCTAAAGAATTCTCCTTGTGTCATCAACATATGGAATCAGGGGACAGTCATTATCACTCTGAAATCAGTCATGCAGTGTGAATTTATACAATAACAAATAACTCTACTGACTGGCTAAAAAAAAATTATTTTTGAAGTGCCATTATTATTGCCAATTAATGAAGTCATGAGGACTGTTGTGACACTATGCTAAACACATAGATCTGCTGTGTTCATGAAAGGCACACAGAAAATACTAGGCTGATGAGCTGAAGCGGTGTCTGGCAAGCCTTGTAATACTGTTTTTTTGTTTGTTTTTTTTTAAACCTACAAGAGGTTACATAAATCATTGTAGCGTTCAGTCTACATTCATACATTTAAATGAAGAACAGGAAATTACATTGGCTGAGGGGGTATTTTACTTGCATGTCAATCATGTTAAGAGTATCACCCAGATTGACCATTTAGGCCTAGTTGGCTGAATGGCCATGGGGACATCAGTGAGCTGTCAGCAGCCTGTCGGTACTCAATCATTTACTGTGAACAACTCAAAGACGGCATCTCTGACTGAAAATGGATAGCATGTCAAATATCTAGAGCCAACTGAGGAATCTCCATTCGACTGATAATCAATAAACAAGCAGGAAATGGGCTGATGATTCCATGACAGAGGTAATCCCGCAAAGCAAGCAAGAGAAACTGTAAACTCAACTGAAACACAACATGCAACATCACAATTCAAAATGGAAAACAGATTTTTACTACAATAGTTTTTCAAGTCCATAACCTCTGTAGCACAATGTGCTGCTTTGTGTGTACTAATACGTTCTTTTACCCGTGTCTGTTTTCTTTACCTTTCAATGTTCTGCGTTCTTAATCAATGCCTCGTTTACTACAAGTATTTTCTTGACAAAATTGGTTCAGAGACCAGTTAGGTGACCAAGTCACTGGCAGACTGTATATAGTGTAGCCCCAAACAGTCTGCAAAATAAATAAGCCGTAAGCAGTGAAGTCAAATGACTTCCTCACCACCACGGGAATCCTATCCATCAAAATAAAAAAAATAAAAAAAGATTTAAAAAGCTGGCAGAACAAGGGTCAAAATTCAGTTCAATTCAAATTCAGATTCAAAAACACTTCCATAATCCCTGAAGGAAAATTCAGTAATCCAATGAAGTAAAATGGTTGCTTTACTGTGATAGAGATGATAACACTTAGTAAATGAAGGAATGAAATATATTGCAGGACTGCTTCCTCTGGATCAGTAAGTAGGTTAAGCTTCTGTTGCTCATATATGCTAATATTTACACGCATTCCTACATTTGCTGTAGTGAACACTGAATATATCTTTTGAAGTAAGATAGAGGGGTGATGGGTTAATTGTGCACTTCCAGTCTTAGATAAGGACCTAAAGCATGTACTTATACAACATATGCTACCCTCTTTTGGTTCAAAGAGTGATATCATTACATAGTGTGCCTTTAATTTTTGGGTTTTTTTTTTTTTAAGACCACTACATGCTTTTAATATGTACTTTATTCTCTCCACTCTATGCGACATATTTCTTTGTTCGCACACTTCACTGGTTAGTCTTGACTGCTCCACCAGCAATATTCAATACGACTTTGGATTTGCACACAGTTCCAGTTTGAAAGTCTGTGCAGTTCCACTGCAAAAAAAAAAAAAAAAAAAAAAAAAAATCAACAATCTGAACGTCTGTGGTACTGTGTAAAATAAGATGGTTGAAGATTAGTATTACACGGCCACTTTTGAAAAATGATCAATCAATTAAACAAGGTTCCAAAAGTCCAGCAATTTCAGCCATGCATACAAACATTCTTTTACACATGCAATCATTACTGATGAATGCAGTACTTTAACTCAAGTTTTGGACACCTTCCAAAATATCAAAGAAATTAAATTTTCATGAGGGTAATCCCAGAAACATACCCTACGGTTGTGTGAGGAATCACTGACTCTTTAAAGTACTTCTCCTATTCCAACTTGTCACTTTTTCCATTATTGGTTTATGACCAAACTGCAGTCTCTGTCTGAGCCCATATTCACTTTAAGCACAATTTAGCCAGCTTGAAAAACAGTCTCTGATTGGTCTCTAATTAAATGTAAAGCAATTATCAAGTGATGACTGGGAGCGATGAAGTGGATCCACCACACGTACAGCAATTAATTATTAACAAGGAAGCAGTGTCTTTAACCTCTTCACTGTAATGCATTATTTTAGCCCTGACAGGGTTCTCATAACAGGCCTGTCTCTCCCATTATCTCCTGTCTGTTTTTCAATCAAAACGATTGTGACAGCCTTTGGAAATCTCAGTCACCTCAATCAGAGCTCATTTGTGGAAGACAGAGGCCGGTGATGAGTGTATCACTGCGGTATTGAGGTGACAGGAGGAAGGTCCTGTGCGCCTCAGGTGTCTCCCAGACAGGGGTCCTTACACCTAGATCTCTGATGAAGGTCATGTTTGGGTGAGACATCTGACCTTAAAAAGGCACACTGAGACACAGGTCTTGAATTCTTCAAATCTGGGATATACTTGCAATCTTCAGATCTGTCTTTTCAAAGTAAATGTAAAGGTCAAACTACAGCCCAAAACACAAAATATACTGACCATTACAAGCAATAGGATACTGTCATTTCTGCCAAACCCCACTACTTTTGATGGAGCCTGTCCAAAGAACACTCAAGAATTGCTAATGGAGTGACAAATACATCATCATTTAGTGGCATAAATTGCTGGAAATACAATTGGGATTTAAACCACTCAGTTGTTGTGGGCACAAATTTTACCCCTGTGCCACTTGTGCACCTAAAATGCTTTCCATTAAGGATGCATTTTCTTTCCAAGTACCTGTATATAACTAATAATGACTTGAAATTTCAAAAAATTCCCTGAAGGACTAAGTCCAAAGTGCTTCTGTTCCTTTTTTCTTGACTTGATTACGTCAACATGAGAGTACTTTCAAATTCTGCGCATGGCCATCTTTTATTTCATCTGTACACACAAATCTGACCCAAGAATAAATATAGGACTAGGTCAAATAATAACTAAACAGCATAGAGAGCACAAATCTAAGCAGCAATTTCAAAACATGATGATCACAGGCACACTAAAAGACAAGCAAACATCATTACAGAGCCCAGCCCAGGAGACACAAGCTAACGTCCACGTTTTACACAGTGTTTGCCTCATCTCCGGTTTCAAGCAGGAAGTAATTAGAGCTGACAGTTCATTAGACCTTTAAGTTCATACTTGCCTCACCTCTCCATCATTTTGTCAGACAACAATTTCTGCTATTTACACTAAATAGCAAAAACTGATAATAAGACAGACAATCCTGTACATAACGTTTAGAAAAATATATTTCCCCAGGATATTGTTGAATAACTAGACACATAGAGTCAATGTCACTTTGAAACATAGACGGCAGAGACATACAAAGGATAGATGACTCTGATCCTTTGTGACTTTTCTCCCCTCAAACCAGCTTGTCTTTCATTACCTCAAGGTAATTTATATTTACTCTGTCTCACACTCTCAGTGTCAATAAGATTGCAATAAGGACTCTAAACTCTCCCTAAAGCCAAGTTCAGGCTGCAAGATTTTAGATGCTGTCAAATTGTTGTTTAGTAACTGTTGCTCCCTGCCAGCCCCTCCCTGACTAATGTCTTTGAAATAAATGCTAAATATTTGGTCTAAGCGATTCCTGAACACTTTTTTCAGCACATATTCAAATCTGTTTTACCATTCAGGAACTTATATCAGACATTAATGGTAGAAGACTTTCATTTACTTTTGAAGAGTTTTAAGAAGATAAATGAACTACAAAATGTGGTCAGGTTACTGTGACAAGCGACCTTGGCATCACAGATTTTGAACTGTATGTTTCAGTCCATGCCATCTACTGGGAGAGTTCGCCTGTGTTTCATCCCAGTGCTGCATGTGATGTAATAAACAAAGTTGTTGCCAATAATGATTTCTGGAGGTTTCAACCAGGTTTCTCTTTCTGCTGTACTCACTACTCTACAACTGCTTTCCAAATGGTGCATCTTTAACTTTTACTTTCCTACATTTCTAAGTAATTTACACTGCAGCTCCCCTTGGGGGATTAATAAAGTATTATTCAATTTAATTTAATTTAACAGTGTTTGCCTTTGTTCATTAGTTTAGGTTTATAATGCAGTGAACCAAAATTAGAGAACAAGCGTAAGAGTGGACTTTCCAAACACACCAAAGAACATGTTCACACCATGAACAAGTAGAGCAGTAAGGTCAGATTCCATTACTGAGACACAAATAGATACAAATATTAGTTCAGAAATGTCTAAACTCATATTGT
>JBAMYA010000018.1:8977307-8992169 GCA_037176975.1 Arrhamphus sclerolepis
GTGTGTGTGTGTGTGTGTGTGTGTGTGTGTGTGTGTGTGTGTGTGTGTGTGTGTGTGTGTGCGCGTGTGTGTGTGTGCATGCATATGTATCTGTGTGAGAGGAAATGAGCTTGACTGATTAATAGTGGCTTTAGAGAGTTTAGTACAAACAAGTCTGTGTGGTTTACCAAGCCATGTCAAGAGCTGTAGGTAAAAAAAACTTATTTGAGCCCACAGCAGTTCTACAGAACCACGTGTGAAAAGAAAAACTTAAGAACGAGGCCCAGAAAAAAATACCACCACATTTAATCTCAAACCAAACTCAACTGTTTTTCTCTGTTCTGTTGCTTCTCTGGGAAAATGCTTTCATGCCATAAATAGTCAGGCTATAAGCATGTTCTTTGTTTTCTCACTGCATACTAAGTAGCTGTGACTGTTTATTTCAATAAAGACATAGATCAAACATTTAGTTGGTTCGCTTCATAGAATTCTGCACTCATACAGATTAACTAAAACACTTTTCTATTTATTTATTTCTTTGCTTTACGAGTGTTGCATCTCCTGCACTGCATTAACGTGTGAGTTTATTATACAGAAAAGATGAAGAGATATCTGGTCATTTTTCAAAGCATCCATATTCTTGTGCATGGTCACATGACTCTGCTGCAGCCTATCCCCGCTCTCTTAGGGCAAAAGGCAGGACAGATCCCCAGTTCCTTTTGTTTTTTTCAAAGATAAATAAATAATAATTTCAAAGATAAATCTTCAGGTTCTTGTTCTACTTCATAATGATATTATTAGAAGAAAACAACACAGATAGATGCAGTTTTCAGTATTTGTTTTTATGTTGTCATGCTAGCTCCTCCGCCGCCTCTCCCCAGGTCAGCTTCCCCACTATACTGATCACCAGCCTAGACTACAACTCCCAGGATCCCTCTGTTCATACCAACATAGACTGCACCTGTGTCCTCGTTATTACCCTCATGTGTTGCACCTGTGTCTCTGACTATTTATATTCATTTTCATCACCACCTCCTTGTGTAGTCTTGTTCTGTTCATATCACTACATGAAACCAACACTGGCTAAATTGTTTCAGTTAGTTAAGTTCTACAGTGCCAACGAGTGAGATCTGTTATTAAACTTCCTTAATCTGACGTCTGCACTTGGTGTCTGCTGTGTCCCTTCTACATTTAGAGCTGAAGAAAAAACATAAAGACGCTAGTGTTGCTGTTGAGGTGAGCAGCGCGTTTGGTACTTCGATATGTAAAAAAGACCTGCTTACGTCTTTTCTAAAATCCACTTCTGATCAGCATGTTTCGTGGAAACCAGCATGTTTCTATGAGAGAAATGTAACTGTAGACAGACTTACAGAGTTTTATGTCGGTGCAGCTTCTCATGCAGCAGTGGCAGTAGACGTGGTGTCATCACAGGAAGTAAAGGCTTACATATTTCTTGAGTTGATAATATCTACTGCCGCGCAGTTACGGCAAGTACAGTAATTTACAGTATATAAAAATGAGTTTGCATTAACACAATCTATTTAGGACGTGCATCTCCTATCTGAAAAGGGTTAAGAAAAATACTGTTCTTATGCAGTTAAAGAGGTGGAGGGTCAAAGACGGGCAGGAATCCTGAGACCTCAAATGGCAGCACAAAAAACAACAGCAGCACAGATAAAGATAATCCTACAATCAGCAAAAGGGTCTACCTAAATACAGTATTTGCTATTGATGATTTTATTTTATTTTGTTTAAATTTCCAGCCTCGGCACCTTCTGAATGAACATTTACTTTTCGGTCTTGTGAAATGATGTATGCGCTTCATTTTAATGGAAAAAAAAGCACCTTTTAATTTTTATACATCATGCCAACTGTATGTATTACATGCTTTAATTTCTCTGTATTAAATATCTCATGTAGAAAGAAAAAATACTCAAAGATTTGAGTCATCAGGGTTGGATATTTCTATTGTTATAGCATTTGTATTTCTACTGTCTACGGTCCACTACTGACTTTTTCTCTTACCTTGCCTTCTCTGTGGTGTTTAAACATCAATGCAGGTCGGGTCCTCGGCAGTTCTATGGCTAAAGAAGCTTGAAGCAGCTGCTGTTGGACCGGACTCTGCTCCCTCCTGTCCAGCTGCAGTTCCTCATTCAGCAGCTTTCTGCTTTCAACCACTGCTGTTTGTCCACAAGTCTTCTCCACGCTGCATCTGTCGTCCCAGCTCTGTTCAGTCATTACATCCCTGCCCGTTACTGTCTGGGTGAGCTGCTGCGGAGATGTGCTGGTTGACAACTTTCCCCTACACTGGCCCGGCCTCAGCTGAGAATGGCTGTCTGACAGAACTTCTCTCTGATGTTGATGACAGGACAGATAGGGTATAGACTGAGAGTGCGGTAGGGACTCAGACCCTCGGCTGCAGTTGAGCTGGATTGGTCCAATAATTGGGACAGGAGATGTAGGAGAAGGACACTGCAAGGAGCTTTCTGTGTCCCAACATCTCTGGAGCTGCTGGCTCTGGTGCAGGGAGGCAGGAATCAGAGCAGGCTGAGTACAGGCAGAGCTGCACAGGGTGGCTTCCATCTGGCTTTTGTCCAGACTTGCCAGATCTGGCTGAGGGGGCATGCCATGCAGGCAGCACATCTGGGGCTCACAGCAGGCCTGGTACCCACAGCCTGGCTCTCGGCCCCTGTGAACCACAGTTGGCAGAGCCAAGCAGGCGATGGGCTGCGGCCTCATAATACTGGAAAAGGTCAAGCCTGAAGGATAGGAACAGCTTCCCCCCTCAACAGTCAGCTGACCTGCAAAACAACAGTCACAGTCAGAGCTCTGCTTAAAAAAAAAAAAAAAAAAAAAAAATTGCGTCATATAATATGCCATGCATAAAAATACAAATAAGAACAAAACATACTTGTTAATATTTATTTTAGTTTTTGTGTAGAATGCTAATGTCAGTTTTTCAGAAATTGCATTAATTTAGTCTGAATTTAGTCAACATATTTTCATGTTAAGCACAGAGAGCTTACTTCTACACTCTTTTTCATAAAGTCCATTAAACATGGAGCGTTTTGATACGGTCATCCCACTTCAACAACCTTTAATTTACCTAAAGAAGACATCTGCTTTGTCCAGTAACTTGCATCCCAGTTAAATTTGATTTTGACAGGACTCCAAGAGTCTGAATGGAATGATGCCTCAAGCAGCTGCTGCATCTGGAGGGAAATCTGCAGGAAGAACATATTACAGAAATAACAGGGTGAACTTTCTACCTTGGGTTTGAGATTTCCAAAGTAAAAGACAAAAAAAAAAAAACAACACTCATGTGACCCCTCTATTCTATAGTAAGCAGAAGAAGAAATCTTTGGTACTTTGCCCTCTCCGATGAAATTGGTTGTTGATGGTCCCTCTGATGGGTCACTGGACTGACCCAGTCACCATTCAACTGGTGTGGGATCATCTCTGAGAGCTTTGTGCTTTATAGTGTTTTGGTGAACTGCACTCAATCCTATCTGTGTTTCTAGAATAATCTTTGGCCAAATCTTTGACTCTGTCTAGAGTAAGATACGGTTGAAACCAGAAGCTTACATGACAATGTATAAAAGGACACTTTTTTTTTTCCTCACTCTGACATTAAATCAGACTAATCAGGCTGTTTTAGGTCAGTTAGGATTAATAACTTCTATTTGCTAAATGCCAAAACACTGAGAGAAATGTTGTTGAATATAATTTTTTGTCACTTTCTACAAAGGCAGGAGTTTTACGTACACTAAGATTATTGTGCTTTTCAACAATATAAAAAAAAACACAGATGATGATGTCATGAGAGTTTCTGATAGTTGACAAAATTTGAGTTAATTCGATGCCCATCTGTGGATGTATTTTAAGGCATACCTCAAACCTCAAACACGAAAGAAGAAAAACAAACAAGAAAAACCATTTGAGATGTCCATTAGAGTTATGGTTATAATTTCCAGACTGAAGCAACATCTCATATCATCAGCCAGGAAGTTAAAGCAGGAAACTACTAAGCTCATGTCTCCAGTGCTCTTTGGTAATATAAAATTTGCCAGAACAGGCACACATGGATCTTCCAAATGGATAGTGACCCTAAGCATGCCAGCAAATTAATTACAAAAAGGCTAACGGACAACAACGTCAGTGTTTTGGAGCGCCCATCACAGAGCCCTTATTTGAATCCTATAGAAAATTTGTTGGCAGAGCTGAAAAAGTGTTTGTGTGTGAGCAAATCACCCTACAGACTCAGTTCCACCAGTTCTGTCAGAAGGAATGGACCTAAAATCCAGCAGACTATTATGTGAAGCTTGTGGAAGGAAATCCAAAACATTTGACCTACAGTAAGTCATACAGTTTAATGGGTATGCTACCAAATACAAAGGACATGTATATAAACTGACCTAAAATGGGTTAAAGTCTGATTTAATGTTAGACAGTGAGATTTTTTTTTAAAGCTATGTGTCCTTTTTTTTTATACAGTGTATGTAAACTTCTGGTTTTAACTGTAGATGTAAAAGGATGACCCTGCAATGGACTGGCAACCTGTCCAGGGTACCCCGGCCTTTAACCCGGAGAGTTGGGATAGGCTCCAGCAGATCCCTGTGACCCTGCACAGGAATGAGCAAGTATAGATAATGGATGTATGAACAGATAACTATATGAAAATATTTATAAACCATGACTGATTTAGACACAGGTATCAAAAGTGACTCATTTCTAAGTGTGTGATCAAAGCCATTGAGGCCAAGACTTTTTGTTGTTATTGTTTTGTATGTGTTTAGCGCCAAAAATACCATATCCTACACCTCCCTATAATGCATCATGTCTATTTATAAACATCACCTGCCTGATAAATGCATGATGCCTCCATCCTTTAAGCTCCATGCTCCCAGTAACACAGACTATAAGCAGTTTCTGAGGCCACGCTAAACTAATGCTACGAAAGCAACTTTAGCAATTTCCTCAAACTTACTATTGTACACAGAGTAAATGTACTGTACAACTCCTTTTGCAGCCTGAGTAGCAATCTATGACAAAGAAATTGACTTTTGCAAATACAAAGTTCCACTTCAGATTTACAGCTCTGAAAAAATAAAGTACATTCTCTTGCAGTTCTAAGGTTTCACACCTCAGGACATTAAAACCTTTACAGAAAAAAAAAGAAAATGAAATCATGGCTTGAGCTTGCAAAGCTGCATCTGGGCAAACCACAAAACTTTGGTCATAATTCACACCATTATGTCAAACACAAAAACAAAAAAAAAAACTCAAACACAGCGCATGAGACAGCTCATACTAGCTTCAAAGCACAGTGGTGCTAAGGTGATGACTTGGGCTTGCTTTGCACCTGGCCACCTTGTAGTCATTGAGTCTTTCACTAATTCCTCTGTACAACAAACTATTTCCACATTAAGATGTCTGATATTCAGAAAGACAATGATTTCACAACACATAAACAAATCTAAAACAAAATGCCTGATAAAATTAGTTCTACAAATTACTGAATCAAGGTCTGTATTTAGTTTTTTTTTCATGCTGCTCCTGCATTTAGGCTTTCATTTATTTTTTTTTTTAAAAAAGAATATTGTTAAAATGTTGAGGTTCTCTATGGGAGCGGCGAGGGTGGATGGGATCAGGAATGAGTACATCAGAGGGACAGCACATGTTAGATGTTTTAGACAGAAAGTCAGAGAGGTCAGACGGAGACGGTTTGGACGTGTACAGAAGAGGGATGGTGAAAATATCAGCAGAAGGATGATGAGGTTGGATGTGCAGGGAAGAAAGCCTGGAGGAAGACCCAAGAGGAGATTTCTGCACGTAAAAAAAAAAAAAAAAACAGACATAAAGTTAGCTGGTGTTGGAGCAGGGTTAGATGGAGGCGGATGATTCAATTTGGCGACCCTTGAAGGGAACAGCCGAAAGGAAATAAAGATAAAGGCAAAGTGTACTATGTCATGAATTGCTGTTCATCTGATGTTGTTTACGTGGTAAGAATGAAGATATAGAAAATCCAAAAATTTAAAGACATAGCTTTTTTTAATGACTTTTAACACTTTTAAAAAGTTTAAAAAAAGAATCACATTGTTGCTTTACTTCCTCAAAGAAGTTAACAGCTTCCCGTACAAGACTCTGTGTGCTCGTGTGTTAAAATAGGATGGCTGACATGTGCTGACTGTCTCACCAGAGCCCTGCTAAAGAGAACCGGGCCTCTGCAGTGACTGGTCGTGGCCCAGGTGATGAACTTCTGAATGTGATCCAGCTGGCCACATATCTCTATTGCCCCTTGCAGCTGGTCCTCCAGACGCTGCTGAAAGTCCTCTGAAATCTTCTGCAGAAAAAACATGGAAATATGTATGAAGTCACATATATTTACTGGCAGATGGAGCACACTTTGGCGAGACTGTAGTCTAATCAGCAGCCCTTTTTTTTGACCAAAGTAGCTCCTGTGATGTGACTTTAAGCAACTTTGACAGATTATTATTGGCTCTTGTTTGCTTGCTTTCAGGGCCGATTACATCACAGCAGTTATGGATTCTCTGCATGAACACTCACGGCTGGCTGAACGATAAGAAGGAAAGAAAGAGAAAGTAATTACCTCCAGTTGCTCTATTAATAGGTTGGCTCGTTTGTTAAGCTCATTCATCATAATCATCTTTGCCATTTTAATCTGGTTCTCTGCCTTCCTGTGCGCAATCTTTACTCCATGAAGTCTATACAGACAGAAAAACGGAGAAGGGCTTCATTTCCATCCAAAATGTTAATTTATTCATTTACATACTGTATTTCATGTTGTTTGATTATTGACCACTTGTAGCAGAAGTCGCCCACAGCTGGGACTATGAGTATCACCCTGTATGGGTTAAAACGAACCTGTCTTCTATCTGTTTAGCATTACTCTCCACTGCAGACCTCCTCTCTTCCACTTGCACCATCAGGTTCTCAAACAGCCATTGCTGATCCTGCAGGGCCTTTCCAATCTGCACCACCCTAAACACATGAGAGACCACAGCATTCACCAGACAGAAAGTTCACTAATTTATTCTTTGGCCATGAATAAGACCAGAATTAAACGTGTTTCCCCATAGGACAAGACATTATGCAGGTGACCTTCAAGGCAACGAGTGCACTGTAACATCACAGAAAAACAAAAGGGTATGAATACTTAATGGAAGTTGGGCTGGCCAAGGGTAGTGTATGCAGATACACATGATAAAAGTGACAAGGCAGTTAAAGAGCGTTTCAGCGGAAAGGAAGTGTTTAACCTGCGGTTAGCCCTTCTCTGCAATGTCCTTGCACTGTGT
This sequence comes from Arrhamphus sclerolepis, assembly GCA_037176975.1. NCBI lineage: Eukaryota > Metazoa > Chordata > Actinopteri > Beloniformes > Hemiramphidae > Arrhamphus > Arrhamphus sclerolepis. The sequence continues at coordinate 8,984,603 of JBAMYA010000018.1, forward strand.
ATCTGAGGACTGACCTGTGGTTTTTGTGGGAGGACAGGTGACAGCTGCTGCAGCACAGAAGGTCACATGACTCACAAAAAAGCTCCAAAGGCTCCTGTCTGTGAGAGTGGCACATGAGGAGGGAGCAAGGATACGACCCCGGGCCTGAAAGACATCCAGAGAGAGGAGAGAGAGGGGACGAAGAGCATGAAGCATTAACAGCAGTCAATGTGCAATTCACACCCCCAGCTAGAGCAGGGTGGGTAGCATGCAGCATTATAGGAAAAGCTCCTCAGAAATGCATTTGAAGAAGACAGTAGAGTGCCACAACTTAAACTGAAATTTTTAAGTGGAAACGTAACCATCCAATTCTACTGAGTTTATCTGTAGAACTAGTTTTTTAATTAAATCAAGTTCATTCATTTTAAAAATAAAGTTGCAAATCCCAAAATGGCTTGAGGTAATGCATGATGCCTCATCTGCCACGATGCTAAGCCATTCATTCTCATAAGTGTTAAAACATGTTCTTTGAAGTAATCAGAAAAGGACAAATTGTACGATTTACATACTTCAAAAGCCATAATTACACTCATATAGTATGCCCCAGAGGTTCATGCTGCTTTCTGGATCTACTAGAATATTAATATATGTTTTAATGTTCAAAATCTATCTGAATGATCTGTCTCATACTGCACAGAGCATAAGCAGTTCTTTTTCTTTTTTTTTTCTTTGTTTATTTCGTCTGAAAAGCTCTGTTTTAGTTTGCTTCTCTTGAAGGATTGCCAGTTTGTTCAGACTGAAAAACAAAGAAATGTGGATTATTTTCTGTTCTTGCTACAGACAAAGAGCTCAATCCCTACAACTAGACAAAAAAAAAAAAAAAAAAAAATAGATTTTAGTTTGTCACGTGTTTATTTTAATGCCTGATGTTGGTTGACTATGAACATATGTCATATGTCTCACTATGCAACAGCTTATGAGGATTTTTTTTCTTCTGTTTTTTGTAAAAGAGCACAAATCAAATTTGAGTGGAGAATAATAAATCATTTTTGCCTCCTATTGTGAGAGATGGACACATCCCAGTCCACTTTCATCCATCCACAAAATGTGTCTCACACTTCGACCATGCGCACTTAGGAGACCGGAACACCATTTCATACCATTAGCTTTTAATGCATCATCTTATGTGTTAGAGAATCTTTGGTGCAGTACTTTCAGTGGTGTTGCTGCTAGCAAAGCCTAAATGAGAAACAACAGTCATGTCTTTTTTTGTGTGCTTGCATGTGTGTGTGTATGTGTGTATGTGCGTAAGGCAGTTGTCTTCTCCACCCAGAACCCCTACAAAATGGCAAATCATCATTTCATTTCTGCCAAGTGATATTATAATGGTACAGTTTCATTTTTGTTTATCTGCTTAAAAACTTAGTGCAACATCCAACCTCAAAGAGATTAATTTATTTAATATCAACCAGGATCTGGATCCATATAGACCTACATATTTTTATTCAGCGTATAGGTGAACATCTACATTCTTTAAATGCTCTTATTATGTTTTGGCTTTTATATAGTTAAGAAAGTAATTAATGTAATCCATTATGCTTCAAAAATCTTGATAGGTTGATTTTATTTTTTTTAGCACTTTTAACACTTACAGCAGAGCAATGGTAAAGATCTTAAGGAATTTGTCACATAAGACAATTCAAAAGAAAAATAATAATAATATTTTTGATCATTGGGCTACACTTTCACCATGAATTTCTGGTGTTTAATTTATTAACTGTGTGACAGCCTGACTGTTTAGAAGATAAGAGAATATTTTGCTAAGGCTGCAGATCTGTTCACAACAACTTGATTTTTTTTTTTCAAATGATCACAATGACAAAAACACAAATCTAACCAGTCAACATCCATACTGACAGACTAACAATAACCAGCAGATGAATCAAAATAAGATATGATGAGTTAGATTTTCAGTGTCACACGAATGCTGGTCTGCCTTCCATTTTGATACAAAAACAATGAACAGATGTAGGAAATCAGCACAAGCTGAAGGAAGTTGAGGTCACATTGGTTCATGTGCTGAGTGATGAATAGGAAAGTAAACAATTTACCTATAGACAGCTTTTAAAAGGACCACCACCTACACACATGCATATCAAGAAACAGCTAAATATTTCTCAGACGTGTCAGAATAGGTCAGAGAAGAGAGTTTTGGCCCAGAGGACACCCATCTAACAACAACTTGACAGGTCTAAGGATGCGGCCCTGCTGCTCTCTACTGGCCAGCTCCCCGCAGCTAACCTCTTCCTGCCAGCAGATGATCACAGATCTCTGTGGTAAAGAGCTGAGCATCACCTTGTGTGCATCAGCTTGATATAACTGGCCACATCCTGTATGTTTGTGCCGTCACATAGCTTTTCTCGCAAGTACACAAACAAAACAGTAACACTCCTATCTCGCAACTAAAGCGTCTGGGACCTGCTCATTATTATCTGACAGCTTCTGCAAAGGCTTTAAATAGCAGCACACTAATATTAGCAAAAATGAAATCACCCAAGCACCAAGGAATCTGGGCCATGTGTTAAAGATAGGTGTAATGAAAAACATGGATCTCCAAGAACTATAATCAGCCATTGCCAACATCATGTATTATTCATTGCAAATGGTTTCTGCTGAAGCATGATTAATGATAACAAACGACCAGAACAGCGAGAAGAAAACAAAAAGGGCTTCCAAATGATAGATAATGGAGTCAACAATAATTTGTCATACAGTGGAGGAAGCATAATCTTGATATATACATAAATATATCTTGCCTTGTCCTGTAGGCGGCAAGGAGCTGGAGCCTCTCTGGTGCAGGTCAGGACACTGGGCGGCACTGGGCCGCTGCTGCTGGTAGGAATCTGAGCACTGGGAAGCGGCATGGACACTCTGATGCTGGTGCAAATCTGTGCACTGGTAACACAACCACTTGTTGCAGAGCGTACAGAGACTCTGTGCAAGTGTTGCTTCAGTGCACTCTGAGCAGATCTGAAAGAAAAACCTCTGCTGCTCAGTGCTCGTAATCCGTAAACAAAAGCACACCCACAACACTACGTGAGAAAACAAAATGAGGTGGCACATGTAAGAAAAACGTGTGTTTCTGCTTCATTTAGGGTGAAATGACACCTCAAAAGTTCATATGTCATCACACTTAGAGACTTTCTTTGGGGACACAACTAAACCTGTGGAAAGGCATTAGCTGTTATAAATTCGTCATTTCTCTTTTGACCTAATATGATTACAGAGAGAAAGAAATCATTATTATAACATATCTCCATGATGGGCAGTCATACAAAAGTGTAGCCTTGTAAGCATGACTTTACTTCACCTTTTATTTCAGATAATAGCAATAAAAAAAGAATATCAAGCCTGTCAGCAGAGAACCCTCAAGCGATCTCAAAAGATAATGCACAGCACAGGCTTTTTAACTCAAGTTATGTTTTATTAATCTATTCCTGCAGACACGTTCTTCATCTGCAGTTGACTCTTCTTACTAATTTAATAACTTGTCAACACCTGGGACCAAATCTACTTAAAAAAAAACAAAAAAAACCCTGCACCCTGTCCAAAGGCAATGGCAGGGGTATTCCTAGCATCGAGCATGACATTTGCTGGTGAGAAGACAGAGATGTCAACACAGAAAGTCTCCCATTGCAAATTCAGAAACTGCTGCAACAGACAGAAGCAATCTCCTGCTGTGTCAGAAAAGAAAGTTCAAAAGAAGAAACGAGAGAATGTAGAAGAGACATCTTACCTTTTCCATTTCAGTGCTTTGAGAGAGCATGTGCTGTCTGTTCAGCTGGAGGGGGAAGAGAGGAGAGAAAACAGCCTGACGTCTCAGCAGCAGAAACACTGAGGCTTCTACCTGAGGCAGGAAGCAGCGCGCACCGAGAGGTGGCCCCAGAGGAGACAGCTTACATGACAGCTTCTCTGTGCTCTCTCCTCCCCCAGTTCATCCAAGTGTAGGACCCCTCGCTGCAGAGGGAGAGAGGAGTGTCATCTTCACATTCGTTCTCAGCTCACTGGTGCTGCCACTAAAAAGGAGAGAAAATCTAATCCCTTTTCTTAAATAAGCCTGTGCATAATAATTGGGAATTAGGGAGATAACATAATTATTTTTTGTAGGGCAAAATATCCCCGGAAGCCCTTTCCAAAATGGAGGAGGAAGGAAGACCAAGTGACCTACAATGAGGAAGGAGAATGAAACTGTAACATCTGCACCTTTAGGTTCTTTGGAGTAGGCAATGTGAGGCGAGGTTAGGCGATGTTAGTCCTCAGTTGAGCCAGGTTATGTTGGACTAGGTTATGATGGGTGAGCTTCACCTTCTTCCCTTTGTCAGCACGAGGAGGGGACGGGTCCCAGAGGAGCTACACTCTAACGTGGAACACCAAAACCAGGTCAGGCTCGGATAAGCTCCAGATGGGACTAAAATACACACCTGTGATTCCCTCTAACATTGTGAAATCAATTAGGATTTTAGCATAAAATGGCAGAGCACAGGAACAGTACACAGTGAAAAAAACAAACAAAAGAAAAGAAGTTCCCTGTTGACTCATAAGAAAATTAAAAAACTCAGAAAAGAGATATTTATAGTATGCTTACTGTATACACATAAAATGAAGAGTTTTGTGTGAATATGAAACCTGAAAAGGGGAACAGGGAAAGACAGTGATGTTAAAAACAAACTTAACAAATGTTTACCAGCAGATAAAACGCTGAATCAAACAGCAAAGATACCTGGACTTATGCACAAGTCTGCCTAACAACAACTCCAACAGCCTGACCTACAAATCTGACAATGTTCTCATCCTTGGATGCTTCAGTGGGGAGCTCAGAGCAATCCCATTCCCCACTGTGCACTCAAAGACCCAATTTGAAACACAATTAGTCAGTTGTAGTGCACCCTGCCCTGCTCCGTAGCATTTTCAACCTCTGCACTATCGTTCTCTACACCTTCACAGCATTTATCTTTCACACTGAAACCTCCTGCCAGCTTCTGTGCTCTGCTAAGCTGGCACTCGATACACATGCCATCTCGAGAGACGTCACCATAATAGAAACCTGAGCTGTGATCTCTCCCTTGAAAGCACCTCCTTTGCAACATCTATTAAAACTGAGGTGATAAGGTTACAGAGAAGGCAGGATTATCTTCAGCCATTCTGAAGTTATTATGCCACTTAACTACCACTCCTCTCAACCAACTTAGTCTCTGTTCTGCAAAGAAATCCACAATAGAAGACACTTTGCTTTCTTAATATATACCAAATCCAAAAAGGTCCTTTAGGAATAAATGACGCTGCTAAGAAGGTAAAAGCAGAGCCCCTGTGGAAGAGTTCTCCTGGATTAAGCTTCAGCTGCAGCAAGGAAAATTAAATTTCATTTAAAATCATGTCCGTCCATTTACAACTTAAAGTGCCATGGCTGATGGGAACTTTAAAACTGGCCGGGCCGTGGTTCAGATGTTGGAGTGGTTGTCTTCTGATGAGAAGGTTGGCGGTTTGATGTTTACCTCCTTGAGGGCGTGATACTGAGTGTATAAATATAAATAGAAGCGTTAGCATGTGAGAGTTTAAGAGTGTAATAATGAGAAATATTTTGTGCAATGTAGTGCTTTGTACAACCTGGACAAGGCTGACTAGAAATGCAATGAAACTCACATGATGCACTTAAAGGAACATTTATAAATTGTTGGCATCTAAAAACAGTAGCAGTTCAAAAAAGGTAGACAGGCTGCATATAAAAGATGGATATGGCCACTACATCTAAACACTGAAGCCAAAGTACAAGTTCTGGAGCAATGCCACAACATGCTGGCACTGAAAATTGAAAGTCCCAAAACAAAATTCATGAACTTTAGTTATTCATCAGCTCCATAAGCTCCCACCAACGCAGAACTATGACAACTGTCACAACATAGTGACGTTAACAGTCAGATGAATTGCAACATGACCATTTAAACTGAAGTTGCACTGAAAGCATCTGATCCGTATTTGATTCAGGGCCACATATGAAAGTGGCCCGGGTCTGATCTAAAATAAAAAAAAAAACTTCCAGTTTCCAATGTCATTTGTGCTATTCAGACTATCATTAAAGCCGGTTTATGTAGCAATAACACTTCAGACCACATGTAGAGCAGATCATCACAGAAAAAAGGTCATGCGCCAGCTCCTGGTGTAAGACATAACAAAGTGCACCTCTAGTGGAGCACAGTGGTATTACAACATGTGCTGGAACGGCCTGAGTCATTAGGACAGTATTGTCAGTGGCTCTTGTGACAACACAGTAGTACTTGACTTTACTCCATGTGGCCAGTAGTATATAGGCTAATATGATAAAAACACATCTATTTACATTAAAGATAAAGAGGTTAAAAGAGTGTTCCAACTTTAAAACATCAAGGAAAATCTATTCTGACAAACCCAAAGGTGCATTTATACTAATAAATCTTAAAAAATAGCAACATTTTAAAAACTATGACTATGCTCATTATTTTGTTTTGGATAAGGAAATGCCCCAGTAGTACTTTGATTAAAAATAATCCCGCTTTTCAGTGTTAAAAGAGAACTTTGATTTATATCAGCATCATGTGTGGATAATCCACTGTAGTTGTGTGAGATATTCTTGGCTCTCCAAAGCTCTGGGAGTTTGGGGTTTCCAGCGGTTCTCCTGCTGACATGCTCCGTTTGCCTCCCTGTCTCATCTCTTCACGGATGTGTCACTCTGACAGCACTTTATTAAAGCGTCTTCGATTAATAACAACCACGTCAGTCACATCTCAGTCTCAACTCTGCCCCCGCATCCTCAGCCTTCCTCCGCATCAGCATCCTCACCTCCAGCGCGTCACTGAGCGTGATATTATTTTTTAGAAAGTGCGCATGTGATTACGCCCCTATCATGGCACCGTAGACGCGTCCATGGCACAACAGCACAAAGTCTGCACACATGTAGTTTTCCGTATAGACCACCCAGCTTCCTGAAACTGTATCTGTGTACACATTAAATACCACTCGTTAAGTGTGCGGCTCGTGCAAAACACCCTACCTGCCAAATATGAGTGCGCGCGCGTGTGCGTGGATGTCAAGTGCCGTTCTGCTGCTGTCTGCCTGTCACTCACACGATATGTACTGATTTTTTTTCTCTTTTCTTTTCCTTTGTTTTGTTCTCTTTTCTTTTTACCTTGATTCCAGCAGTGTGACTCCCTCCATCATCGGGATGTCGCTCTCTGGCCCGGACAAAAATTTTGGAGATTCCAAGTCTCGCAGTTAATCGTGAGATTTTGTCGTGCAAGATTTCTGACGTTTCTCAAAGCCAAAGTATGACACTTGGAAAAACCACTTGATTATATTGTAAAAGGGCTTAAGTCATAAAAAATAGAACATGGCAGCAATGATTAAAAGTATTTAAATCCACTATAAACGACAAAGTTAGAAGTCTATATTATAAATAAAACATCCATTACAATTTATCCATGATTGCGCAAGGAAAAACAACATCTACACATATGTGTGTGTGTGTGTGTGTGTGTGTGTGTGTGGCAGAACATAA
>JBAMYA010000018.1:9003477-9017421 GCA_037176975.1 Arrhamphus sclerolepis
CCCACGCAAGCACGGGAAGAACATGCAAACTCCACACAGAAAGGCCCCTGTGGAGGCTTGAACCAGGAACCTTCTTGTTGTGAGGCAACAGTGCTGACCACCAAGCCACCGTGCTGCCGGATAAAATAAATGTGTAATTTTATTCTAAATCTTTGAATTATTATCATTCAGTCACGTACATGTCTATATAAAAAAATAAAGCTATTAAAGGTCAATTTCCATCACTCAGGTTTTCACCCAGGCTAAATTACTCTTACTTTCCCTTTTACAAGGTATAACTGTTAAGAGCTCTGCACTTTGGCTTTTCTTCCTTTCAGCAGCTCACCTGATGCATAGCAGAATCCAACAGACCACTCTTACACTTTCACAAACAGAAGGAGAAGTTTCTAAGGTTCTCACTATAATAACTTCTGGTCAAATGAAAGACTTGATCTATTGCACATTTTCAGAAAAACCACAATGACGAGGGTTGAGTCCAATAAAATGCATCACAGTGAGATTACAGTACTTGGTCTGCAGGGGTGGCGTGACTCTGACATGTTGCTATAGTTAAGCTGAAGGCTTGTTGACGCAATACCAAAAAGCAGCAGTTCTGTTTAACTTCGACAGCTGTGGTATAACATCTCGATCACAAATAGTAGCCCGTCTTTCTCACGATCCGTCGCTTGTTGACAGTGGCTGACCCTCCTCCTCTCTTGCTTCCACATACTGTCCAGTCCATCTACACAAAAAGAGTGAAAATAAACTGTGGGCCTGATCACACACACACACACACACACACAAAAAGACCTCTAAATCAGTATGGATAAAGATCAAGACCAGGGATCAAACTTGGTATGGAAATGCACTCTGAGATATGCACTCTTTTAATGAGGAATGTTTTCCATGTTTGCCATCATCAACAGCAGACAGAGCATTCAAGAAAACACAAGATAGTCCCTTTTTACGTAACCTCATGCACTCTCAGTCAAGAGAAACTTTACTGACCACAGTTGAGAACAAGATACAGAGAACTGGGGTCAGTAGTATAATCAACGTGCTGAGAAAAATAACTCCCTCAGCCTTTTCCAGTGTTCATTTAGGTTACATTTTTACCACAGACCTTTTCATCTCAACTTCCCACGAGCCAAATTGCTGAGATTAACATGTGTCTTCTTGATGGGGTAAAACAGAATTACACCAGCAAAATCCAAGTTCTACAATAACCGCAGCATTCACTCTTTCAGGCCTCTTCCAGTTCACTCCTAACGCCAAGCACTTGTAGCTTTACTTTGGACAGCCTGATTTCCATTTGCCTGAGGAGGGCTTGATAATTCCAAACAGATCCCCTCTCCTGGGTTTGACGAGTTCCAACAGGGAGTGACGGGGCACAGATCTCAGAAAACCTTTGCCACAGGCAACACACAGTCAAACACACCACTGACACCAAGAGGATCACTTACATTCATTGCCCAACTACACACTCCAGGGAGAAAATTTAACTTTCAATGAAAACACTCTGCGCTACCAGAGGTTGCCACTCAACTTTGGAAAGAAAAAGGGACATTCCCGTCAGATCCAGATGCAGAAGTCATAAAAGTGGAAGAAAATGCTTACTGGCCTCCAAATCTGCTAAATAATAATAACAACAACAACAACAACAGCAGCGATGATAGTAACAGTAATAACAATAACAATAACAATAATAACATTATTAATGATAATAATAATAATGATAATAATACCATACTTGATGATGCTTTTGTGTTTGGGGTTTGTAAATAGATGGATACAGTGGTTTTTAGAAATTTTGCACCATGTTTAAATATTTTAGCAGATGTTGTGCAATGGCTGTGTGTGTTTTAAAAAAAAAAACACTGAACAAAGCAAAACAAAACAAAACAAAAAAATCCAAAAGCACCACAACAATTCTAGAAGGCCTAAGAACACCACAGGATTTCAGAAAATATGTTTAGGAAAACAGAAAACAATAGAAAAACAGGACAGAAGTGTAAAAACATACCAAAAATGCGTGTGCGCACGCACGCGCACACACACACACACACACTCATAAACACATGATCCAGGCTAGAAATGTTTGCCAATAATGGCTTGGTGAAGCACACTGCCAGCTCCGTCAGGACCATCCGGCCCAGCTATAATGTTAACAGGACCTTGTGGTTGAGGGAAACTGGGCTCATCTGGGATGCTGGGGTGCCTTTAATGTCTCATCTGTACTATGTGACTTGAAATCATCACATCAGCCCCTTTTTGAACACATTAATGACATCAGGACTCCAGTATACAGATGTTTTTGGTGGTTAAGATTCTGACTTCACCCCTTAAAACCAGCCGCTTTGAACAGAGCAGAAAAGACATTGTTCAAAAGAAAACTTTTCTACTACATTCTGCTGCTGTTATTTCACAGACATTTCATGAAGTTGTGTGAAATTCTTTGGAAAAAAAATGTCATATGTCTCCTCTAAGACCAGACTGGGCTGAGATTTGGTGCGTCTAGCTGCATTCAGACAAACAATGGAACAATCATCTCTGGACCAGTTTTCTGAGCTGATTTTGGGTTCTCATTCACACAGACCTACAGGAAGTACCATTCTTTGGTGTTTTTGCCAAAGATGCATCCATTTTTAAAATGTTTTCTCATTCTAAAAGAGGGTAGTCTATTCTATTAAAAAAATGGAGTGAACATTTAACAATCATCGTACATTTAACATATGGCTTTCTGGAGCCTAAAAAAAGACATCCAGCTCTGCAGCTCTGAGGTCTGTGCAGAGCTGTTATGTGTTGAGGTTTGGGAGCTAACCCTGACATTTTAGCTCTCACAGCCCTGCCAGGCCTGGCTCAACGTTTGTGAGGGTGAACTGGTAGACACTCCAGGAGGATTAGTCTGTGAAGGCCAGAGAAGAAGGAAGGTGCATGTCAATGTTTAAGAAAGAGAGAGGAATGCAGAAAAATGTATTACATCCTTTGAAACTCTGTACTGTATGCATCGACCATTCCTGCCATGGATGAGAACAAAGACAAAGGCTGCTACATTGAGAGCAAACCATTTCAACTGTCAGACAACAGATGTCCCGAAAAGCTCCTGAAAACCATTCATCAATGTTACTACTCTTCCCAAGCTCAAAATAATACCTGGAGGAGTAGAAGTAGACCTATAGGGAAAACAGCACATGGTGTATTTTTATCCCTTAGTAGAATGTATCTGCTCATTCCCTTAGGCCCTAAATGGTTTTGCCTCACTTCCTGTCTGTAAGGATTTTCAGCCACCGGCTGTCGCTCTTACATTAGAAGCCATTTTACAATGAGAAATTACCTCCCAGTGGGGAAACTCCAATGCGTGTTCCCATTAAAACTACAATAATGTCTGAATTTGATTATCACCGTCTAGAGAGCAGATGAAATAAGTGCAGGTGTGCTTGTCTGAAGTATCTACATGAGGACAGTGTCTATACTACTACTGAGCATCGACTTGCAAGTTTCATGTGAACAGGACTGATGGAAAAATCAGCTGGTCAGACTCCAGCAGCAGCCTTAAGCAGAGCACCCACGGGGGGAAGAGACTGTGACCACTCCAAGGCCCACGCTCAACTGGAGGCCCCCACTGAGCTACTTTGTGGCTGGACCAAAGCAGCAGATGTCTGTTTCTGCCAGACTGCAGTTACAGCATAGGTCAGCTGAATGCCATAAGACTGAGCGATGAAGCAGCAGTGTGACTACAACATCAACTAATGTGCTTTTAATCTTGTAAAATAAGTGAAAAAAAACCCAACAAAAATCAGGTGCACTGAAAGGAGCCAGAAAGTAAGAGAAGCTAAAATGAAAATGTCTGCTTTTGGTGGTATTTGACATGTTTCTCATCAGTTCCTCACCGAATAGCTAAATATGAGAAAGGATAACAACGGCTGAGTAGTGTTACAAATAAATCAAGTCAGAATGTTAATTCAATTTGTTGTTTAACTTCTTGTTTAACATATCTCAGCACTGGCTGAGTCTTGTAAACTATTTTATATTCAAACAGGCCTGCCTGTAGCTGTCTATCATTGGTGATGCAAAAGCGTTTAATGAGCGCACACAGCATTATCCTCAATGAAGAAACATATGAAAACAACTGTCAACTTCAATTATTTATTGGGGTTGTTTTGTTGTTGTTTTTTTTAGCAAGTTTATCAGACAAGATTTGTTTGTTTTTTGGATACAATAGAATTGGATTATATGTCTGTGACTACATTAATTCAAGTGCTTCCTAAAATAATAAGGGTATTTATACTGGACAGTTTTGATACCTTTTACTTGTACTCTACAGCATTACAAAAAAAAAAAAGAGGCTCTTTCAAATTAAGATTGTGACAAAACAATTATCATGAGCTTGTGGGATCATCATTTAGAGCTATATGATATTTTAAAATGTATGTAGTTAAAATGTTTGGTAGATAAAGTGCTTTGGGAGAAATTCTTCTGCAGTGAATACTTTTCAAAATTTTGAAATTATACAATAAAATAGATTTTTACTTGCTATTTCGCAATGCAGTATTAGTCATTTTTATGAGAACTCTTATTGTTGTAACAGTAAAATGGTTTCATTAGAAGGACACCCAAGCAATGCCCCGCCCCCACTCCCTCTGTGCTAGGAGTTTAGGTCTGCCCTCTGGTAATATCCGCATCTTGCTCAACTCCTTGGAATAAACATCTCAAATGTTTATGGTGTGTCTATTTCACTTTACCGCACTGGAAAACCAGTCACGTCATTAAACTGTTTTTTTGTTTTGTTTTGTTTTGTTTGCCCAAGCTCTGCAGGGCATGTTGCAGAAAGTGTTATGCAGCATTGCCGGCCAAAATAATAACATGAGCGTGCCATCAAATTTGTAGTTTGGAAAATGCCTGTAGCAGCACTAATAATTCTACCAGCTTACAGTTCTCAATCTTACCACCTTTAATCATAATCCTGCAGCTGAATGATGTGTTGGTTATCTGCACTCTTGCTTTCAGTAAATGGATCTTTACTAAAACACAACAAGACGCCGCATGCTCTAGACACATTATGTATTGTACTTTTTCTCATGTATTGTTAACACAAGGGGAGGCAAGAGTGTGTTTTTGCCGGAAAACCAATCAGCCCTCTGTACCACAGAAAAGTGAACTTGATTAATTTACTGTGGCCATGAGAAAAGCTCCAACTGTTTCCCTTCACAGTCAATTTTCACTCTGTCCTCTCAGACAAAGACCTCTGAGATTTTATTAAATTCTTCTCTCCATTTACTGTAACAAGACAATTACACGCAATTAGAGTATGTAAGCAATATGAAGAACACAGTCTCGTGTTTAGTCTAAATGTAGTGTGCCTGTTGAACTGTCAGTAAAGATTACAGGTTTAATGTTCAGTTTTAATTTACGCGTTACTGTTATAATTACTGTCTTCATGTAGTCACATCACGCAAAGCCACTGAGATATAATACGTAGTAGCACATTTAACTGTACATCTGGGTGTCTTACTAACACGTAGATCAAGAACATGAACATACAATCTGCATAAAACAGTTCTCAAGTATTACCCGAGGACAGACAGAAAGACTGTTTACACATGTCTGCAGCAGTGTCAAAACTCGGTCAACACCTAAAGGTCAGTCGACTGAAGGAAACTGTCTGAGCCGACGTTCACGTGGAAGAAGATAGCACCAACCAACAAAGGTTTCTGTATGTGTAAGAGTGAAGTAAATGCAACTATTGCCTTAAATGGTTTTTCCTCTCCTGTTCTTGCATGTCTTGTATATACATTTCAGGAAAAGAAACATACATCATTCCCTGCAGCCGAGGTATTGCGGGAATGAATTGAGAACTGGAGCTCCAGAGGGAGAAGCTCTTCTGTCGTAGGGGCCATGAATGCTGCACTGAAGCCCTGTCAATACTTTCAAATGAAGCCAAAACCCCATATATACACACACAAGGTTTTCAGATTATATAGCAACATGTAGCATCAAACTTTTTTTTTCACTTAATTTATTGTTTTCTAATTGAGAATTATGCTTTAAAGTATGATAATGCATTCACCTTAGTGTTTAAATTGTTTGGTTAAATAAATTAAGGTCAAAATCTCACCAAAGTCCAAAGGTGAATAAAGAAATTCATGCATTTAAAAAAATGTGTATTTTATAATGAAGTATGAATGAATGAAGTACAGTTATGAAGTAACTGTTTACATAATTATTTCAGCCATTTGGATTTAAATTTACCTCACAATAATAAGATTAAGTTTGAAAGTTTGTGAAACATTTACGATTGTACATATGTATGTTGTAAAACAAAACAGATTTTCATACAAGTAACAAAGTAGAAAAAATATATAACAGTATTATGCTCATATAAAAATTGAAAATATTTAAATTTTGCATACAGAAACAAAGTTTGATGTATCAATACAAAAAAAAATTTAAAACTGTCACACCAGATCTCACAAAGTTGCAGAACTGGCTGCTTCAGTGCAACATAGAGTACTTCATGATTTCTTACCAATGACTCCTTGATCTTATTACCTCTGGTAATGAACAGCATAGAAAAAATTCTCCAGGGACACGGACAGAGAGATTGCTCATGTGTAGGGAGTGAACATGGCATCGTAAGTCAAAAGGCGACAGTTGAGCCACAGATCACAAAGGGCAGAGTTGCACACACAGGAAGTGCATTCCTTCCCCCACAGTCACTGCCCCCACTGATGTTTGTTTAAACTGGGCTCTGATATGTGGAGAGATTACTTCTCCACTAAAAATCTCCTCCTTCTCCACCCTCGCCTCCAATGTTCTAAAAGTACCCCTCTCGTTCTGTAACAAGAGGGCAGACTGGAACACAGTCCTCTGAGACTCTTCACATCTGATCAGACCCCACCCTGTTCTCCTCTGACAATGACTCACTGATATGACCCACTTTATCTCTGATAGTAAACCTGACTGACCGGTGCAGTGTCAGTCATCACAATAAGGCTGTTCCACGTGGTGCATCAGCTTTTACTAGGCCATACATGACAAACTCTGTGTGCACTTCATGATGTAGAGACTAAAGCTTAATTCATGCTTCTGCATCAAATGTACGGATGTAGTGAAAGAGGACATGAAGTCAGCTGGTGTGAGAGAAGAGGATGCAGAGGAGAGGGTTAGATGGAGATAAATGATTTGCTGTGTTGACCCCTGAAGGGAGCAGCCCAAAAAAAAGAGAAGAAGAAATCTACACAGAATTGTCATAAATTCCAGTTATAGATACGCTGGCAGCTGTACTACCTGTACGTACCTGTGGCATGCTGACATAAATTAAGCAGATCTTGAATGAGTTAGAACTGATGATTGTTGAACAAAAACTAAGTTGGGCTGAAAGTATAGCAATCTAGCTATCTGCTTTGAAAATGGCAGAGAGGAAGTAGTGGCTGGAAATATTTAGAAAGCAATACAATGTCACCTAGTGGACTGGTCAGGGTTGTTGTGGTTAGTGTCGACCTGAAATGTCCTTGCATTTCTGCAGAGGTAGGGTCGCCAGTTAATAGCTATGGGCATATCCATAGCAATGGCATCAACTCAATGCAGAAGCATCAACTACAGCTCCGTCTGAATGAAAAGCACTGTGTAGCCACTTTAGTACATCACAAGGCTCAATGACTGATGGAAAACAATTCAATGCACTCTTAGTTTTGTTCCTCTTAATCTAACTCAACGTTCCAACTCTGTACAATGGGAAAAAAAAAAAAAAAAGATCAAGTAACTCAGTGAGGAAGACAACAAAGTGACATCAAAATACAAAAAAAGTTTGAACACATCTAAGGAAGAAACGTTTCCACTGTCAGTTGCGGAAGTTGTCCAAGGGAATTTTGGTTTTGCACAATCATGCTTTTCGCTGCTTGTTACAACATTTCACAACAGTCAGAGATTCATGACTTTGTGGCGTGGGAGAGGAGAGCTGGAAACTTACCTAAGCTTGTCAGCCACAAAGATGACTCGGCGCTCCAGCAGCAGTGAGGCAAAGACGCGTATCACCTGACGTACACTGAGGCATTTGAACAGACTGTCAAAATCCACATGCTCTAGCCTGGAGTCAGTGGGCCGCCTCAACTCAATGACCTGAATGACCACAAAGAAAGGCAAATCCACAGCCTAAGTCTAATGCACATTTCCTGCCAAGCTGCATGCGACATTATTTGGGTTAATGGTCATAATTAAATTAGTGAAAGTGAATGTGTATTGCGGCAGCTCTGACCTCATTCCCTGCACCAGGCAGGAAGGTCTTTACTTTGATTATCTTCCCTGGAGCAGGGAAGGGAGACTCCATCAGACTCCGCATGAAGGGATATACCAGCGCTGCTGAGATACCTCTCCGTCTCTCTACCTCATCCAGGATCTGGGAGAAAAAAGCAGTTTCTTTTACATATTTCACTCACAGATGGTCATGAACCTTAATGGTGATGGTGACAATTAATGGAAACATATTGTGTTTCATTACTTGCAGCTGTCTAAAACTTTGTATGAATTTTCTGTTTTAAAAAATAGCAGATGACTCTATTTCCATGTCTGTGTGATTGGAAAATTCCACCCAGTGGGCCTTTCTGCCTGTTTTGGTCGGAGCTGCCTCCTGTCTGGAAAGTTGATTGGGAGAATGGCTCACTTTCAAAGTCATATGATATCAAGTCTCTCATACACTCCATCTGTTCATCTCTTTATCTCACACACATCTCCCTCAGAAATCAGCCACTACCGCCCTCGTTTATCATGAGCACAACTATTAAACAGCTTTCTGTTCATTTGGATCTTCACCTCTACTCTCTAAAAATAAAAGTCCTGAAACATCATTTCAATGTGAAACTTGGCAGGCTTTGGAAATAGCAAACAGGTTATTCAGAAATCAAAACTATAATTTCACTGTGTTGATACTTTATCAACATGTTGCATTACGTTTTTGAAAAATTCTGGGCTCCTCTGTGTTTGTGCAAACAGTCTGGACTCAGTCACTTTGAATTAATAAAGTAATCAGATAAGGCTGCAGAAGTAAAACAGAGTGACAGGTCTGCTCTGTTTTAACACTCGCAAGACAGGAGAGGAGGAAACATTTACTCTGGGAAATCAGAAAACCCAAAGTAAGGTTTACTGATGGTCAGACGTTCAGGAGAGGTATGGCTGCAACTAATTTACGTCAGCTGTCAGACTGCTGAGCGCAGCTACAGCATCACATACAGCTAGGTGCTTGTGGCTGAATTCATGTGTGTGTGTGCGTGTGTGTGTATGCACGTGTACATGAAGGTGTGTGTGGCTTGAGAACAAGAGTGAACTCACTGTGGAGAACAAGTCAAAACAGCCCAGCCTGCTGATGACACAGTACACCTCTGGAAGGCGAGGCCCTTTCCCAGTCGGCTGGAAGGAAAAGAAACAGGTCAGACATGAAGAGAAGCGTCTGCAGAAGTTCTTTCAGCCAGCTAAAAATAAACTTATAGGGGCAGTCCAACAGTATAGTATTACACATCCATTAAGTTAGCGGATTTATAGGAGTTAGGAAAAAAATAGCAGTCAAAAATATCAGTTTTAAGTCTAAAAACCACTGGGTTGTAAACTATAAAAAGTTTTACTGTCAATTTGCAATACTGCAGCGGAAGTAGCATCTCTAACAAAGTACTGTATCTTTTACTAACAGAAAATACGTTTTTAAGTTTTTGAAATTTAGACAATGCAAATCCTACCAATTAAGCATCTAATTTGCTGTATCACAATAATAATAAGGATAAATATAAGAAGAAGAACAATGTAGGGGTACGTGCTTAACAGTTGACATGATGTGCAGCAGATAAACAACCTGTATTTAAGAACGAGGTTGCCACATGAAAGACAGACTAAATGAAAGACTTCCTCATACTATGCTTTCACAGGCTTTTAGAATCATAAACAGTACAAATACAAATCCTTAAACTCACACTATCCACCCATTTAAAATTGTCAGTCAACTGTTGCACCCAAATAAAACCCGTACAAGAACAGAACATGAAAACTACGCAAAAGGAAGGCAGCTAACCAGCAGGCTCAGATATGTGCAACACACATAGGTAGTTATCAACACATTAATATGATATCTTTCTTTGAAGCTGGGTTGTGTGAAGTTTTATCGAGAGCAGACAGTGGTCAGCGAGCTTTGAACAAGTTCTGATTATCTGAGGTGAATTACAGAGGAATTTTGCTGGTAGGCTAGCTAACAGCTACTTAAAAAGTGGACCATAAAGTAAAACAAATCAAACCATCCACAAATTTTATAGCCTGTATGCGTTAAACTTATCACCAAAATTTATTATATTTGGTTTTGAACTGGAAACGTTGGCAGCAATAAGCAGCAGCTATTGAGGTAGCAGTTATTAAGGCATTTATGTTGCAGTATGGCTTAAAATAACATTTTGCAATCCAAATGCCATAATTGTCTTTTCACTTTACCAAACTAATACACTCTTTACATTACTCTGTACGCTACATTTAAAATCCAAGTGATTTTCATAAAGTGAACAGCAGTTTACAGCATGACACTATATGAAATAATAATACAGCAGAACGCTACTTAAGTTGACAGTGCGTGTTTCACATACTACAAGTAACAGCTGTTCATAAGTCACTTCAAGTCCAGTAACACTTCACGTTTCTTTAACGCCATTGTTTCTTGCTAAAGATTTGTTGTACTCAAACTGTGACGTAACGCGTCACGGTAAGGTACACAGAGTGTTGCGTAATTACCACTTAACTATTGCTTAATTATCAGGAAACAAACTATGAAGCAAACCATTAAAGCCTGAAATACACTTGGATTTACTTCTGTAGGCGCGATTCACCGTATGTTCAATCACACAGTGTAACATGCTGTAATTAATTATGTACTAATTTCACGTTGTGCGATGTGACTTGTATTAATCGTATGAGGCTGTAAAAATCATACAGTGTGATCCATGCATTAAGGAAAGTAATGCTTACTTAATGATCGAGTCATCAAAACAAAAATGGTAACTAATCAAAAATTAAGTTGTGGTGAGTTCCTCATTTGTTTCCCAACAATTAAGCGGTAATTAAGCAACATTTTGTGTACCTTACTGTAAAGGGTTGCCTACTGTGATAATGACATAATTTAAGCCATCCCTGAGGCTCACGACCTCCCTGTTATGGTCTGAATAATAATAGACTTAAACTTTGTAAATAAAAACTATATAAGCCGAAAAACCCACCAAGACCAATGCGCTGCGATAACATCATATGTATAATTTAATCTGCCATCTTAAGTGAAAGTCTTTTATGTGGTAACCTCCTTCTTAAATACAGGTTGTTTATCTGCTGCTGATGATCATATCTATGGTCGTCTGCACTCTCATAGTCCAGTATGTGACTCGAAACACCAGAGGCACAGACACAGAAAATCAAACACAAAGACACAAATGAATACAAGCACTCAACAAGCTCCAATCCAATTGTCCATATTAGGTATACAATTTTCTCTTCTTGTTTCTTCTCTGCTTTTCCAAATGGATGATTAAATCAACTGTGAGGGGCTTGATTCAAGTCCTCAGGAATGCGCGGTTACTGCCAACTGCTGGACAGACAGCAGGAAGGAAACAAAGTAACTAGAGGAGAGAAGCTCACCTCTCTCTCTCTGCCTTCATTAAAATCGGGTGAATCTCAAACCAGCAGAGCACATCGAGAGTAAATTAAGAGTTAGTCAACAAAATACAAAGATGTCACATGCACGAAAGCACAGACGCTACAAGTAAACACAACTACAGTAGCATAAACACACGCAAGAATACTAAACGGCACACAAAATCAACAGCACAGTCACAAAATCCCACACAGTTATGCTCTACCCACAAGCTAAATGGGGAGGCTCAACAACACTTCAAAGCACTCCACATCCTCATTATGGAGAGGAAATGCTCTGGAATGACAACGTTTGGATTTTTCATGGCTTTGCTTTGTCTTGCAACTCCTGAGAAACTATTGAAAATTATACAAGTCAAACTAAAATGTGTTTTTATCTTCGGTTCTCATATATTTATAACATTTTAACAACTTTCTGACCCTGGCTGAACTAAAGATTTTTGGAATATATGCAATTTGCTGATTCTAAGATACATGTAATTATATAAAATTCAAGCCATATCTACCATAACAGATTTATAAATGTAATAAAATATGCTATGACAATGTTTATTAAACCTAAATGACTTGTGTGGTTTGGATGTTTGCTTTTCTCGCACCAACAGTACAGAGAGGAAGTTTCTGGTACAGTAATACTACTCAGCTGCTATAACAGTTTTGCTGATAAACTATTTTTGTGCCTATTTTTTTTCCACTGGATTTAAACTCTAAAAGCTGTATCAGCTTTGAAACTTTTTTTTTTTTTTTTTTAGATTATTCATTTCCTGTTACCTCCATGGATGCTGGGGCAACACACTGGCACCCCCACAGGAAAGCTGCACTGCATGTTTAAATAAGAATGTCTGTCACAACAAACAGGGCTCAGTGGGGCGTGAGCAGGGTACAGAGGATGATCAGCTGAGCAGGGGCTTACCAGCAGGCGTCTGCAGTACCCAAACCTCCTACTGCCATCCTCTCCGGTCAACATGAAGGAAAAGGTCTCACTGCAGCCCAAAACAAATGAAGGTCAGACACAGAGACATACAGACATGGAAGCAGTTGGACGTATTTGAAATAGAAAGATGAAGCATGGCACATTTGGGATGGTTTATTTGCTACAAATGATACATTTTGTCCTACAAACAAGCAACAAGGGCAAAGAGACTTCAACTGATAATATGTTGTTCCAAAATATGTTATGCGTGGAGAAGAAGTTTCTGTAAAGTGTAGAAGAAAAGTGTCTTTCATTTACACTTTTATCAACACTTTTTGCTACTCCACCAATTTTTATTCAAAAAGTTATCAAAAAGTACTTTTGCATTAATCCAACAGAGAAGTAAGTATAGTGAGTAAATATGTATAATTTTTCGTGATACCTGGCATACTCAGTGACAGGGCTCCAGTCTTTTGCATCTGGGAAACAGAACTGAGGAATCGCTTTAAGTCTCTGCTCTGCCTCCCTCATCTGCTTGGTGGGCCTCTCCAGCTATGAGAAAAGAGAAAAGAAGAAGAGTTTCAATAACCTCATTTTCATTTTCCGATGAATCTGTCATTCTTTTTTGATAAACTTGACGTGGTTGTCCATGTGAACTATAAATGACCACTTTAACAAGTCTCCCTTTCAGGGTTAAGCCTTTGGCCTCTCCAGAGCTCATTGGTTCAACTACAGAGTTAGTATTCCTCTGACCAGCAGAGATGGACTTCTCCCAGGGGACACTTCTGCCAAAGCAAATAACTTTGAAATAAACTTTTTAAAAACTAAAACCACTTCACTGTCACATGAATGGAATGTGGCTATTTTTAACTGTAAAAGGACCCTGAGTTGTAAATTACAATCGCTCACACAGATTTCAATTGCCATCAAACGGAAAAATAAATAAAAAAACACAAAGTATCAAAAATGCTGGTTTTCATTGTAATCACTGCAGTCACTGGCTGAAAGATCACGGTGCAAAAAACCTACCAAAAACAAAAATGTTTTTTGCATATTATTATTGTATTTGAGTGCGTGTGTTTTGTGTTTTGCTTAATTTGAAAATATGTTTAAAATTATTTAGAAACATTATCTACCCTGCACACAGTTCTACATCTTCATCTTTCTGGCTAAGACATTTAATCATCAGCAAAGTCTGTGACTAGATCAGGTAACTGGAGATCAAGTCCAATGGCAGGAAATCAAATTGACTGGTATAATCACAATATTAGGTTAAAGTTGATACTTGTTTATGTTTATCCACATAAAATACTACACGTCTACAAAAAACAAAACAAAAAAAAAAACAAGTTTACAAGAATAACAAGTTAGACTACACCCTTCTG
>JBAMYA010000018.1:9017521-9035024 GCA_037176975.1 Arrhamphus sclerolepis
CAAAATTCTAGAATATCATAAAAAATTCGAAAATATCATAAAAAATTCTAGAATATCATAAAAAATTCAAAAAAAAAACAAGTTTACAAGAATAACAAGTTAGACTACACCCTTCTGCCTTCTGCAACAAGCTGCTCTTCCATTTACTGCGTTACCATAGAGACAGAGCCGCTAGCGGAATCACTAGTAAATACTATTTGCTTATGCATTAAAACTGAATTATACACTCTCCTTGTGCACTGGTTATATGTTTCATTACCTCAGAAGTCAGGCGGTGTAACTGGGAATGATGTCACACCCAACTTGAATTAAATAAGAGTATTGTTTAAATTGTTATAAACAGTAACAATTAGGATTTTGAAGTTGAGTTATGTGTGCTTACCCCAACTTTCCCAGTTGAAATTCTGATCTCAGAGGAAATTCAAGTTGAAACATTCAAACTAGGAATTTGTAAATTCTGACCTCAGAGTATAAAACTAATATATCAATAGTCTCATTTTCAGATGTTGAGGGACATCTATTGCTGAATAATTGTAAATATTAAAACATGATGCTAAATTGGCTGTAAATAGGTTGTTATGTCTGACAGTTGGCTGTTACGTAAGTGTGGTTGCAGCAGCATCCATTTAAGACTTATGTTTTTACCTTGGGGAACTGGTAGGTGACCTCAGGAGAGTAGGAATTCTTGTTTGGTTTCTTTTTCATGGAAACCACCACAAAGTACTCAAAGAGCTCTCTCTCCTGCCACTCAATGAGCTGCAGCTCCAGTGTACGGTAACTTGGAGCTCGCCGAAGGATGGACTGCAGTTTCAGTAACCTCTGGGTGTGAGCTGAGGAGGAAAGTCAACACAAATCACGCAAAAGCAACACCTTAGTGTCCAGTGTAAAACTGGCCATCCAGAGCCATTCAGAAAATGTATTCATGTTGTACGTACTGATGCATTTTCCCTCAATTCTGTTCACCTCACTAATCTTTGTTGACATCTTTAATGCTACACTGGGAATCTATGACAGATGTTCCAGGTCCAGTTGAGCTGAGGCTACTCACCTTTGAATCTGTCATCAGAGTCACTCTCACTCTCACTGTTGTCATCTGGAGACAAATATTAGATAGAGATAGAGTTTTTCTATGAATCAAAGAGTAGTTTCACAAACATGTTTATGTCACAGGAAGGGAAGAGTGAGAACTCTACGTGGGTGGCGGAAAGACAAATATTTACTAACTTATCTGGCCGGTGGATAAAAGAAATGTGGAGCCCCCTTACCTCTAAGAGATGCTGTCTCAACATTGGACATGGACAACTTCTTAAGTCTCTTCTTCCCACGTTTAGTGCAGTAAATGGAGTTGATCCTCTGGACCAGCTGTAAACAGAGAGCGGAAGGAATTTTCTGTGAGGAACTCCAAGTTCCATGTCTTTTGATCCTAAGTATAGAGGAAATGGGCCAAAAGTAACAGAGCAAAAGACTGGACAGAGGTGTTAAGGGTTGCAGAAGAGACTTCTTAAGAATATACAACTCAAAAGTTTAAAGTCACACAGTAATTACATTCATCAAAGCACAGTGCCTTAAATACATATTTCCAAACTAAGATATTACAGGTGAGCCAGACTTCAGCTGGTTCCCGAAGGAAACTTGAGCTGGTGTGTGAGGCAAGAACTCAAAAATGCAATCAGAGCTCTGATTAGTTTAAATGCATTTGAAGGAAACTTGCAATGTGCACCTTAGGGATCCTCCAGTGCCTGTGTGAGGTCAGGGTATCACTGGTGCTAGAGAGGCTGTCATCCAGCAGACCACAAGGTGATGCTGATATGCCAATCTGGGGAATGAGCAGCATTTCGTCCTGGCTGGAACGCTTGGATATCTGTGATAGCCGATGGCTCTTCCTGTCGCTTGGACCCTGGAGCCGGAGAGATTGGCTGCTGGGTTTGGAAGGCAGCTGGTTTCAGAGAACAGATGATAAACAAATTGAATATAAATAATAAGATGAAACATCTTCATATGAGAGAAGATTGGGATGACAGTCAGCCCAAATAACAAAATAATCATATTCTTTCCCTAATTAACTTTATTTCATTTGGTGATGTACTGTACATGCATTTTGTAATGTATTCCAAGAAAAAAAATAACATGTGCATGTGAGGATCCCAAAATGATGAAGCGTTTTCACTGATATTTTGTTCCACTCTTGCAAACACATCTTAACTTTGGATTGTGTTAAAAACGAAGCGATTCCAACTCCTGGACCCTCACTTCTAAGGTGACTCAAACACAGCGTAATATCCAGCTGTTGCGAAACATAGTGACTGTAGTAGGAAAAAAAAAGAAAAGGAGCGGACATACCAGACCATAAAATATGCTATTTATGTTGTGACTAATGTGAATATGATGAAGCTTCGCACAGGTGTTAACACTGTAATAGCATGAGGGAATCTTATGATGGCGTGAATCGTGAATCAAACTAGATCTCAACAGGAATATGGATTTTTTTTGTTTTTTAATTCTGTTAGTCACTCATATGAGCATCATTCTCATTTTAATAAGGGCAATAGTTGGACTTTAGCTGTGTATGTAATTGTTATCAGTAGATAATTACAGGCAGGGAGAGCTTTCATAGTTCCCAAAACACTTTTGGCAAGAACTGCTACAGAAATGCAAAAATACTGGTCCAGATGACCTCAGCGTAGTGGGATAAGTTGATGGCAAGAGTGCAACACTTGGAACCTGCTATGACCATACAAAAAAAACTCTACTGTAAATATCTTGTGAAGTTCTGTCCAAAAAAAAGTTGTTAACCCCAGCCTCTAAAACCTTAAAAGAAAACTTAAAAGGAATGGACCAACCATTTAGTCCAGGGTTTGTTAAACCTATATGCAAAGGAAGAATTTCAAACTGACTTTGAAGCTATGCTGAAAGTATGCTGTTCTTCCAACACTCAGAAAGCCCCTACAACTGTTTGGTCCAAATGTGGTTTATGTTTATCAAAGTTGCAAAGTCACCAAGTTTCCCTGCTGAGACCCCTCTCACACATGAACACATGGAGATTTTCAAAGGCTGCCATCAGCAGGTCGCATTCTTTGAAACAAACGTTTTCCTCCTCGCTCAAGAGAAGAGGAGAGACCACAGGGTGTACATCAGAACATTCCTGATGTCTTTCTGTCTCCGCCTCTATTCTCTCTGTCTTCTGCTTTAATAGAGATGGTTTGGTGTGAAATCTAATCATAAGCCAACCCTCAAACTGAAATTACCTTATCATACCAATTACCATATATGGGTTACCAGGTTACCTTCACAGACAATTGTGGAGTTTCCAGAAAGTCACTCCCAGCGTAGTTAATAAGCCACAGCATTTGGCTGTGACTGTACAATATGACTGTATGAATGATTAGGCCAGCCAGCAAGCCTCCGCAGTCAGTGATAATAAAGAGACGAGCTAAATGCTGTTTTGTCTCATTGTGGTCTGAGCACGTCAATGGCTCGTTCACTTTGATGTGAGCTAGTGGCATGTTTCAGCAAAACCGGAGTAAAAATATTGGATTCCCCAAAGACTTATGTGTACCCTGTCATAATAATAAGCCACATCATGCTACATGAGATTCTATGCTTTTTTGTGAAAAAGGTCACAAAAAGAGGTATCCTCTCCCATGAGGCAATACTTTTGCTGTGTTTAAAACAAACTTTTCAAGCTTTTTTTATAGCAGAATTGACCTGTTTTGTAGATTGAACTATAGACTGCTACAGCAGTTCACTTTCTTATGCATTCCTGACAAATCAGTTATATTAAACCACACATTTCCAAAAAGTTAAACTGAGACTGGGTGCTTCAGTATAGAAGTAAGCTGGCCAAAAGTGAGAATCCCTTGATATAAACATGTCAAGCTGTTTCCTGTATCAACACAAATGTAGTGTGATGTTCTTTAAAAGATCTTATCCAGACTCCAGCAATGACACAACCATACAGAGGATGTTAGTTACTGCAGGACAACATCTCTGTCATGTTTATAACAGGAAAACACACTGATGCTGCTGGTGCCTTACCTGAGGTGGAGAGTTCAGCTTCCTCTCCATAGCAGAACAAGATCGGCTGCCCTCCGACAGGCGAGGATTCCGACCCAAACCTTTCCGCTTCAGGTCAACATCCTCATATGGATTCTCCTTTTCTGTGGAGATGGAGCAAGAATTCACCGTCAGCACTGAAGCTAGTAACTCCTCATGGACAGAGGCTGTTTTTGACAGAAGACAGATGAAACTGAGGGGTCACAGAGGGTAAACAGGGGCCAGTAAAGGGTGTCAAGGGGCACGAGAGGGCCTCCCTGTGGACAGTCTGAAAAGAGATGAGTCATGAAAGGTAAGTCAAAGGTCATCCCCGGCTAGCTCAAGTGAACTCCCATTTTTTTTCTAAACAGTTACTGTTGGCACTGGGCCCCACGAGCCCCTGTGGACCCAGCTGAAACTGCTGGACACAACATTGCTGGTGAGTCACTGTCCAGGCATGTGGACTGTCTCCAGAGAGAAAAAAAAAGACGAGGGTTTTGTTCTTGGGGATCCTAGCACATTAGAGAATTTTACTGTACAAGCATACGATAAAAATAGCCTTGACAATGAGTGCCTGTATTTGTCATTAAATACAAATCATATTGCTGAATAAATAAATAAATAAAACACAAAAGTTTAACAAACACATTGTGCTGTCACACGGAGATGACAGTGGTCCATTTATTTTTTATTTTTGGGACTTAAATGTAGTAATCACAGACAGTGCTACCGTTCTATAGATGCATTGCAGACAGTAAACGATGGGGGTTGGGGGAAGAAAATGAACATGACAGAACATTGAACAACTTTCACTGATGTCACCTGGCAGAAGACCAACTTCAATAAAGAGAGAAGTTGTGTAACACCGCAGTCTGTGTCTATTCACTCATGGGCTCTGAGAATAGCTTTTTGGCAGAGTCTGAAAAAGGTTGTGAGAATGAGAACAAACCACATTGAAGAATAAAAACAGAGCCAGATGGTGCAGAAATGTATGAAGGGAACTTTTAGAAAGCAGAGTTTGAATATAGAATATCAGTGGAAACCCTGATGAACTCAAACAATGAGTGAGTGTTTTTAAAACATTTGAAATTACAAAACAAAAAAACAGCCATGGCTTTGTTCTCTTACATATTTTTGGGTAATTGTCGAACGTGTACATGCACACATACAAAAGGCAATGAAATGGGCCGATGTTCTTGAGAGTGTTATGTTGTGTCCCAGAGTGAATTAGCTGAGTGGAGTAATTTTCGGTACATAGTTAAAGGAGAGGAGGAGAATAGAGGGCTTAGTCTGGCCCCACGTTGTGCCGCTGCTCCATTAAACTGGAGCAATACTGTAATGAGAGCCTGCTGGGAAAATGATATGTCTGTATAGCTGCTTATGTACTGCAGGGTACTAATCTACTCCCCTGATTACAAACATCCAGCGCTCTCTTTCTGACACACTCCCAGACACGCAGTATTATGCTGGGAGTGGACACACCTCAGCTGCCCGCTGTGATTGTACATTTCTGTGTGCACAATGGGCTTTCTGGGCAGGGTGAGTCAAAGAACAAACAATATTAACAATGTCAGTGTTAGCTTACCCTATAAAGAGAAGCGCTACAGTATAGAGGCACAGCTCTACAGGTAAATATGTTTGGATGGAAAACAGGTTGGAGCTTTGTGGGAACATCTGTCAGTGATGCAAACTACCAGGAAGATAAATAAGACATCTTGTGAGAAAATTAACAGTATTTTTTTTCTGCATATTTTGCCCCAAAGGGTGACAATATTGTATATCTGTCCATGCAGGTAGCTATTTCTCACTCTTGAACCATCCTTAACGTGCACCAGACAGTGTCTATTTTACTCGAGTGAGAGCAGACAGTTGAATCATGGAGTCACTGCTGCAAAGAGTTTGATTCATCAGTCTGTAAACACATTACTCACTGCTACTACTCCTGTTAAAAGTGCTTTAACATGATAATCTGGCCTCCTCAAGTATTAACGCTATAATTGATCACAAAAGCCCGACATCTTGAAGGTAAACGTCTGACATCAAACACAGGAATCAGAAACAAAGTAACGTGACGGGATGTCCTTCCAAGGTGACATGCTAGGCAGAGACACGTGTCCTACTGCTGCGCCTGTTTCTCAAACACAACGTCTGAGCTGGTAAACTACATGATGCTTCTCTGGTAGAACTTCAATTTTACAGAGGCTGATTTGTTTCTATGGTAAATGGACTGGAAACACTACAAAGAGACAAAAACAAACAAAAACATTTTGGATCACAAAGGATCAGTATCTTTCTTATTACTTTTTCTGAAACTTTCTTATTTTTCTTTAAATACTGTGAAATATTGCTGCCTATTATGTTTTCACGCTACATCCTCAGAAAAGTTGTTCTGTGTTTTATCCAGTCTTGTCATGTTTTTCACCTCGGGGGCCACCATTGGTTTCAGACAAGCTAAAAACAAAACAAAACAATGTTTTGGTCAGGGGCAAACAAAGATGATCAAGAATGCGTCTCCAAACAGCATATTCTGCACTCACTGCTCTGGATGAACAATGGGGGTTTTGTTAGGAGACAGAAAAGCTGTCATGAAAATCCGTCATGCCTTAACGCTCTCTCTACTGCTGCACAGAAATAAAAGCACTCATGAGAAGACACCAGTCCTAGATTTGATTTTAAAAATGATAAAACTGGACCATGAAATTGATGTAGACTTGTAAGCAAAACGATTTTTTTTTTAAAAATAGCAGTCCTGGATTGGCTATCACTGAGATTTTAACATTAAAAAAAACAAAAAAACATCAGAGACAGGAAGCTTTTAACTCCATATGAAAGCCATGCTTGGGTATCAGGAGCCTGTGTGCTCATACTGACACACATTTCACCACATTAAATATGCTCTGGAGGAGTTGGCAGCTGAACTGGGCAGAAGGCCTGAGGTCATTCGCTAGTGGAAAGGAATTTGGTTCTTTGGCATGTCCAGTATTTCATACGAACATCATCACTGAGAACAAACTACTGCATTGATCAGAATGTTGCAACAAAAATGTCGTTCTGAGACACCCTAAAGTCCTTATTTTGGCATTTGCTGCATGGGCCTGGAACATTCACCAAACATCATCAATTTTGTGTGTCGGTATTTTTATTCATAAATGAATTAACTTCTCTATCTGGATACAGACAGAACAACTCACATGAATTAATATCTTACCATCTTGCTTGTAACTAGTGTGTGAAATGTACTGATTTTCTATTTATTGAACTCATGAAATTTGTTTGGGATAACAGTGATGATAATTTTCACTTACAATATATCTATGTATCATGATTGTTAAGTCTTTTTTTAGATAAAACGAGAAAATACTAAAGATAAAATATAAAGATACAACAATATAAGGTGTAAAACTGGATTAAAACAGTTAACATAAGACAAGAATACCTTTGCTTATGTATTTGACTTTAAGACAAGGTTTTGCAACAAGGTTTTCAAATGATGGCACTAACCATTAATATATGAGTCACCCATGTGATTTAACAAATTTCTGTTGAAAAAGAATCCTGTAATCCCTAAATGGAGAAGACTGATTGGATCATGCTTACCTACTATGTCTTCGTAGGCATTCTCCTCTAAAGTGCTTTTGGAATTGGGTCGACTCCGCGTTTCAGTGGTCAGTGTGCCATTTTCTGCGGGTGAGGACGGATACAAAGACGGCAGGCTGGCAGCATCCTCCGATTCACATGAATCTCTGGACAGAAGTTAGAGGAGCGTAAAAAAAAAAAAAAAAAAACGACCATGAGGCATAAAGAAAATTACATGGAGGAAGAGTCAGTAAGCATCAGTTTCCTAACTAAAAGGATGGAGACAGAAAAAAGATGGAAGAAAGAAAACAAACAGACGGTACATAAAATAGCCCAGATGGCTAGTTTAACTGCTGAACAGGTATGTAAAACAAGTCCCTTAACACTTTAAATCAGAAGTATTAATGACAAAACAAGAAGCATCATGACCAACATGTGCTCCAAGCACAAGGAAATTCCAGATAAAGACATGTAAACATGCAGATGTCTTACTATTTCTGAGAGCTCTCCATGCAGGGTAAGGCACAAATCACATGCTGAAGCAAAGCAGAGAGTTAGTTGGGCTACGTTAGTGAGAGGATCTACAGTATGGTCACAGTGTGCCACTGCCAGCTTGTGACTTTACAGCATGCTCTGAAATTGTTAAAACCACAGGAATGTTAAACAGAGACCAAGAGAAGAAGGTTTAGGGATTTCACATAGGAATGATATGGAGAAGCATGCTGGCACAGAAAAGGAGGAAATCTGATTTCAGTGCGATAAACTACTGGTAAAAAAATAAGGATATATTTTTTCTCACCTGTCCTGGATTCTCACAGGGGGTCTGCCCTCGCTCTTTACCATGCGCGACATGCTGGGCGCAGGGGTCGAGGGCAGAGGTGGGGGAGACTCGGAGGCTCTGTCTGGAGGTAGTCCATTGGATGGCAAAATGCCTCTTTGGTCCCGTTTGGCATCATATTCAAAAGTCCGTTTAGGCTTAGGTAAGGGGTTAACTGGTATGCCAGCAGGGGCTGGTTGGCTCGGTGGTTCTGGGCTCTCAGACCTGGTTGAGCTCACGCTAAACCTTTGTCTAAGTTTAGAGAGCTTATCTGGCACTAAAACTGTATCTGGTTCAGTGGCCACTGAGCAAATGCTGCTGCGCTTGCTGGTGCATGTACTGTCCAAGTCATCACCTATCACAAAGGACTTCTTGTTTGGAGCATAGCAGTTAGTCAGATATCGTGGAGGAAGGGGGCTGGGGTTCTCCTTCAGGGCTTGCTCTATCTTTTGTATTCTGTTGAGCACTGCTGATGTCTCTCTACGACCAGAGAGGGAACGTAAAAATACCCCTGAGGATTCTGTCTTGCTTTTCCTTTTCTGGAAATGGCCAAGACCATCTTTGTCTGAAAATCCTTCCTCTTCCTCTGTCCCTGTGAAGGAGCATTCGGAGAAGGCTGTGCTCATCCTGCGGACTCCCTTAAAGTCAAAAGTCTTCTCGCTGCAGGGAGAAGAGAGCAGACTTGGGCACCCCTCGCTACCCCCCATACACTCCCCTCCTCTTTTATCCAGGCACAAGCTCATCCTAGGCAGAGACACTTTTCTGCACTCCCATTCTGAGATCTTTTTGCGGATTGTGGTGGGGGGTACGCCTGCTCCCGAATGGGTGAGAGAGAGCGTACGCTTGTGGCCTTGGTTAGACGAAGGTCCCAGTGAGAGTGTGCTCCAGCTCAAAGGTCTTCCATTAAGTCCCTCTGCTGTAGAGAGATCCCCCTGTTTTTCCCTCTGCTCCTGGATGCCCTGACTCTCCCAACACGGTTTGGTTTGAGCTGGGGGCTTATAGATAGAGAGCTTGTTGTTCAGACAACTGATGCTCTTTGATTTGGTCAGACGGCCTTGGGGCTCAGTCTCACCTGTGAGGGACGCACCGCTGCACAGGCTAGCAGTCTTGCTGCATCCAGCTCGTAGCAGAAATCTGCCGTCAGTCCTGACGTACCTACTCTGTTTGTCAAAGTACTTGCTGTCACTGAGGACGGGCTGCTGGCCCTTCCCCTGACTGCCGGAGACAGCTGGGCACGGCGATGTGGACTGACACCTGAAACAAGGCAGAAAAAGGATTGGGTAAACGTAAATGTGTTGTATCTGGGAAACAAAAACACACTGAACCTGGCAGATTTTAATAAACCAGGGGCAAGTTATAACAGCTGCCAATGTGTCTCTTCAACAGCAGATATTCAGTGTGGAACAGATGGGACAACGCTGTAAAGAATCATCTAACATTTTGCATTCATTTCTACGATCAAAGACAGAATGAAAACCTCAGCCACGAAGTTAGAATAACCACAGGAAAATATTCTGTCTGTAGCAGCATGAGATGAAAACAAAGGCCAAAGGAAATACAGACCGTATTAAAACGCCAATGTGGATTTTTCCACGTAATCAAAATAACTTGAAGAGATTCACAGTGGACCTCACACAGAGACCAGAATACCCAAGCAAGATTTATTACCGTGCTCTTACCTGTAAAAGCCTCACAGTTCCTCTCGGGTTCTCAAAGTCTTTTCTTATCCCTGCGTGATATGTGGTACTGAAGTAGTCCCACACTCACTGCTGACTCTGCTCTCTCATGGTGCTAACCTCCTTCAAGG
The DNA here is from genome assembly GCA_037176975.1 of Arrhamphus sclerolepis. Classification (NCBI taxonomy): domain Eukaryota; kingdom Metazoa; phylum Chordata; class Actinopteri; order Beloniformes; family Hemiramphidae; genus Arrhamphus; species Arrhamphus sclerolepis. The sequence continues at coordinate 9,027,754 of JBAMYA010000018.1, forward strand.
TTTCCACAGAGAAAGATTTCGATGTAAATCCCTGACACTGTAAGAGTCATAATCTCCCAGGAACCCTGTCATCATTTGGAAGGTGAGTAACTATTGTGAAAGTGAAGCTCTGTGAGATCTGATGTCATAACCCTGGTGAGAATAACGAGTTATGGGAGGAGGAAGCTGAAAACTGCAAAGCATGATCCAAAATGCAGGTTGGGACAGATCATGCTTCACACCTATCTGCCCTTCCCTGGTTTCACTCCTCCTGCTCCAGGGTGGAGAGACTCTTAAAGGAACTTGGTGCCTGCAAGCTGCAGGAGTGATAGATGTATCTTATTACTTACTTATTACTTACTTCCCTTAACAGAAAATGAGAATCAAGGAACTTGACAAATAACTTTACCATCAGCCTCTGTTTCTTGAAGACCACAGCAGTCTATATATACATTCATAAACATCCATATGTACAGTGCTCAGCGTAAATGAGTCCACCTCATTTGAAAAGTAACATTTTAAACAATATCTCAATGAAAACAAACAATTTCCAAAATGTTGACAAGACATTGTTTAATGTAACATCTCTTTAACTTATAACATGAAAGTAAGGTTAATAATATAACTTATATTACACATTTTTTCAGTTTTACTCAAATTACAGTGGTGCAAAAATGAGTACACCCACTGAAGGTCTGTGGAGCAAAGCTAAATTGTAGACTATAAGTGTCTAATTTAACAAGAATACAATCACACTTGAGTCTAATTAGTCATTAAACAGGTATCCAGCAGAGTTGTCTACAAACGGGTGTCAAAACCGTTTCCCGTCAGCAATGGCACCACATGGAAGAGAAATGAAACAAGACCTGAGAAAGAAAATAATGTCTTTACACCACAAAAGTGAAGGCTACAAGAAGATCTGCAAAGCTTCACTTATCAGTCAGAAAACTGTAGCAAAAGTGGTCCAAACATTTAAGAAACATGGAACTGCAACCATCTCACGGAGACGTCCAGGTTGTCCAAGGAAGTTAACACCTCAACAGGAGCATCTTCTGATGAAAAGGGTTGAAGAAAATTGGCATGCAAGTTCACTGCAGTTATCTAAGGAAGAAGAAAGCCAAACTGGGGTGACTATTTCCCGTATCACAACACGACATACACTGCAGAGGAATGGCATGCATGGATGCCCTCCATGAAAGAAGTCTCTCCTAAAGCCCATTCACAAAAAAGCCTGCCTAGAGTTTGCTAGGACCCATGCTGACAAAGATGAAGACTACTGGGACTTTGCTCTGGAGTGACGAGAGCAAGACAAATGTTTTTTGAACTGATTACTTCAAAACTGTATGGTGTCTCAAAGGTGAGGAATACAAAGAAAAATGCACAGTGCCTACTGTGAAACATGGTGGTGGTAGTGTCCTTATGTGGGGCTGCATGAGTGCTGATGATGTCGGGAAGCTGCATTTTATTGATGACATCATGAATTCACAGATTTATTAATCTGTACTAAAAGAGAAGATGCTACCATCACTCTGTGTCCTTGGTCATCGTGCACTTCTCCAACATAACAATGATCCCAAACACACATCCAAGGCCACTGTTGGATTTCTGAAGAAGAACAAGGTGAAAGTGATTCAGGGGCCAAATATGTCTCCTGGTCTGAACCTAGTCGAACACCTATGGGGAATTCTGAAGAGACAAGTTGAGCATCACTCTCGATCCAGCATCCAGCCACTAAAAGAGGTCATTGTTGAAGAATGGAAAAAGATTGATGCTGCAAAATGTCACCAACATGTTCATTCCACAGAAGACTTGGTGCTGTCATTAAAAATCATGTAGACAAAGTACTAGATGTAGTAGTTTCTGTTTTGGGGTGTACTAATTTTTGCACCACCCAAATTTGAGTTAAACATGTGTAATTTTTGACCATGCTTCCACGTCAAACAGATGTTATATTAAGCTTTGCCTTGTCAACATTTTGGAAATTGTTTGTTTTCACTGAGATATTGCTTAAAATGTTACTTTTCTAAGGGGGTGTACTCATTTATGCTGAGAACGGTATATATAGCTAAATGTTTGTGCTGCAATTTTTTTTTGTTTTAATGCACCAAATAGGAAACTGCTGTAGTTATTTTGGAGAAGAAGACACAGAATTAGCCTCAGGCCTTCATTTCCCAAGAAAAAAATGTTGGTGTGAGGGGAGTCGGGATCAGCGCAGTAATTCTTCCTCATTATCCATGACTGAAGTGCCCTTAAGCAAGACATCCTCCTACTCCCTGGGTGCTGCAGCTGCCCACTTCTTAGAGAGGGGTTAATACAGAGGTCAGATTCATGTGTGTAAATTAGGGTTGATATAAGCTTACTGTTTCTCTCCGTTAATATGTTTCTTTTGTTAGAGAAAACTAACCTCCTTTATGACACTATGGATAAAATGGCCAACTACTCCACTGTTTCAGTGATTTGCTCAAATATTTATTGCCAATTTACGCTTGCATGGCTTAGTTTAGAGCTGAAAATATAAATTCAACATTGCAATTTAAGGGTTGCAACAGTCCTTCATCTTACTCTGTATACCTTCCTTTTTCTCCTGGTTGGCAACTTCACCTGCAGCTGCCTTCTACCAATGTTTTCAGTATCCATCTGTTTTACGAGTTCAAACAATTTCCATCTAGCCTCTGTTGCTTTTATCTCGAGGTCGTCCAACGCCGACTGAACCTCAGATGTGCTCGCTTTTAGCCCTATCCATCATCGTCACTCCCAAAGCCACCTCCAGCTTTGCTTCCTGTCTCTTGGTCAAATGATCCATGTCTCCATATAAAAGGACTGATGTCACTACCGTCTTGTGAACATTTACCTTTACTCCTGCTGCTTCTCTTCTTTTGAAATCAAATAGAAAAATTCAAGTTATTCTTACTAAAAGGTGCAGAAGAAACATCATTGCATACAGTAAAGCCACTTGGCTTAACTGAGTAGTTTCAACATAATGCATCAGTTGCATTTTCATGTTGATGCTAGTTTAGGTGAAACTAATTGTAATACATCATTCAAAGTAAGACTGTTTGGACAGCTCATCTTTATTTATTTATTTTTTCATGAGATACTGTTTAATTGTAACTGTTACTGAAGAAAGACATTGGTCTCTGAAGGGTTTGTGACGTAGTTAAATATTTCCTTTGCGTAAAGCACTATTAAAACATGATGATGGCAAGATGAATTTAGTCATGGTTGTGGGGGGTATCACACTTTTACATTTTTTTTTGCATCAGTCTTCTCTTCTCTTTTCTCATTTTGTGCCTTATCGCCTGTCCTTGCCTCCTCTGCCAGCAACTTGGCTCTTGGCTCTACATGTCGACTGGTTAATCTGTTGGCAGATTAATGGTAGCTCAACTGGACAGAGGGCCATCCACTGCCCTGATTTCCAACTAATCGCTATTGATATCAGCAATAATAAAAACACATTTTGGTTGACCTCTGCCTGACTGGAAGCATTGATGAGACAGGAGGAGAGAGAAATGAAAGAAATAATAGCAGACACGTTTGCCTTCTTGCTTGCACAAGACAGAAAAGTGAGAAGAAGCTACAATCTCCCTGTTTGTTTGTGTGTTCTGTGTCTCTTATTTGAGTTGGGCTACTTCCTGTTATGCTTGGCAACTGCTTAACTTTAAAGTCAGGTAATTACACATTCTTCTTTGTATCTTTCCTCCCTTATTTATCATCTGTAGTGCTCTATATTTTTTTACCTGTGGCTTTTTCTCCATTTAATCCTGTATATTCAGACCCTGACCGTTCACTTTGTTAATCATCAGATCATCTATCAGGAGAGGGTGCAGGATAGAGGGTGTATATAGGTGTTTTTTTCCCCCTATAACTTAACTTTTGTTTTCCTTTTTCAAAAGTTTTCTCAAGTGAACTTTTACATGTAAAGGTTGTTTTGTTTTGGTTTTTTGCTGAATTGCGCCTGTCATTGATGGGGAACTGTGTAAGGATTATATGAAATCTGCTGGGTTCCTTAGCTAGACTATTATTTTTTTAAGAATTTTGTATTATATAAGCTTTGAATCTGGAAGGGCTTTAAATTAATTGGATTTACTAGGATGAATTGGATTAATTTGCAAACTAAATAGGACTGAAGCAGAATGAACTAAACTTGTTCTCTGTGCAAAGGTTTCTGGGATGACTTCTCTTGTGAAATGAAACAATAACAGCATATTTGTTTACATATGGTCAATGTTAGTGCATAAAGAGCATTAGTTGCTATTGTCAGACTTCCTTGCTTTGTGTCCAGTGTTCTGCATTTTGAGGCTTTTCTCTAAACTGAAATGCATAACATCTGTAAAGGTGAATAGACAGCTCCAAGTGTCAGCACTGAAGAGTTAAAAGAAAAATTTCCTCCTGAAATGTTCTGCAGTTGAAGTATTGTCAAGTGGAAATACAAGTACATATGCTCCAAACTTGCTCTCAGTTCAAATCCACAATGAGCCAAACAGACCGCACGGTTTCATGAAGAAAATAATTTTTGAGCACGCTGACATTTTAAGTCAACAGTGAACATGTGTTGCAGTTTTTCACCGGAGAGCTATTAGAATTTCTGGCGAATTAAAATCCTGCTGGCTCCTTGTCAAAACTCCAAAGTAAGCTTCTGCCAGCGACTAGGACTACTGCAGGCAGCATGGGAGGGAACAGTGTCTCTGAAGCTAATGCTTTGGTAGAAACTACAACAAACAGTAATGCTATACTGCTGGAAGAACAGTTAATTAGAAGTGGACGTGACAGTGCACATTTTCTTTTTTTTGCACTGTCTAATTTTACAACTGACACATAGGACTTTTTGTTGATTCCACAAAGGTTAGGACAAAGTAAATAAGTAATAGGATGATCTGGAGGGAGATTCTCACACCCACTCACTTCATGCTCCGCTCTGAGCATGTTTCCAAGGCACTGTGGTAATGATTAATTTTCTGTCTGTACGCGCTTTACATTCATCAGTATCTTAAAAATGCTGGTTTAACTGAACTATGGCTGGGCGGATGTGACCTCAAATCAAAAGCACTATTAATTGAACGTTAGATCGATTGTGATTAAAGAGCAATTATTTTAGTTTTGTTTGAATTTTTTGCCAAAAATATGCTAAACTGTCAAAACTGGGATATTTTTCTGAAGAAGTAGTACATATTTCTATGATTTTAAACGAAATGAAGCAATCACACAACTTAACAATTCATGGTCATTTATTGAAAATTTCAACAATTAAAACATTTGAAATAACTGACGTGGGTAAGATTACGCTGATGTGGGTTTGGATTCATTTTTAATTAATTGCCCGGCCCTACTTTGAACTGAATCTGTTTAAAACCTTTTTTTCCATACTGATTTCTTTACAAACTTTGAATTGGTTATTCAAGTTATTCAAACATAAAAATGGCCTCATTTAGGAAGAATGACCTCTAATGCCGTAAAATAAAATGCAGTCTGCCACATGAAGACCTCATAATTGAGCAAAAACATAAAATATGTGCTGATTTCTTTCCTTTTTTTTTCCAGGGGGTTTCTCGTGGTGTGGCTCATGCTTGTAAAAATAAGCCAAGTTCCGAGTGGTTCAGTTGGGCCGGCCACACATACAGTATGGTACAAAGAGATGGATGCCAGTCACAACCTGGCCTCTGGCTTTCACTCAGGCTTCCAGGGCATGTTAACCACAAGCCACTTCCCGTTACTGACCAAGAGGAGAGCTGAGTGCTCACAGAACCAGCACTGCTGCTGCTGTCGTTCAGTAAGCACTCATCTATCAGCTGTCTATCACTTGTTAATTTACGGCTTGAATCCAGCACATACTTATGGGCTTTGGAGGGTTCACTGAAGAAGAGGAATGTGCATCTTGCTTCTGAATGGCAGTCTTTATCAACTGCTTTTCAGGGTTAACTGAAAATCTCTGAAGGTACACAGCTTTTATTAGAAGTACATCAGAGGAGCAACTTTTCTTTCGGGTGCATTTTAAAACATTTCTTCACAGAAGATCACAAGAATTGATAGAAGCCTTCAGCATCTGTCCAATTTATTCTTGAAAATGATTTCTGCTTAACATCATAGTTGGGGGGGAACACATTGCACAGCACTATCCAACACAAATAAATCCACTCCATCTGTTAAAACAAGAAGCTGCAATGCATCTTTGCTTCGTGCCTCATGAGCTTTAAATCTTATGATTCTGTAACATGAGCCCATCAGGACCAAACGCTGCCAATGAGGCTCTGCTAAGATGTGAACTTATGGTATCAAAAGAAACACGGGACTGAATGCACCATAATTGCAGCAATACAATTTGAAACAGTGATACAGGCTTGTGCTACTGTGATATTTTCGCATACATACATCTACCAGCAAGTGAATTCTACAATCCGCTCTGAAGTGCAATGTATCATAACATTTGCATTTTGGTTTACATTGAGATAGCTTGTCTCATACAAGATCTAACGTGCTCGAGAGGCAGTTACAAAAGTCAGCATGTGCAAGTTTCCTTCTGTTTGTGGTGTGTGTTAACTACTACTCTCTCATCAGGACAGAGAATGATGGAATAAACTCTCTACCTGGAATACAATAGCATTGCAACCATAAAAGCAGTATAATACTAGAAACTACGGGTGGGAGAAAAAAATCCATTTTTCAATGCATCGCAGTTCAGCCTTGGATCATTCTGAATTGATTATTAAATGTTAAAGCATCGATAATCTAAATCTAATGTAGCATAACACAGACAGAAAAAAAAGCAGAACTTAATTGTGCAGAACGCCACCTGGACAATTTATTAAGAGCACACAAACATGGCAGACCGCAAGATTTGACCAGCTGTGACCGTCTTAAAAGCTGTTTGGAAGCACTTTGGCTTCTACAAGGTCGACGGTGGAAGAGATTTAGACAAGAGCCATGCTATATGTACACTGTGTCACACCGAGATAAAATACATTAGTAAGATAACAAACATGAGGAATCACATGTACGCTTCCATTCAGAGCAGGAGGAAAAACAGCCAGCGGGTGTGTTGCTACAAGCGGTTCTACCAACCAGAGAACTATTGAACAAGTATTTATGAAACTTCCACCCTTCTCGGAAAGGGATAAACAAATCACAAAGTCTGTTGCAATATTTACTGCAAAGGATTTAAGGCTGTATTAAGCGGTGGTGATTGAGGGGTTTCGAGCTCTGCTGCCTCCCTTCTTGTTGATATTTCACTGACACGGCCATCCCAACACTCTACAACCAAACCAAACAGAAGTCATGGCATCAGGTGGGATAGAAAG
>JBAMYA010000018.1:9035124-9071922 GCA_037176975.1 Arrhamphus sclerolepis
TCATATATGTGTGTGTGTGTGTGTGTGTGTATATATATATATATATATATATATATGTATACACACACACACACATACATACACATTTTCAAAAAAAAAACATCCAGCAGCAGCAGAGTGTCCAGAAACAAGGTCTTATGAAGGCCTTATGCTATAGTTCCTCTGTCTCCTCCCACTTGGCTTTTCTGGTTAGCCTGGCTGCCCATTCTGCAGATCAGCAACCTGGCTTCAAGGTCTTTAAAACCACTGCGAGGACTGACATGCAGCCAAAAAGGCAACAAGGAAAAAGGAAAGTGAAAAGCTCTGTGAATTTTCAGCTCTCTGCAGAGGTCACAACTATCTGCCAGGCATGAGCACATGAACCCACACACTGATCCACACCATTGTTTCTATAACTGCAGAAAGACTTGTTTTGTCCCCAGCTGGCAGACGGAGACTTGAGCTGGCTGCGTGGAATCATGTTAGCAGGGCAGCGTGGGAAGAGTCGAGCTCCCTCAATGTCCTTCTGAACAAGTACCCAGCTTTTAATGCCCAACCTACAGCAAGATACAATCCAACTGCAGAATAACTTTCAAAACTCATGTGAGCCATGTATATGAAGTGAGGAAGCAAATACTGTAATAAAAAAAAAGAAAATAACTGGACTATCTTCACTCTATATATTTATGTAATGAGTTAATTGAGAGAGTTTAAGACTCCATTGGCCACTATGGGTCTCTATGTAAAAGAAAACCACCAAGGTCAGTTGTACAGGCAAATGCAGTACATACACATACTTATATAATTGCATTACCACATGGTATATCCTGTTGCCACAAGATAGCTTGATTCACCAGGTGGAACCATTACTTTTTCTCTTCTTTTTTTTTAGGGTGATTATGGTATATTTTCTCCTTGTGGAAAGGACTTTCTCTGTAACCCCCATATGAGCATGCACAGCTGCAGAGGAAGGCATGTGGAAAACAGGCTTATATCCATCTGAGCTGCAACCGGGAGGGGGGGGGGGTTAGAATTTGAATCACAGAGCTGACCTCTTACACAAAAACTGTGACTTTTCACGGAACATTAAATGTGCATTTGTTTGCCGCTGTATTAGCGTGAGAATTTAAGCATGCTAAACTAAAACAAAAGCTGGACCAGCAAAGATTTGGCGCTACTGCATCACCAGTTTTCCTGTCTGTCCAGGAGCCAAAATGGAATGAACTGGTTTCAAGCATCAAGGTAGGCACTGTCTCCGCACTGGAACTGCTTTAGTCAAAATGAGATATTAATTTTGCCTGTGATGCTGTGATTCAAGTATATACAGCGTGCAAGAGCAACTTTTGTTTGTGCGTTTCACTTCCTACTTTAAGGTACCTACAAGATTAGTTTGAAAAATCCCAATTTGCATTAAATAAGTCAACTCAAACGGCAGACTTGGCAGACGACAGACATCAGAAGACACGTTGAAGACATGTACTTGCTCTTTAAATAGAGCTGTGAATGAGATGCGGTAACTAGAGTGAATTGTGCAAAAGAGTGAAAGTGAGCATAAAATGCTGCTCAAGATTAAATGCTTGAATGCTCCTTTGGGTTGCCTCATTTAATGTTCTTTAAGTACACAAATTCAAAATAATGTTTCTGTCATTTGCATGAACACAAATTCCCCTACAAGTTCACTTGATTAATAGTTTTCTTTTTTCTAAACAGTCATAACACACAGAAAGATGATAAAGAAGTGGGAAAGGACCCCAAATTTCATCACTTAAGTTAAAAAAAAAAAAGTCATGTCCTGTCACCACACATGCATACTTCCACCTTTGGAAATCATAGAATCTCTATAACTTTTTTAATTGATTTCTGTTAAAAGTGACATTTATCTAAAATGCTAAAGACAGCAATTGCTACAACACAGAAAATAAAGCCTATGGTCTGTTTGTTTGTTTTTTCTTACTGGGGGCATTGTGTTACCAATTATACTTGTCACAATTTTATTGTAAAGTGCTTTTACAAAAAGAGCTACATGGGTGCTGAACTTTGTTTTTTTTAACCACTTAACCTTGCTTTCTCCTCCGGCTTCCAGCATTACTGTTGCCGACGAGAACCAGGACAGAGGCTGTTATATACCGTAGATGATAACTAAGACTTAAAAACTCGGTTGTTTGGGTTCACTGACGTGGAAACGGCGTTTTCAAGGCATGTGTAGTAATTAATGGCATGGGGGAAACTGTAATCCAACAGAAAGCCACCAACTATTCATAGCAGGTTAACGGCTGTCTACTTTCTGAAGAGGCTTTGTAAATGCAGGGTTTGTGCCATTTGTTCTGAGTATCAACAGGTTCTGACAAGTGTTTAAAAAATAAAACACAGCTGGCAGTGTTTTTAGACCTCAAACCTGATGGTGAACTCCTTGTATCTGAGCCAGATCAACTGGCATCCTGAGTTAACTGAGGCAGAACATCCCAAATCATGTGATTGATGATGTTGTAATGTCATGTTAACAATGAAAGATGTTTAAACAATACAGTCAAGGATGAGACTGTAGCTTATAATATGCTTACTGAAGTTCAATCACATGTTTTATTACTTTTTATTACTGTGTCTTAAAATGAGGTAAATGCAACATCAGATCCCAAGACCACATGACATTTTACATTGTATAAGCATTACAGTTGATGGTAATTATTTATTTAACAAAAAACTAAGACAAATTGCAATGTTGAAAATCTATATACAACCTCACTGCCTATATAGGAATTAGGAGGGTGAGTAGTAGCCAGTTGCTGTTAATCAAATCCACCCAAGTAAATAATCATAAGCAATCGTGAGCACCTCCATAAAAGCTGACGCTTTGGCAGTTTGTTTGTCACATTCAGGTACATGTTAACACAATGCCAAGGCAGAAGAACATCAGCAATGAGCTTAGAGAAGCAATAGTTCCTGTATATCAGTATGGGAAACATTATAAGGTCACTTCCAAGCTATCTGAAGTACATCACTGTACCACGAGAAAGATTATGTGGAAAACAGTGTAATCAGTTGCCAATCTGACAATGAAAAAAGGTGTGAAGCTCTGAGGAATTACAAATCATCTAAGAACTACATTTCAGATTCTAGAAGTCTGAATTAGCACATTCAATGTTAAACATCATGACAGAATAAACAGAAAAAGACTGAACAAGTAAGGCTTGTATGAACAAGGAAACCAGGAAAAAGCCTTTACTCTCTTAAACCAAAAAATAAATGGAACATGGAGGTAAAGATTTAAAGTTGTCTTTGTACACACAAGAAGAAAATACAGATGTTTGGCAATAATCTACAGTACCATGCTTGGTGAAAACAAAACACAGCATAACGTTGCAGATATCTCATATCAACTGTCAATAACAGTGTTGGACGATGTGGATGGTTTGAACTTTTCCTGCATCCAGAGGACCTGGGCACCTCGCTGTCACTGAGCTGACCATGAGAGCTAGACCAAATGTGAGGCCATCTGTCCGGCAGCTGAAGCTGACTGAAACAGGACAATGAGCCCAAGCACATCAGCAAACCCAAAACAGGGTGAAAAAGGAAAGAATTAAGGTGTTGCAGCGACTCAGCAAAAGCCCACACCACAACCTGACTGAAATGCTGTGGGCAGATGTTAAAGCAGCGCAAAAGATTTTCTTTCATCTTAAAATATCAGTCTCAATTTCATATGAAGTAGCTTCATTTTAGGCTTAAAATGACAAAAGTTCTTTTATGCTGCTCTCAGAAAGCTGCGCATCAACAAAAGTAGTTAAACGTGAATGAACCGAACAATGTTTCAAAGAAGAGTCAGCCAGACGTCCTCCACAATAATGCGAAAGAGGATGTTCAGATACCATTTTTCCCCTTCTGATACCAATTTTGATATCTGAGTGATTGATATCAGCTGATACCTGTTATTTATTTTCCAAGTTCCTTTACTTTAATTTAAATGTTTAACATTTTGTACAAAGTTTGTTGTTGTTGTTTTTTACTGTAATCTGTCTTCCCCATTGGCTTAATAAACTCCTCATGCTCCTTTAAGAGATGGCTACATAAATTGATACAATCATTTGCGTTATTTTTTAGCAAACTTTGCACCACCTCTGGAAAGATTTTCCAGAGTAAAATAAGTTCATATTGCCAACACAACAACAGTACTAGATAGCTACCTCAGTCCAACGACCCATGTTCAACCGTTTCTCTTCCTGATGACTTTAAATCTGAAGTTGTAAAGGCTTTTTTTGCTCAGATTATTTATAAAACGCAAATGGCATCGGATGGCGCATAGATGTGAATACTCATAGATAGCAATAACCTCATTTCTGGCAGAATTGGCAAATATTTCATGTGCTGGAATGAGACTGTCTTTTTTGCCTGTAACCTAAGTCAAAGGTACATGCCAATAATCATTTGAGCCAATCCTGTATTCTACCTGGGTACCTATGAGCACCACTCCAAAGCAGAATTACAAGCAAGAAATCAGCTGTGTGACTTTGAGCCATGTGACTCTGCAGCTCAAATCCTTCCATGAGAAGCAACAGGGGAAAAAAAAGAAGAAGAAAAAAAAAGGGAATTCATTTTCTGAGAATCAAAGAAAGCTTTCTCTCAGCTGTTCATGAAATCAGTTGAACTTGAGGGTATAATTAAAAAAGATTAACTTGTGATTTGCACAATGCAAACTGGAAAATCTGTCAAAATCACATTTTACAGTAATACCCTTCCAACTTTAAAGGGCCTTTTGGTGGAGTTGATTCATATCATCCCTTCTTCATAAGAAAAAAGAAAGAAAGATTGTTTTGTTGAGTAAACACCATTCCTTGTAAAAGCATCCCGCTCCTGTTCAACTAAATGCAGACCAGAGAAGAACTTCCTCTGGTTTTGTGTTGACAGTTCGGCAACAGGTCATTGTTTGACCTGCACAAAGGAAGTGGTTCAAGACGGAGGAAAAGGAGAGCTATGAAAGCCATGCACGGCCACAGGGTTTGCGCTGTGAGATAAGATCGGGAGGATTTAGGCTGTTATTTGTAAAGAAAAGTCATACTCAAGACGCACAAGGTAGATGCAAAGCGGCCATATTAAAAACACAGACGTCAGGCATAGCACGTATAGTTTTTTAAGTGTTATTTTACAAATATGAATGCGTTAATTACATATGTGCTGTTATATGTGTCATGAATTCAAAAATCCATATAATTAACAATCAATCATGACAAGAAAGAAGATAAATCTCCTGTCTGTATCTGTATGGTAATCTAAGCCAAATCAAAACAAATAATACACAAGTAATTTAGTAGACACTTGTACATGGTGTTGCATAGTATCCCAGTTAAAACATGTGAACACGTGAAGTAGGGAAGAGCACAGGTTTGCTTTATCTGAACACAGCATTGTGGTAATGAAAGTTGAAGCACATTCACAGTAAAGATGAAAAGTTTTGTTGATTTCTTTCACACACATACACCCCAAAGTCCAAACTACAACAGGAAAAGACACAAGGAGCTCAGTTCAAGAGTCATGTGCTTTTTCTGCTTATCTGCTGCTTTGACTTTCTGGATGTTTAAGCGATAATGGGATCTAATTACAGCCCGCAGTCTCAGCCTGGATCCGCTGGGACATTTTTCTTCATTCAAAGGGTCATCTGAAAAAAATAATGTAAAAAAAAAAAAAAAGAAAGAAAGAGAGAAAAAAAAGAAAAAGAAAAAATGACGCTCTGCTAGCTGAAGCACTACTTCATCGTTCAGCACATCGATAACCAAATATGGCCATCTGGGGACACTTTAACGCTGTTTTAGACTCATTTCAGGCGCCTCTATCGGACTCTGCTCAGACAAGACTTGTGTTTAAACTTCCTGCTGTATCTCGTCAGTAACGGTTCAAAAATAAGGCGGCTTTTACCTCCGAGTTTCCCCTCACATCCATGGCTGCTGACATTTTCAGTTTACAGTCCCTTAGCGACGCAAAGATCCTGTCCGTCTAGGCGCTGAGAAGCCTGGACTGGCTCTGCCGTATACCTGCCCCTCTCAATAAACTCCGACTCATGTCTTTCCAAGCAAAACCGACACAGAAGAAGAAGAGGGAGAAGAAGAAGGGAAAAAAAGTTCCTCCGGCCTCCCCTCTCCTCTCACACAGCAGAGAGTAGAGGCTGGACTTGTTACCATGGAGACGGGTTGTTTGCCCCCCACTTTTCTGCAGCCAGGCATTCAGCCTGTCTGCGTCTCAGGCTCTTGTTCATTGTCCTGCTGGTCTGAGGAGCCTGGATGAATATTCAGGAGCTGAGGACTTGATGACAGAGCTGCAACACACCATCAGGCTGAAATACTCCACAGAAACAACAACACGCATTCACACAAGTTATCCTTATCAGGACGTTGCTTTGGTGTCCCAAGTTTACCAGTTTACCTTAACTCTAATCCCAACCAGGACAACAGAAATGACTATTTCTGTCTCATCAGGACATTTTTCAGACAGATAGAGTGTGTTTCAGTTAACAGGATTTTTTTTTTCACTGTTAATTTTAGTTTTACTCTTAGTTTTCATTAACTATAATAAGTCCCCACAAGGACTAGTGGTCCCAACTGAGCCTGTCCTTAATAAAGTAACAAGAACAAACAAAGACACACAGACACAAAGATTTCTTTGATAGGCCATAAATGAACCAGAAACATTGATCAAAAATGTTCTCAGCTATTTAAAGGCACAAATACGATTTACAGGCTTTTTTTTTCTTTTTTTTTAAGCAGGACAAGGAAGTTTGAGCTTGTTTTGTGTTTGAAAAGGCGTAGTCATAGATGTCTTTGTGAAACTTTTCCATTGTACCACCGGGTTGAAAATACTTTTCACCGTAAACATGCTCATCTGTCCTATAAAAACGTGAACTAAAATACTCACAAAAGTGCTCATTCTGCAGAAGAATGACCATGGCCTATCTTTACCTTTGACATAATTATCCAGTGCCACAAGTTCAAACTGGATGTGAAAGTATTTTAAACTTGTAACACTGAGTAACAGTTTGACTATGAAACTTGCACAATTTGTAAATCTGAACAATGAACTATCTCTATATCTTTTGCTCTGTGATTTCTCAAGTAGTATTATATAACTAGTAGAATATTGGTGGGGGGGGACTTCCTTTCAGCTATGTGATACTCAGACTGAGATTGATACCACTGTTCTATTGAATGTGACACTAGTGATCAGTGTGGGAAACAATCACAATTATAGTCCCACATTGATTAATTACAACATAAAGTTGTATAAAATAACTCAAGGGCCACTATTTCCTTTTTCAGAACTGGGGGTATTATCAAAAATACATTGATGTACAAGTTCAAACTATAGTTTGTTTTGGTTTTTTGTTAATACATCCAATCAGCTGTATTTCATAAGGAAATATTGCACATCCAAAACATATTTTTTAGACTCAGATAGGACATATAGTGCAACCTCTCCACTGTGCTGTTTATTACATCTCTACAGTGTCTGCTAACACTGTGGCGATATAATGGTTTGATAATACAGTCAGTTCATATTGTTCCTGCTTTCTGACACTGATATGCCATAAATTTATAATAATGCATGTAAATAACTGTTATTAAAAGCATTTAATTATTTATCTGCCTATATTTATTAATCAGTGAGGAAGGATGGCTCTTCCAAACCTGAAAGTTAGTTATAATAACCAACTTTATAATAACGCAATATTTGCTTCAATCAGGGTGACATGAGCCGATCTAAGGAATTACGTGAACAGGTGAAAATCGAAATTAAAATAGTAAAACACAAGTATAAAAAAACATAAATTATTTTGTCACCACGTTTATTTGTTTTACATACGAACACTTTCGAGAGTTTATCATCACATTATCAAATGCAGATGACTCTGTTATTCCATCACAAGTGAATCCAGGACAGTCCAGACCATGGTCCTTAATGACAGGAATTTTAGATTTATGTAAGTCCTCCTTTTAAAAAATCATTGTGGCTAAAACTAAAGAGATGATCATAGATTTCGGGAAGAATCTTGCGGTCATCTCTCCAGTGGTTACAGATGACCAACCAGTTGAAGTCATCAGTCAGTGTAAATATTTAGGAATTTGAACTGACAACAAGTTGACCTTTGTGCCACAGACTAATGCTATGCTACATCAGCATCTGTATTTGAATCATAAGTTTCTAAGTAACTTTAAGACGAACAAGATTTTCATGAAATTCTGGTTTTATCAAACCTGGGCCCACTTTTGCATTTGCCGGCTGGTTTGGTTTAATCAACTTAAAAAAAACAAGAACAGCACACTTTTAACTTAAGATGGGATCCAGCAAAAGCCTTGTTGCTGTTATCCTTCTAATAATACCTCTAGTTAGTGAAGTGTTGGCAGGTTTGGATTTTATTCTTCCCTGTTATTTATAGAGTACTGTGGTCATTCAGCTCCCTGTGTGTACCTTATTTGATGTCTTGACATTGTGTACTGTATTTAGGTTGACTATTGTGGAAACCATGGAGACCAACTGTATATAAGGCTCTGTTGTTGTGAAAACTTTGAATAAACTTTAAGTTAAAAAAACAAAAAAACAAGAACAGACAGGTTGCAGGTATTAACACTGCATAATTTGATAATTTTCAAGAAATTTGTGCTGCTTTCTTCCAGCATGTACCAAGATGTATGTTATGTATGTTGATAAGCTACTGATTTTTATTTTGCACTGCTGTCTGTAACACAAATTGCTCCCTGGGGTGATAATAAAGTTAATCAAGCTATCTATCTATCTATACCAGTCTAATGCTGATCTCCAGCTGTTACACAGGTTGTGATACACAGGTTGTACAGCGTCCCTGACAGCAAACGTGGATGTGTTTGCAGGTGAAACAAAGCCACATCCCACTGCCATACAGTGTGTATTGCAACTAAAGATGTCATTACCATTAAAGCCAGGTGTTAAGTATGTTTCAGATGTCAGTTATTCAGTGAATGTACTGCTATCCATCCTTCATCATGTTCAGAGTGAGAACAGCTGGATCTGCAGTCTGTCTCAGCTGTCACTGGGCGAGAGGTGGGGTACACCCAGGTCACCAGTCCATCTCAAGACCACACAGAGGCAAACAGCCACGCACACTCACTTATATGGATCATTTCAAATCACCAGTCAACCTCACATGCATGTATTTGCACTGTGGGAGGAAGCCAGGGTGTCCCAAGAAAACCCACACAGAAGGATATGCAGTTTCCACAAAGAAAGACACCAGTCAGGATTTGAAGAGGGACCTTCTTGCTGTGCGGCGACAGCTCTAACCACCAGACCAGCTTGCTCCCCTCATTTAATTCTTCAAATGCCAAAATCAAATCATTCCAGTCATCAGAAACCCACATGAATTTCAAACATCTATAGCATGCTTGTCAGAGGTCAAGTGGTCTGAATTTGTTCAATCTTTTGGACGCAAACAACATGTGTTTGCACCATATAAACAATTGCAGCAATTATCTTAATTACAAGTTTTATGTTAAGATCCACAAATTACCTAAGAAAAAAAAGAAATCTTAATTTCATGATCACTCTGAATTAAATTTGCCACTTTGATGAAGTCTTTTTGACTCTATCCAAATGGCAGTTTGGAATTTTTCTTCACTGCGGATATAAGCGAATGGAAAGTGTCTACTTTGTCCCATCCAGAAAAAAAAAGCAACAAAAAAAAAAAAAAAAGCATAGCAACTGTGTGGGATCCAGGCCTTGGGCTTGTTTTGTCAGCTGCCTTCAAGTCATTGTTTTTACTGTTTCACAAGAAAAATCATTTGGCCATTCATGGTTATTTCTCTGTACCACTGCAAGTGACATTTCTACACCAAATCTCGAAGCTCTACTCATCCATAAAACCGGCTCCTTTCAGTCTCGTGGGAGGGCGGGGGTTTGCGGCGGGGGTCTTATCATCCCACAGGCCTGGGAAAAGGGACGCGGTCACAAAACCCAGACATCCGTGTTCGTGGTTTGTAACGTCAAGTCAGCAAGGCGGTTTTTCTCAGGCACTGCGTGAAAACCTTTCAAGGTCTTGTAAAGCTGAAAACACTTCAAGTCTCAGCAACAAAAGGCAGGAGCACTGACTGCTTTTACTGGGATGTTTTATCAGAATCTAACCACTGTACAGTGAATGCTCATGGTATTCACTGTTTCCCTGATCACTGTGCCATCTGGACTTCTCATTAAAAGCCACTTCCTCTTCTTGCATGACATGGGAGCATCAAAGCAAAGACGCACACATATATAACATTCTTCCAGGTCTGAAGTATGTAATAAGTAAGTAAGTAATGAAAGCTGGCTACTAAAAATTTGCATGAATTATTTCAAATTAAAATTCAAGACTCACCACAGAATTATAACAGCATAAATTGTATTAATTCTTCCACTCACAATACAATACACCTGCTAAAGTCAAAGAGGACTTATTGCTGTCTGTTTCAATGTAAGTAGCAAATCATAAGACATTCAGAGAAATGCACTGGTGTAAAAACTCTGTCATCCTTGTAACTCTTCACTTTTTCTTTGTGCTTCAAAAGAGAAGAAAAAGAAGCCCAGTTGCCATGACTCAAACCTTTAGGAGGGATTCAGAGAAATGACTCCACAACTTTATGAGACTTCTGTTACCGCAACTGCGAGAATTAATTAGCCTGTGGACATCCCAAATAAAAGAAATTAAAAAAAATAAAAAATAAAAAAAAAAAGAAGAAAAAAGCAGGGAATGTCACAGCACAATCCTTAACAGAACATTTAACTGCTGCAACAAGTATATTATCAGGTTTCAGAAACAGACCTGAGGCATCTCTTGAACTTCAAGATTAAGCTGAAGCGCTGTGTCAGCAGTCTCACATACAACAAACGAGGGAGAAGACGCCACTTGTCAAGTAAAGACATCCTCTCGTCTTTAAAATGGCACAATTTAGCTGGAAGTGCCAGACTCAACCAGAAGACTGCCACCTGTTTTCTTTTATAGCTGATAGAACGCGCCACATAAAACATGTGGCTTTAGCTTGTCTGTGGTTCTGCAGAGACAATAATAAGCTGTTATATTATTCACAGACCCCATTTTTGCATTCTTTGGCCCAGGGAGAAAAGTGCTATCAATTTCATCAACCCGTTCATCTGTCATCCCTTAGTTTAAGATGTTGCTCACTACTTTATATGTTCGGGAAGACAGGTTTGTGCTGGACGTCAATGCTGATAATCATATAAGCGTTTGATAAAAACGCTGCAGATAGGAGATAAAGTCAGATCATATGGCAGACATAACAGAAAAGTTTAGAGGTGAATAGCTTTTGACTGAAAACCAAACGTTTCCATTGTGCCCAGTCTAATGACACAAGGACACTCCTTTACCTCATTCTTTGTCTGCTTTATGCAGACACAATATCAGTCAACTAATGACTCACAAACCTTGAAGACAAATGTAAATGAATCCATTCAGCAAGAGCAACTGCTTCCTTTAACAACAACAACGAAAGAAAATCACTATATGTAAATATTTACGCTGTAAAGTGACTACATAACAGTATGGACAGGAGGTAGTATGTGATGCCTTCTGAAGTAATGGAAATATGGTAGAGTGTGTTTGTGTATGTGTGTGAGGTTAGATTGCCAGATTGTCTCAGAAAAATTGAAAAAAAAAAGATCTGAGGCTTGTGGTTGTATGAAGTAAAAGTAAACACAGATGAGAGCAAAGGCCATTGATCATCGGATGGATCGTTTTCAAAGCTCTGAGGCACCCCCTTTAGGCCAACTAGTGTAAGTGCAGCTGTAAAACTTCCAAGACTTTTTTCCCCCCTTAAATAACATCCAACAGAGAAGAAAACAGTCTGCCAACATTGTCCAAAATCAGTTCAAACCCGCTCATGTTCATTATAGTCTATCTCCACGAATGCATAGAGCATCATTTCTTTTACTTGTGACCGCAACAACATGAGGATCCTAAAACTTTGTGCTGCAGCTTCTTCAAGGGGAGATAATTCCGTTAAATTGCTCCATTCCAGAGCATCTAAGGATGGGAAACAGAAAGCCTACCTGTGTGTCTGTGTTGTTGCGGTGTTTGGTCAATGTTCCATTCCTGACAGCAGCCCGAGTCGCTTTCTGTGCGTGCAGCCTGAAAAACGGAGGTTTTTCTGGGGGGAAAAAAAACTTCAGTGTTCTCCGTACAGCTGTATGCGATGAGTGAGGGAAAAAATGGGAAAAGTGGACTGCGCAGGAAATGATGACGCCTCTGTATGGAAATCACTTAGTAAAATCAAAAGAAGGTGGCTGCAGAGACAGTTTCAAAAAGAAAACTTCAAAAGCTTTTCTGTTTTAGTCAATCTAAGAAAAGAAGTTATTCACCTTTTTAATCGTAGCCAGTGCAGTTATTTTTACGAAGGTGTATTGATCTTTTGAAGTCCATCTGAGGATAAACCACAACAGAATTCCTTCTCTGCTGTTACAGACAATTAAGTTCTCTAAAAACAAATCATGAAAATAGTTGCTTTACTGGATTGAAAAAGGCACCAGACACCAGGGGAAAACTTGCATCCCACGATTCACTTATTTTCTAAGTGGTGACCACTTTTTAGGTAATCTGATACCTTAAAGTATTCAAATTCAAGAGGAATTTCTATAAAATATATGATAGACTATGACATATAATCTGAGGGTGGGTGGAGTTGCACACAAATAAATATTTTAGATGTCTTGGTGAATGTCTTTGTCAACATAACTGCCTTTGATACCCTTTTTGCACCTTAACTGCTCAGTCCTGCTTCATACATTACACAGTAAAGGAAAACGTTGCCTTTATTTTTAAAGTTTTCATGATAGATCATATGGTTGTCACTAATATCACCTATAGAATGTTGCAAACACTTCTGCAGCAGCTCATTCAAGTCTGAGGCAAATATATCTCACAAACCTTTAATATAATTTCAACAGAACTGTAAAATATAATACTAATACTACTAGTAATAAATCAAAAGCCTAAAAAACAAAAACCTCACAATATTACCAATCACAGGTCAAGCGGGGACGAAATGGTTAAGCACAGCATTCACAAGCAAACATTGTATCCAGCAAATGTTTAAAAAAATGTTTGGATTTGTTAATTGAGACCAACTCCTCAGATGTATGTGATTTTGGAGTTGATCACAAACAGATTGAACGGCTTTATTAAATGTTTTATAGCATCCACTTCAGGAGAAGAGATTGAGACAGATAAAAGGAATATTCAACTGCAGCAAACTCAGTTACTTTTTAGGAAGAAAGTAGACATATAGGTGCTTTGGGAGCAGAACTACAAGTGCCTTATAGATGTGACTATGCCAGTGTCTCAGCTTGAGTGTATTTAATAAAGAGTCACAAATATGACAGACATTTATTTCAAAGTTAAAGGTATCACATATACAATAGTTAAGAACACTTTCATGGGTCTCCCAACAGTGGTTGTTCATCCACTCATATTGTACACAGCCCAACTATACACAAAATAAACTTCATTGAGGTCAGAATAACAGTACGCTGTCACACCAATGCTGCTTTTTGAACAGCAAAGACTTTGATTATGGAACTGATATTAGAAGAAGCACAAAAAGTGCCTAAATAAATTACTATATATTACATTGGATAGGCAGTAAGATGGAACTGACCTAAAAAGGGTCAGTCACAGGTGAAGATCAGTAACACAGCATTCCTAACTATGACATCGGCAAGAAACTGCACTGATTTCAGTAAGGAGGTTCAGTAAACTACCTGGAAAAAAAATCAAATGTAACAAATGATGAGATGAAAATCACTGCAGGTATGGGACATTAAACAGCATGACAAGCATCAATGATTGGATGCACAGTTGTTTAAAAAAAGAAATGCTATTACAAACATGCATTTGGGAAAAAAAGACTGAAAGACTTGTATTTCATACTTCTTGTTCCATGCTAACTTGGAGGGCATTCATGCTAATTGTGAGATGAAGAACACCAACCAGCATCTACCAACACTTAGCTTTCAAAACTGGAGTACTAGACATTGTGAAGAGATGAGAAACCAACTTGAATTTATAAGCTACAGAGTAAATTCTTCTTTTCATTCTTGTACAGTCTCAAATTCTGATTTGAACCTGTACAAAGATGAATTCACTGTAATCTGTTGCTGTTTGCAGACTAAATAAGAGTTCCCAGTCAGCCCAGCTTATGTAAAATGTAAATTGTGAATGAGATGAAGCAATATAAAGAGTGGGGTATTTCACAGTGTTTTTTTTTTTTTGTTTGTTTTGTTTTTTATCGTTATTCTTTTGTTTTTGTTCCACCAGTAACTCATAGGGCATTCTAACTGAGAACAACATGGCGGTCGAACACGGACTTCCTTTGCTCCTGGACCTGCCTCCTCCAGCGCTGCTGTGCATGCTCCACTTTATTCAGCATGTTGGGTCGGGAGTGTGATCGGGAGAGAACATTGTGAGCGTTGGCAAAAGGCTGCTGGTCCTGAACACAAACACACAAAGATAAATATTATAGCTCGTCTATTCTAAAAGAATCCTTACAAGATGCAAAAGGTGGGGGAAAAAATGCATGTAATCTTAATGCTAACAGGTCTACAGCAGCTCCCTGGTCTGTTGTAGAAATGTGAATTTGGCAGGAAGTTCTGAATTTATCTTTCATTTTGAGAGGGAATTTATCAGTTGAGTGCACAAAAATCCCTTTAGTTATTTGATCAGCCCTCCAAAAAAGCAGAGGACTGAGATGTGAGACATGGAGTAAGAAACCTACCCCATAATAGACTCCAACAAAAAAAAGTAATTGGTTGGTCTGAAAGGCCAGGTTGTAAGATTTCAGTCATACGATAAAAGACTCAGACTGTCAGTTCATTTCCTTTGCACCTGCAGATGCTATACGTTTCATTTTCAAACTTACAGTCTTCAGTAACAGCTTGAACTGTGCTTAATCATCCATGTTTAAACTTTCTTAAGATGAAATTTCACTGATGGGTTTAAAACAGAGCCATTAAATAAGTTGGCAATTTCATTTTATCTTAACACAATAATCAAACAATAACCTCTTTCGAAAATTTGGTCTTAGCAACAAATTTTTAGAAAGATGAAACAAGAGGAAACGGTCCAAAACAGCCTCTCAGTATTGGAGATTGATAAATTACATAAAACGGCACTTTGACCATGCAGACCTGATATTTTTATGTCTGAACTTTGTCGAAAACAAAAAGGTCGCTGTAGCTCCACCCTCGGGCAGATGCAGCCGCTGTTACCAAATATCAATACCTAAAAACTTTAAAACTAAAGGTAAGGAACTGGTTCGCTTTAATCAGCAAATACAGTACTTATTTTTCCTTAATAAGTTGGAATGTCATACAGGATTACTCGGATGTTTGTCATGTTGCCTGGGCTATAGTTGCAGGATTTTCTAAAAGTCCAATTTCCTTTCCACGGGTCAGTACGGTTCATTATTATTTTCATCATTATTCAATTCTTGTTGTCACATGCAAGGTGCAGTGAAATTGTGGCATAACAACATTTAACATTTGTGTTTAGTGCAGAAAAAGCACTTCCAGTGTTCCTGCAACCCTTTGTGATCTCCCTGAATGTTCAGTCCTGTACAGCTGAAGATGCTTCTCTGCAATCATGCCATGGATCTCACACAGATGATGCTGAGTCAAGCTGATGGTGAGACAACCTTCACGTCAAGCATCATGACTGGTGATGACAGCTGACAGTTCAGTAGAGGAGCTCTGAGCGTGACAAACATCAATGCTCATTGGTGTCTTCAGAATTCACCATGAGATCGCTCCCTGACGGATTGTTAACACAGAGTTCTACTGTAACGTGCCAAGATGTCTAAGAGAACACTTTCCCACTCTAAGTACTTTGGGGGGGGACACACACACACAAAGTTTTGGCTGTGTCTACATCAATTTTTGGTCACCATCCACCGTTCTTCCTACGTATTACCCCGCACATTTCGGTCCTGTATCTGAACTGAAATTGAAGTTGACGGGTAAGTGTTTTAAACTGTGGAGCATGAGTCACAAAAGCACACATGTGAACAGCCAGAATGGGAATTCCAGAGAGGTTTCCAAGCATGGCAGAAGGGCTTGAAGCAGTCCTTCAAACCATGTGGTGGGCAGTCTCCAAGCTTTCTGATTGCACCTCTTATGAACTAGTACTGGCACGTTTAAAATGCATTTCAAATAAATGTTTTATTAAAGACTAAAGCACTACTGCCACAGTCATGTTTTCCAGATCCCGGATCATCGTCTCAACATTATGACCAGTTTTCTCTTACTATAGTCTTTCATTTCCATCTGTCATTCAGAATATTTTAAACAGAAAATGGTTAATGATTGATTGAGAGACTCCTTGAGTCAAAGTTTTCCAAAGGATACAGTATATTCAAGGACTCTGCAACACAGCAAAAATCCAAAAGCTCACGAGTACTCCAGCACACAAGGATTGGAAAATAACACCCTGTTAAATTTTACCTACGACGGATGACTCCTGTGTGATATTTTGTGGGTTGTTTACACACAGAGGCATAAAATGTCTTATGACCTTGTGAGTTCAGGGTAACAGCTTTGTTATGTAGAACGTACCATAACACCATAATAGAAAACATGACTGTCACAGCTGCCAATTTGTAAGATAAAGGAGAACACATACCCCAACATCGTCATCACTTTGGATAAGCTGTGAGTGTCCAAACAGCCGCCTTTTCAAAATAGGCTCCAGGAGAGTCAGGTAGACCATGTAGAGTAGCAGCAGGCCCAAAATGGAAAGGTACATGATGATGGTAACCTAAGGACATGAATTCATCATTTATATGTTTACAAGTTATATATGCTAAATATACACTGAGAATTATTGCAGACAAGCTCTTTAAGTCAGATTGAAGTATGAGTCTCACATCAGCGCTAGATAAATTCTCCATGTTATAAATGTAAAATTTGAAGTCTGTGTTTCTGGAAAACCACAAATGTGACCACATCAAATTTAATTTACTATGAGCACTGGTAATTATATTACATTTTTGACAAACATCAAATGTTTGTCAAAAATGGCTGGGAAAAAAAGCAGGTCAAATGAAAATGGCAATCCTGTCTGTGAAATTACCTTAATGGTTCCTGAGCTCCTCTCTTCATATTTACACTCGCAGCGCAAACAGTAGGCCTCTACATCTTTGCCGTCCACTGGCATTGGTTCAACCACATGGAGGCAGTTACTGAAAAGAGAACGGTGCACACATGCTGGTGGTAAAAGAAAGTCAGGCAGTTCATGTATTTGAGATAATTAGGCATTTGTTAACATACCAGTCTTTGAGAGACACATTTTGTTTGTAGATCTGCCCCTCAATGTCCCTGTATGGTGGACAGATGCACTTACAGCGGATGTCCTCTGAGTTCTGCAATAGATACATTATATGTGCTATTATATATATATATACTCTGTTGTTTCTTTTCATCACATTTCGTTTGCACATTTTATTTCTCTTCCATCTCAGTGTTCCCCCATTTGAAATCATACAAGGCTCTTCTTTGTTGGATTTGTATTATTTCACAAAGTGTTATAGTTGTTGTTACTGGCATTAAGAAGGAACAGTGTAAACAGACTTAAGCTCAGTGTTTCATTTAACAACCGCTGTTGTTGTACAACCATGACTATACATTTTAAACAGTACACATAGTACCATTACAGGTCGGTCTGATCAAAATACACCTTTCAGTACACAAAATTAGAGAACTCGACATTAAAAAATAAATAAATAAATAAATCACCACGTCAAAACAACGACGCTGAAGTTAGTTTCCGACTCATAATGAGACTTAAGGGAAACAACAATACATTGACTGCTCAAACCTGGATGAAATTATCTTTTAGATAGTAAAGAATATAATAAATACAGTTTCTGATCAGTGAATCAGTGATTAGTGAATAAATAAATGAGTGAAACCCTTTTTGATTCGTGAAAATGCAAAACTACAATTTTACTTCTTTTCTGACTGTGTGAATCGGGAACTGACCCCACTGTCGTATCAAAACCATTTATAAATATGATCAAAACATGCATTTCAAGAGAAAGATTAATCCAGAGGCATACAATACGAAGGAGGTTCAACATATCCAGGGCTTTCTCGTGATATTTGGATTAAGAAGCATAGATTTTCTCGGGTTATACACAAGAAGGATTATTACCGAAGGTGCAAATCCGCCCATCAATTACCTATACCTGGCTATTCTTCTCATGCAGGCCTAACAGAGGACTCGATCAGATGCAAAGCGTTTTTTGTTTTGTTTTTACTAACATTAGGGCACCTTGCAACTCAAAGACCCACCAAATCACTGGATACTAAAAGTTATAACACATCATTACAGTAAAGACTCTCATAACAACATGACTACACATTAAAGGGTCCATTGTGTTATAATTTGCAGTCATGTCAAAATAAGAGAGAAGATTCGTCTCTTGGTGAGATTTTCAAGTAAAAATAAAAAAATAAAAAAATTAACTTCAGTGAGCCAGCATCACCATTTTTCGGCTAACCAGGCCAACAACAGCCTTACCTTCGCTGCCACCAGGCTGAACAGCACAAAACACGCCAAACAGACAGCCCTGTTAACAAACGCCAACTTCATCTTTCCACTTCACGGTAGCTTAACAACGGTTTCCAGTTTTCCAGCGATGAGAAGCAACGTCTTAAAAACTGATTACGTTAGCCATGAAGCTAAGAGGAGGATAAACAGCTAACTTCCGGAAATGACTGACAGTCACAGGACTGAGACGGCTGCGTTCCATTACCAGCATGAAGGAGGTTCTAGTAGGCAGTAACTGTCAGGTGATTGCCACTAACCAACATTTTTTTAAGTCATAACTTTATAACGGATATGAACATCCTGAAAACAGTAAATCGTCAACTTTTATTGTTTCAATTACAGTGGAGAACATAGCGCAGTAAGCGAGAGTATATATGGAACGCTACCTTGTCTGGGGCGTATGAATCATAGACTGTATATATAAATGAAAATGTATTCATTTTCTTTCAGAGTTGTGTTATTTTTCTAGCCACTCCATAAAGCCTTTTCCAACACATCTCAAATGTTTTCGGCGGATTTTAAGGTTTTGACCTGACGTATCTTGTTCTCTGAATTTTATACTCATGAGACTCGTGAATCCTGTCACCGTCAGTGTCATCTTAGAATGGGAAAAAATGTGGTTCGTGGAGTTTATTTAAGAAGTCAGCAGAACATTTTTATTTAATTATTTTTGTCCAATAATTTTGTTGAATCTGGACATGACCAAGTAAAGCCATCCCAGATCATATACTGCCCCCACATGGTAGACACCAGGCATTATGGATCATCACGCCATCCAGGTACCATCACATCACTACACTGATGCTTAGCTGTCATTAACCACTATGATTAGATCTTTATTTGCTTGACCAGTAATTTAAAACTTCTGAAACAGACACATATTTTTAGATAATGCAAATAGGAAATCAGCTACAGTGATTACTTTAGTGTACACACACACTGTGTCCAATACTGTGTTATTAATAAAGTGTATGACACAGGAACTGACCACTATATGCACTGGTTCAATGAAAGTTTGTATTTAAACAGCCCACTTCATCATGCTGTTGTGGCATCATGAGAACCGAGATGACACCTAACGGTCGATAACTGTACCTGGCCACTGTGAGGCTTCAAACGGATATCCTCTTGCAGGTTGCAACAGACACAGGGAGAATGGAAGAGTCACAGAAAGAGGTGGAAGTGGATGTCCTTTGGCCTCATCCTGTGATGATGACCACTTCATTGTGAGCAGTGACTTGCAGATATTTTCTATGGTATACACACGAATGTTGTTACCTTTTACAATTGGATGCTTCTACTTAACTGCCCCAACTTTTGTGATATATCACCATAGCATGAACCTTTTCCATTTTCCAGACATTTTTACCCAAAAGTCTTAACAACCCTTTGTAAGTAGCACATGCTTCAACACAAAGAGAGCATGAAATAAGTTCCCTATCTTTATTTACAGCATATTAGATGTACAAAACCATAAAAAATATACATGCATCATCTAAGACAGGTGAATAGTTCAGTTGTATTTTACAGGACTTTTTCTCTTGAGTGTCTGCAGACTGATCTTTGGTTTCTAGTTCACAATGAAAAAAGTGTTAATGCATAAACGTGCATGTCTTTATATTGAGCAGTCTCATGAATGAATGAAAGGAAATAACTTTTTTTTTATGGAACAGTGGTAGTCATCCAGATACCCTGGAAAACGGAATAAATGGACCACCAACAGGTTCAGCTATACTGTTATACATTACACATTTCACCTAAAACGTTTTACATCATATACAAAATCTTCATTAGAATAAATGCTTTTGTGGTGGAACTACCTGTTTAAGTAGTGCTAGTGTTCCCAAGAAAACATTTGTGCTCTATGCATTCCTGACATTTAGCTGCATTTTTCAACATTTTGTCTCTACCTTTGAAAGTGGTCTATATTAAAACTAGATACACACTCTATATACAGTATCATTGACATTCAGCATATATCTGTTCAGCTACCATATTTGTCTTTCATTGTGATTCTATTAGCAGAAGTCTCATAAAGTTGGTATGTGCGGTATTAAGCAGGTTTCAGATGCACAGATGTGTACTTTCGATTTCAATCCTGATTTTAATATCTGAAGGTTGGTATTAAGTCAACAGAGATCATGAGTCCTTTCAGAGGATGCCATTGTAGATCAATGCTTTGCACATCTTCATTTCTCCCTCTTAAAGCTTAAACGTTGGCTTGCTGGAATTCTTCACATGCCTCCTAGTGTGAGGTCCACTCTGGTACAGCTTTGTGTGAAAACAGGCAATGGCAAAATTCTCTTCAAGGAGGCCATGATAGATCAAGAGTTCCAGTGGATGCACACTTTTTAAGGGCGGAGGAATCTGAGGACTTTGGAGCGCAGGAAGCGAATGAAGGATTTAGGGAACATTTCTCGAGATTCTTGTGCTGTGTAGTTGAAGAAATTCTGTGGGTGAGCCAGCACGTCAAACAACGCCTTCATGAGCTTCTTATCCTGGTGAGGAAATGTATGAAGTCAACGGTAAGTGAAGGCATTTAATGGAAGTGATGAACACTGAATGTGAGAAGGCATGCTGCATGTCTCCAACAGAGGGCACTATCTGCTAACTGAGTGCATGTACAACAAATTCAATTATTGTTTTGAGTTCTGAATGGCTATCAGACACATATTTTATTCATACACTTATTTTCTTTGTAGAATTTAAACACATATCTTCTATTCTGTAACAAAACTGGTTCTATTTAATGTAAATCTCACAATAATATGCTTATATGTATCGCAGATATTTCTTTATTTAACATTAGATAGGAAGTCTGATACCTTGAGAATTTCCTGGTGATTCTCTGATGCATACAATCGTCCATCTCTGACTATGTCTTCAATTAATTCCTGGTAGTCCTCTGCGACGAACAAAACCCACAATTCAAATGACATTCATTAACAATTGGAGGCAGCAAAATCTTATTCAGTCCCTGGAGTTACGTGAAATAGAATGATTTAATTAAATAACAAAACTAATGTAATTGTAAATAGTTACAGTAACTGATAGAAACATTGATAAACTGCATTTACTAATGAAAATGGTAGTAATTATAGTGGGGCACTACTTAAATGTATCCTTTTTTTTGTTTGAATCTTATAATTACAGTTTTAAACTTATAATATTTACTGCCATTTCACTGATATCACTGACATCTTTTTATTGTGTAACCTCATAGTTTCAAAAGTAATCTTTACAATGTTCATCGCCCCATAAGAGAGAACTTCCTGTTTCTGCTCACCGTCATATGTCACATAGGGAACCTGGAAACCTTTTCCACTGTTTCCCTCGTTAGACCTGAACTGTATCCAGAGCCTCTTGGAGCGGGACGTGAAAGCGATGGGACGTTCATACGTCTGACACGTTTCATAGGTCGTCACAGAGTTGGACAGAGCTGCAAGGAAAAGGTGTCAATTCAACAGAGGACATCTTTACATTTGTGTTTTGTATGCGTTTTCTAAGGAGTTAAAAACTCACAGCTTTTTCTCATTACTAAGTAGTCTCCACATTCATCTTCCATGGGCAGGTAGATTTCTGGCACAACAATAAGGATCCTGCGTTTGGGTGGAGGGTTGATGGTCCAAGTGCACTCAACGTTGGCTGGATAGTTCCCCGGGTAGTTGGGGGACTCGATGTAGCCTGTATACTCTCCCAGCTCTCCTCCACACTGTCTGTCTGTGCAGATGTGTGAGATATGTTTGTTATTCTTTTCTTGTAACTGGAATCTTGAGTGGATGAATGATCAAGAAACCTGCTGCACGTTTTCCTTTTCTGTGTGCACGCAGTTCTCAGTGATTGTATACAGACATACTTACTCTTGCACTGCATGATGTTAGTGGACCCATCAAAGTCAGTTGTTGTATTTCCAGGGCAGGTGACACAGTAGTTCTGGCCAAACTCCCCTTGATACGTGCCTATGGGACAGCGAATGCAGCGGTGTGTGCTGGTGTTGTAGTAATGTCCTGGGGAGCACTGGACTGTAGGAGCCAAGGGCAATGAGGGAGCTTGTTAGATGACAAAATCTATTCAGGGTTGAGTAAAATAATGTTGAGCCCAAAGTCAGTATCTCTACAGCGGCTGCAGAGGGCAGCAGAGTTCCTGTCAACACTAAAGTGAGCCCAGTAGGCTTCCTGAAGGAGGAAGAACGTTAAAATCCAAACAGCGCACGCGCTTCACTTTGTTTAATTTGATTTCTGTTAGAGAATATTTTATTGAAGCCCTCTATTTATGTCAAGAATGTGAAGGGCATTCATTATTTAGATGATTCTCACACCTTTGGTCTCACACTCCTGGAAGGTGACAGCTCCACTGCGTTTGGTGACGAGGTTCCCTCCACAGTGAAAGCAGGATGTACGTCCCACTTCGGGCTGGTACGTTCCCAGTGGACAGGGGAGGCAGGGGATGAAGCCATCGTGAGAGTAGTGACCCGGAGAACATTGACCTGAGGGCACAAACCCACACAGAGGATGTTCGGTCAGCTCAGACTGTGGGCTGTTTAAAGCAGCACGATCTAATCTGAAACTGCAGTACATCTGGGATACAAAATTTGAATTCATTTCTTTCAACCATGTTTCGAGTGAGATATGAGATGGAATATTCTGTGATTATGTTAAGTGAGTGTCTGTAGTACAACTTGTGCAAATGTTAATGGAAAGATGACATATTTCATCTGCACCTCTCACACAGTGTAAGTCCTGAATGACTAATATGAAGCGGGCGCCAGTAGGAATCTGCTGATAGCTCTTCTTGTTTA
The DNA here is from genome assembly GCA_037176975.1 of Arrhamphus sclerolepis. NCBI lineage: Eukaryota > Metazoa > Chordata > Actinopteri > Beloniformes > Hemiramphidae > Arrhamphus > Arrhamphus sclerolepis. Next base: position 9,058,503 of record JBAMYA010000018.1, read on the forward strand.
GTCTGTTCGAAGAGATGGAATCTCAAATTCAGTCACAAAGTGACTATGATAACAGGGCTCATAGTGGCTCCCTCAGCCTTCTATACAGGACTGAAAGAAGGCTGAAGGCGTTCACCCTCTGAATTGAAGTATGTCTTCATCACCTGAGCTCAAGCTTCTTTGGGTTTACACAAAGCAGGAGATCTGACAAAGAGAGATCTTTATCGTGGCACCGCTGCTTCCTGTGTGTCTCAGGTTAACAAAACACTTACATTATGTGACCATCTGGGCCTTGTATCAGCTTTTTCTGCATGTTGTTTATTTGTTCATGATTTTCTATTATGATACTATTAATCTACAAATTTCATTTTTTTTAAAAAGAGCAGCGCAGTTCATTTCACTTTGCCATTTCAAGTCAGAGGAAAGAAAAGATGGCTCACGTATAGATAATGCACAACATCAAATGAGGAAAAACTTTAAAAAACAAATAAAAGAAGAAAACATTTGTTTCTTTGCCAACATTAAAAGCCCAAGATATATCAATTTCAGATATTTCTTCTTGCCAACTTCATTTCAGTTCTTAATAGCTCTTAAAAAGTTGGGATACTAAAGATTCTATCTTTTAAAAAAATGCTGCTATTCATTCTCAGAGCACTTAAAGGATGTTCTGTCACTGACGATACCAAAAGATAAAGCATTTCAGTTAATTTGTCTCATTCGTCATACAAACTTGTCAGTACAGGGTTGTTGTTGTTGTCACTTTTTTTTCCCATAAGATTCTCCAGACACTCTGACGCGAACAGCTCAGGACTGCAGGGTGGCAGGTCCAGTACATGTACCCTGTTCTTCCCCAGCCATACAATGGCACAAAATGTTTTGGTTTTTTTTCACTGTCTTGTTAAAAAAACATCCTTGAGAAATATCGTTATAAACATTACATTACATTACATTACATTATATAATTTTTTGGGAAAGCATTTCAGGTCTTACATGCAAAGATTTATGAATATCAACAATATAACTTTTTTGTCACACTTTTTTTCTGATTTGGCTTTGTACAAAGCTACAACAGCAGCTGTTTTATCTCTGGAATTATCATCACATGACAGCGACGACAATTCTCTACCCGTTGTACAAAGCGTAACAATTTATTGTCGAATGTTTGCACTCAAGTTCGTTTAATAAAAAAGGCCAGAATTTTGATGTTTAAAGGGCATTTTTAAATGTGCATTGACTGTAGAGGTTGAAGTCACTTCTTTCTATTTCAAAAATCAACAGCACATAGAAAGTATAGATCACTTACACTTGGGTCAAACGTTGTTATGATAATACAGATTAGTCTCTGATTGCAGGCAACTGTACGTGTTCATATTTTAACTTGCATTGCTTTAGTTACCTCCACACTCTGACATGTTTCGAGCTCCAACGACTTTGGACACTTCTCTTCCTTCAGGTGAAGGACACGCCTCACAAGACATCTGTCCTTCCTCGTCCTGATAAGTTCCAGCTGGACACATCAGACACCGTCCTTGGTCACCATCGTAATACATCCCAACGCTGCAGCTCACTGGCACATAAGTCAAAATAGATTAAAAAAAAAAAAGAAAGAAAGAAAGAAGGAAAAACAAACAACAAAACATTATCATTTGAACGAGTTATACTTTCATGTATATATTATTTTCTCCAAAAAAAAAAGATTGAAACACTTTCTCAGCAACTAAAAACACTTGATAAGACACCCAAAACTCTGCGTCATCTTTGAACTTATAATTTACGTAATTAAGGAGACAGTAGAGTCTCCAGTTTGCAAAATAAATTGGAGGAGTGAAAGACAATGTTAAGATACAGACATGAGTCAACAAATATATGCTGCAGTCTGCCTTGAGACGTCATGTGGTAAACACAGTAAATACAGCAGTTAACCTGAATGATAAGACTATTAAAGACACAGACGTCATCATACTCTCAAGAGTTATCAAGGAGAGCCATGTGCACTCCTGAAATGGATAAACTTAGTGAAGAGCAGCGAGTTACATGTTTACATCCTGAACAAATCACAAGTAGTGGCTCTTGCATATGTGCACTCAATATGATAACTTGTACAAAACAAGCCGTTTTTTTGATTTACAAAAGGTAATTATACTTATTACAACATATATTATAGTAATGTCGTGGTTAAAGAATTTAATTGAACTTAACTGAACTGCTTTTCTGCCTCCATAGAACTGGATCAGTAGTTAGATATTGTAGTAGTGAGATATAGTTGAAGTAGTGATCTTAGACTCTTCTCCTTTTGCAGTTATTGACAGTAGTTTGGATAAAATCCAGCGACTTATAATAAGATCCCTATGAAAACTGTCCTTTTTATGCACTTTTTGATAGACTTACAGTAAAAGTGAATCCAAAAACATAGCTTGGCCAGACACCCATTCACTGTGGGAAAAATACTATGTCTAATGAATTAGATCTGATACCCATCTTTATCTATATCTGGTACAGAATGTACCAAACCAATCACAACAGGGTGGGAATAGGCTTGATGTGATGAGTTATAGCGTAATGTACATTAACTGCTATTAACTCATATTGATAGCTCACTGCTATAGCCCAGTGGTTAGAAGGTTAGAGGTGTATATATGTGTATATATATGTAGCGTATTATATAAATAATAAGCTGATTACATTGTTTTACTCTGCACCTGAACATCTCATGCATGTTTATTAAAGGTTACACAGAGTCTTCTGCCCCAAATCCTCACCTGGCGGTGGGATAACCTCTCACATAAATATAGTCATTAACTCTAATTGAAAGGTGAGACATCATAATTACTGATGAGTCACACAAACATTTAACTCCTGTGAAAGTTTAGGATCTGAACTACACAATTTTACACAAAACAACTTCTGTATATATTCTCCAGACATTGTAGTGAAAATGAGAAAATACTTTAAATGTTCTCTTTAAAATCTGATTCATCAACTTTGTGTATAATCAAAACTGTGGCTTTAATACTTTTTTTTTTAATTCAGTTATTTGTAACTGTGATTATCTAAAGCAGAGAAGGGAAGTAAAGTAACAATATCACAAATTGCTCCTTTCCATTTAAGTAACATTTGTCATTTGTAATTATTAGACGCTAAGGAGCGTAAACTTTGTTAGGTACCAAAAGTAACCAATATGTACAGACTTATAACAAGATTCCTGTACAAACAGTTCTTTTAATAAACGTTTTGAACACATACCTAAGTTAAAGTTACCTTGGTTTGTCTTTGGCAACTGTAGCTACACTATCTATATGCGAAATTACATTTTTGAGTCTTTTCAAATGCTTAAAATAGCAATTAACATAGGTAACATTAATTGCCACTTTGCTGCAAAAACATATTCCATTCTACCTTAGAACCACTGATTGATGTTGTTTTGTTCCCTAACAAAAGTTTACACTGCCTATTATCCAATAATAGATATTTGGTTATTTTAACTCTGAAGGATTCCTTTTTAAAAAAGAGCTTGACATTGCACATTTAGTAAAGAAAATGCGTGAATGCTGTTTTGAATTTTATTTCAGATACAATTCAAGGAACTCACACGCTATAAAAAAAAATGCAGTGTGTAGAAAAAGACAGCATGATAATGGTCAACTGCTTCTGCAAATCAGCTGAATGCTGAATAATCAAGACAAAAGCACCAGTCTCCCCACTGCGGCCTTCCTAATACTTGATGCAACATAACTTCTCACACCCACCTCTTTTAAAAGCAAAGCCAGGAGTAAATCAAAGGGAGCGTTTCCCTCTTAACTCACAAAAGTGCAAAGGCTTGATTACAGGGACCAAAACACTGTTTTGCTTTGGTTCCTCCCATTCAGAGTGATGCCTGTAATTAATTTGGGAATTACTGTGTCTGTCTGATCGTCTAAAGAACTTGACTTGAAAATTGGAGCTGATCTCATTCAAGAATAAATCAATGAAATCCCTCGGTCATAATTGCAAAATATGCCTCAGATGCACTATTTAAACTGGCTGTGAGCTAAGAGCCACAACCTCTAAAAGCTCAATCCACAAAAGCCTGAATGTTGATTCATTATGCACAGCTCAGCAAATTGTTGGATTTTCCTCTAAAGAGGGAAAATGTAATTCTATCAAGAGCAGTTCATTTTTGAAGCCTATTGTTTATTCTGAAAGACCATGAGGAGCCATCATTGTATTGTCCTCTAACAGCTTTTATTTGACAGAGGGAAACAGTGAGGGAAAAGGAGAGAGTCAGAGTGAAAGAGGGAAAAAAAAAACCTTGAAGCCATTCAAATGCAAAAAAACACTTCTATAGAGTCCTCGAATTGATGGCCCCAAAGAGGTTTAAAAGACCTTTCACCTCTATTCAAGTCCCCGGTTTCTGCCTACTTGATGACATAGGAAAACACTGCGGTATCACAGTGGTAAGGAGCTGAACCCAATAAAAGGGGTCAGGTTTCTGAATCCCCCCATTCTGCTTGGCCCAATTTCTGCTTGCGTCCATCAAGCAGAGGCCCAAACAGCTGATGCTAATTGATTCCCATGGTGCGGCTGAAGTCAATTCTCTTTAGCAGTTTAGTGGCTGGGGGTCATGCAAAGTGGCCCCAGGTGGGGGTAAGGCTAGGGAGGAAGGGGGGCAACACTTAAGCTGCCAGCTTGAATCAACAGCACTTCCTAAACATCTTAAATGTTAAAACAAATAGCCAAACAAGTTGACTACAACAAGTGGATGTGCCACATTTATCAAAGCTTCGAATCACTGACTCACTCTAAACATGCATCTATTTTCACATTCAGAAATACTTAATCACTCTCAAATTATTAAGTATTACAAACCTACAACTTAAGTGCATGTAAAAATAAAAATATGGGGAATCAATTAATCCACAGATATGATGAACATACATTGTTAGCGCAGAAACAATCACTGGGATTTAAAAAAAAAAAAGGCTGTAATCATTTTTTTTTTTTTTTAACTTTAGCACAGAGTATTTACTCCAAAGTCACAGAAGCCTGCAGTGCCATTCCTCTGAAGTAGTGGGAACAAGCCCCAAATGGGGTTTTCAAAGGAGTGGGCAAACTGAAAAGGACTAAACAGCACTCCGAGCTAAGCCAGAGCAGGAGGTGGGGGAAGAGGGAAAAATATAGCTCTTTTAAAGAGCTGGAGGTTAAGAAGAATGCCTTGTAGACCCCCCCCCTCTCTGCTTCTCCAAATTACATGTCTACACCCCTGCCACGGCCAATACACAGCTCAATGTTGACCTGAAAGCATAGGGGGCAAGTTAAGGAGTCAAGAAATATAAGGCCCATCTTACATCAAGATGGAAATATCAAACAGACCCAGTTCAGACTGAAATCATGTCAGAACAGCCAAACAGTGGAAACAAGAAATCATGAGGCTAATCAATGCTGAATGCAGGGGGAGCGTCTTTAATAACAACAGAAAACTGGTCTTCAGTTAAAGAGGAAAACTTTAAAAGGAATTCTATCATCACTAAAGACTGTATCTACATCACATAAAAACTTCAAAATCAAACATAGTGTCTGAATGATTATTTTTAAATACTCAAGTAGAGGAAACGCACCAGTTCTTAGAGAAGATATTTCAGCAGGAGGCAAACTTACAGTGGAAAATTGGAGCATACACGTGCATCTGCCAGGAAAAACACAACTTAGCCTTCCTCCCTCCTACCTTGACAGAGTGCAGCCGCATTTACAAAACACTATCTCCATCACAGGTTGTATATAAAATTCAACAGCCACCAGGAGCCCCATCGTGAGCCATAATGTTCCAGCTCCCTTCCCAGAGAGATGCTGGGAGATCTTACAGCTGGGAGCCCCAACAACAGTCTCTCTGTTCCTCCACAAAAACTCACTCTCCCTCCAACTGGCTCATTACAACATGTCTGCAACCCAAATATGGCACTCCAGTGGCCAACATTTGCTCCAAATCCAATCATTAAACCAGCTTGTCTAAATATATCTCGCTGGCATGGGCCAGTTCAAGACCTGACTATGAGTCTATGTGTATGAGGAATGATCAGAAACAGTGCTGCCTTAAAGAATATGTACAGTTACAGTATGCCTTTCTGAAGGGTTGAGGGTTTGATCTTTAAAATTGAAAGATTTAAAGTACAAAGTACACACATGAATCAAACTCACCACACTTCCTGCCCACCAGCATCTGTCCTGCCCCGCAGTGTCCTGGTTCTGCTGGCTGGGCCAGACTCTTGGACAGCTCATAGTCAGCCCCGGCAAAGTGAAGGTGGAACTGCTCCCGGTTGATAGATTTCCTCAGGGTCCTGATGGTCTTCCTGAGCCTTTTCTCTGAACGCCGACGTACACAGTTCAGGTCACAACCCTCTGCTGAGAGAAGCACTTGATACCAAAGTTGTTTCCAGGGCAAAGGTTTATTGATCCCACCTATAGCAAACTGGAATTTCATGCCTATTTTCCCACATGCTTACCTAACAAAAACACACCCTTAAAACACCAAACATATAAGAAATCAAGGAAATAAAACAGGAAAACACCTCGACCCCTGGCCCCAAACCTAGAACCCACCACCACTAGAGCCAAAACAGGAGATACTTTCACAATCTGCTTTGTTTAGTGACAAACAGTCAGCAGCGAAAAGGAGAGACCAAGACAGAAGATAACATCACACATAGGTCGGCAGAAGGCGAAGAGACCAACCTGTTACCTCCTCAAGATTCACATCCAGCTCAAACTCAGCTGTGATGGAGGAGCCGTCCTCTTCTCCAGCTTTCCTGCTGTAGCGGCTGCGTGTTCGCTGTCCAGACGAGGTGCAGCGCAGGCTCACATAGCTGAACTGGACATTTTCGGTGAAATGAAACCTGCTGTCTGTGAACACAGACACAACCATCACCCCAAAACAGACAACAGACAAAACAGCACAATTGTTGAATAATGTCACAGTTGTGATTGCAGAAAAAGAACATACTCTATGGATGAAAAAATTAATTAATTAATGAAAGTAGTCAAAAATAATCTAAGTAGAGCTGAAAGAGGATGTAGTGTCCCTGAAAAGATGTGTATTTGAAACTATTACGTTTCTTTTCACTAACAGCAAGCGATGTAAAAGACCATGCTGAACTCCTTTGGAGAGGCAAATACTACTGCAATCAAAAGCCCATTTGACTGATGGCTGGGTCAACCCGACAGAAAGGCATGCTATGGCTAATTACATCCTCCCCTGTCACGGCTAGACAAAGTGCTGCTCCAAGACATTTGAAACACTCAAAACCACATCACTTTCCCCACAAACTCTTTCACATTTGCCCTCGGTTTTTGGTTTTCTTTGAAGCAGCATTCACGTCTGCTTTATCTTCCTTAGATGCTGGCAGCCCTTAGTAAAACCAAAATGTTTTTCAACCAGTAACATGAAAGAGCTGTAATTCTAATCCTTGCGAAAGTGCCATCTAAAACTTGTGTTTGAAGGCATTGTTAAGTTTCCTGTGTAGCAACCTCTGTACCTGAGTGTGCTGAGTTTAAGCTCTCCCAGAGTTTCTCCTGACTTCGTTTTAAATTGCACTTCGCTGTGCCAGACTTGAAAGTAGCTGTCGTCTTAATGCGAGGAAAACCTGATTTTTCTGGACCTGCAGGACAGAGGAAAAGAAAATCTTGTCATTTTGATCTATTTATACATCAGCCGAAAACAAAGATTGACCTGAGCTGCTCCCAGGTTACTGTTTTGTGAGGCAGAGCAGAAAGATAGATGTAAATCTGGAAAGGTTTTGCAACTTGCCTAAGCAATGCAAGTCAGCGTTGCTCTTTTGTGCGCCAGCCAAGCAGGGCAGGGGCATTCCACAGGTCACCGTGTAGGAATCCTCCATCCCTGAAAACACACAAGAGGCCATGACACACAGACCGGCTCTGACAAAAGTTAGGGCCACAGGAGCCAAGTAAGAGAGCAAAGAGGAAGCGTGTAGAAACACGAAGAGTTGTTTTGTAGACTGAAGTTGACAATTGTTAGCACAACTAGATCTAAAACAACTCGATTTAAGCCCTTGTCAGACACAGGATTCTTAACATTGATGGCTTCATCAATCAGTTGCGGCGTTCATTCGTTCAGATGTGAGTCACTTCGATGTTAACGTTCCTTATGCCTTTATTTAGACTTAGTCACAGTAGAGACAGACAGAGACCACAGAACAATACCCACAGTACTTGGATGCCATGTGAGTGAATTTGGACTTTATAAATAAATAACAAAGTATGAAGCTAAAGTCAGAGTTTATGTCCAACATATTATGTTGCCATAATTTTCAATATGACGCTACCAAATCTACTCTGATTCTGCTTATTAAAGCTCTTACCAATTTCCAATTCAGACACTCTAAGCATTAAAACTGCAAGATCTATCTTTCATCACATCTAAATAGCTTAAAGGAGACATATTGTGCCGTTTTCACAAGTCAACACTACTTCCATCTTAATATGTCTGTGACTGTTTTAGATAAAATACCACAGTGATACAGTACTAAAGTTATTTTTTCAGCTCTGTTCACAGCAGCTGGTTTAAAGAGGTGGAGTCAGCACCTAAACTTCCCTCTACCCACCTCTCTTCTGCAGGGAGCGCCTCTATTAAAATCGTCTTTGCACAACCCATCTCCAAGGTACAATAAATTCAAATTTAAAGGCTGGATGTAGGGTTGGGTATCATTAAGATTTTGTTGGATTTGGTTCCGGTTTCAGTTTTGCCAATTGATTCTGCTACTTATTGGTTCCACAAAACATGAAAAAATAAGGGCAAATGTTTAAAAAAACAGTCCCTTGAGGATCTCGCTTAGTGTTTTTTTTTTGTGATCAATAACACTTGATTTTGCAATGACTTTTCACCAAAATTCCGGTGCAATTTGTGGAGCTTTATATGCGTATTTCTTTCTCAAAACTGGAAACATAAAGTGCATATAACATGCATGTTATTGATTTTTTTTTTTTTTTGTGCAATTTCTTACAACAGTAAGAGGAGACAGGAATGTGGGCAGACACACAGCAGAGGGTCACGGGGTGGGAGTTGAACCCGCGACCGCTACATGAGGACTGAGCCTCTGCATATTGGCTGTCTGCTTTAACCACTAGGCTACGCAGAGGCCCAGAAAATGTAATTTAAAATTAAGAACAAATTGAATTCTCTTGCAACTTTAATTTCATAAAACTAAGTCAGTAGATTTTTTTTTAAAGAATAAACTTAGAATAGATGCACAGAAAGTTTGGAGAAGATAATTAAGAATATGTGATAGCACAAAGATCCCATTTACATGAAAAAAACATCAAAATAAAAAAAAAATCACCAAACCAAATTGTTAAACTCCCTCGCGGACAACAAACTGAAGTCATCCAACAGTTTGGGGGGTAACTAGGGGTAACTCAGGGTAGCCTATCAGAACAGCAGAGCCAGTCTAGACCGCTCCCAGAATTGATGCGTGCGACTCCACGCCTCGTCAAGTGCGTGAAATTGGGCGAGGTGTCTGTAGAAAAGTAAACAAGATTCTGTTCATATGGTGTTGATCTTCTGCTTCTTTGTTTGATGTGTTGATTGTATGGACGTGCTGCGGGCGTCTCAAACTGATAAGCAGAACTGAAATATGAAAAAAACACTTTGGGTACCCACAACTAACATGCTCTTGTCAGTTCCAACTCGGAACCAACGTTTGCTTCTCATTCAAGCTGGATGATTGTATTTGGATCTGGGTTTGTGATATCACAGTACTCTGCACAGCGATAGAGGCAAGGTTGTATTATCTCTTAGGAAGATTTTAATTGCAATAACGAGTTAATCTGATTTGTGCTTCTATGCAACTCCACAAGTAGACTATGTATAGGACCTACATGCTGTTGGAGTTTACCCTTGTTGTTTGTGTACCGTTGTAATTACACGATCATGCGCTGGGTGATGGTGCAGTTTCTTTTCTGTAGTGTTGCGTTTCCTTTTGCCTGTTTCCTTTATGTTGAACAGGATCAAAAGAACAGATGTACTTGAACCTATATGTTGGTTCAGATCTGAAGCTGTGAGTTGAATTATTTCCTGTCGCTGCTGCTGGTGGAGGAGCTTATTTATAGGATGCTGCTATGGGTTGCATTTAACAGTATGAGCAGCATGGTCCACCTCTCAGCGAGGGAAAGGGAGAGTTTTATTTCCAGCATGTCAGGCTGCTAATAATAAGAGCGACATGAGTGATGGTGCCAAAGCCAGCCGGAGGTCAAGCAATGCAACACAAGCACTGAAAGAAAGAGAGTGGGCTCTCATTCGCCTAATCTAGGGAGCAAAACAAAGCAGCAAATGAAGTTTTACATTCTTTCTCTCTGTTTTGCTTCATACTGTATTTTCATGTCTCAGCTGACGTGGTAAAATATTTCTTTTTAATATGCACCTCTGCAGGAGTGGCGTATCCACCCTTTCTTGGCTACAGGGACCATCTGCTCAGACTGCTAAGACTCTGAAGCAATAAAGCAGTCTTGGAACAAGCTCAGCAGGACTCTAATATTGTTGGAGCTGATGCGGGGTAACGGCTCAGGTCTCCGAGCTGCCGTTCCTGCCGGTTTTTATTTCCCCCGTTCCCTCCTCATCAGCTCATCAGCTCTGAGACGAAATGCTCTCTTGCTGAAATAGGTTGTGATGAGTAATGGAATATGGAACTGTGCGTAAAAAATTGATGACACACACACCTCAAAAAGAAAAAAAAACCCTCCAGCCAGCGAGCAAACACACACCAACCCTGCAGACGGCAGCGTCTGTCCACTCGGCTCAGAGGAGATGAGGATGAACAACATCCTGGCAAGTACAGGGCGCAGGCCTGCCGGATGAGCATGAAACGTCTCCCCTGCTATTCTGAGTGGACGGGGGGGCAGGGGCGCTAAATATAACCTGCTCCTTTTTGGTGCCTGTCAGTCTATTTTTACAGCAGCTGAGGCCTTCCCAGGATGTCGTGGTCTTTTCTTGGATTATTACGTAATAAACATGATGCAATGAAGTCCTGAAGAAGAGAAAACTGTGTTATCGTAATAAAAGTTAACATTGGAGCGGGGGTATAACGAATGTGCTGATGACATAAATTCAAAGCAGTTTGGATGTTTTTGCAAAACCAAACGGAGCCAATCTTGGCAGTTTAAGAGCCCAGAGGATAGTTTGACATCCAGCTGTAACAGGAGTGACAAATTCATTTTTACTGTGGGCCACATCAGTGTTGTGGTGTAACGGCTATATAACTGAAACTACTCCTAAACACAATGTTAAATAACAGTTTCTGTATTGATTATTATTTATTCAAGTATCAAATATTGTCAACTTTGCAAGACTTTTGGCATAAAATATTTACATAAAATTCCAATTTAAGGTTGTAAAATTGGGAGCTTTGTATTTTTTGGAAGAATTTTTGCTTTAAAATCACACATGCTTGTTAAAAATTAAAATTAAATAAACAAAAATTACTTGATTTTTTTTTTTTTTTTTGAAAAACTGGCTCAAAAGTATGACTTTATATCGCGTATTACAAAATTTCTGAAATTGTGACTTTTTAACATCATACTTTTTGTTGTAAAATATCAACTTTCACAAAAATTGAAACTTTTGAATTTAAAATCAATCAACTTTCTATCCTAAAAAATACCCCCAGATACTTTGTCATAAAAAGCCCCCACCTTCGGCAGTGGCCAAAGGTGTCACCAATACTGTTCACAACATTTATGGAAACAATTTCTAGGCCTGCGGGGCTGAGGGGTTCCAGTTTGGTGACCTCAGGATTGCCTCTTTGCTCTTTGCAGATGATGTTGTCCTGTTGTCTTCATCAGGCGGTGACTTTCAATCATCCCACCAGCTTCACACTCAGGTGGAAACCAAGCGTGAAGAATCAGAGGAACCTGTCAGACAAATCTTTATCTCCCACCTCAAGCAGAGCTTTAACCACATCCTAAAGGAGGTGTGGAGCATTGAGTTGGAATGAGCCACGTTCCAAATTTCCATTGCTGAAGTGGCTGACTGGAGCTGTAGATGCACAGTCGTTGGTACCTGTCATGGCAGCAATACCCGAACCTGGTGGTGGACACCTCAGGTGAGGGAGGCCGTCAGGCTGAAGAAGTTCTACGGGGCTTGGCTAGCCTGTCGGACCCTGGAGGCAGCAGACAGGTACCGACAGGGCAAGCGGACTGCGGCCTTGGTGGTCTCTGAGGCAAAAACTTGGGTGTCTGAAGAGTTCAGAGAGGCCAAGGAGAGAGACTTTTGGCTGGCTTCAAGAAGATTCTGGCAAACCGTCAGGTGCCTCAGGAGAGGAAAGCGGTGCTCCATCAGCGCCATGTTCAGTGAGGGTGGTGTGCTGTTGACCTCAACTGGAGAGAGAGAGTCTGGTTGATGATCGAATCTTGGATTTAGGAGGAACAATGACCTCAGGATTGCCTCTTTCTTTTTGCAGATGATGATGTGGTCCTGTTGGCTTTATTGAGCAGGGACCTTCAGCTCTCTCTGGAGCAGTTTGCAACTGAGTGTGAAGCGGCTGGGATGAGAATCAGCACCTCCGAATCTGAAACCATGGTCCTATGTTGGAAAAGGATAGAATGCTCTCTCCGGGTTGGGCATGAAGTTCTGCCTCAAGTGGAGGATTTAGGGATCTTGTTCACAAGTGAGGGAAGAATGGTGCGGGACACTAACAGATGGATCAGTGCAGCATCTGTAGTAATGAGGGCTCTGTACCGTTCTGTTGTGGTGAAGAGGGAGTTGAGCCAAAACGCAAGACTCTCTGTTTACGGGTCAGTCTTTGTTCCTACCCTCACCTATGGTCATGAACTGTGGGTAGTGACCGAAAGAATGAGATCGTGAATAGAAGCGGCTGAAATGAGTTTCCTCTGTAGAAGTTTAGTCATCCAGGAGGGACTCAGTGTCAGGCCGTTGCTCCTCCACATCGAGAAGAAGCAGTTGAGGTGGTACGAGCATCTGGTGAGGATGCCCCCTGGACGCCTCCATCAAGGGTTGTTCCGGGCATGTCAGACCAGAAGGAGGTCCCAGGGTATGAAGGTAGACAAAAGTTGCTTCAATCAAAAAAGTAATATCTTCAATCAAAGAAAAAAAAACTATTCAAATGCAAAATTAAAATTGAAAAAATTATATATGTTGATTTTTTTCGAATGAAGTGAAAAAAGTTTTGAAGGGTTTTTTTTCCGTTTGAAGCGTAAAAAGTTCTGAAATCTTTTTTTTTTTTTTACACAAACTTCCCGCAGTGCAGACATGTTTGAGTGACAAGTGTCTACACCAACAACGTCTTTCTGACAAGCAAGTCATGGCTGCCAGCAAGCCGAGGAGTAGTGGAGCAGAGGAGCTCCAGAAACCGTCCAGAAACCGGACCCGGCTCTTAGGGGGACCCTCCTGCCAAAGGCCAGCCGGGTAAGGAGGAGATGAGGAGAATTAGGACAGTGGGAA
>JBAMYA010000018.1:9078680-9088871 GCA_037176975.1 Arrhamphus sclerolepis
CCCCCCCCCCCCCCCCCCCCCCCCCCCCCCCCCCCCCCCCCCCCCCCCCCCCCCCCCCCCCCCCCCCCCAAACCCCCAAACCAGCTTTTCACACATGTAAATCAAATACAGCTGTTTTGCTCAGTTTTATAAACACTGTCGATGTAACTGTGAGAAACTTCACATATACAGTCCACACAAACATGCATTCCTCACCATCAGATCTGATGATTCAAGCTCTGTCTCACAGAAAGTTGTTTTCCTTAGTGGTTTAAAGCTGGTCTTACCCAAACAGTTATGTCCATCGTGTGCCAAATTGAATCCATCATAACAAGTGCAGCGGTAATTGCCTGGTATATTGTTGCACTCATGTACACAACCACCATTGTACTCCAGGTCACATTCCTCAATATCTGAGGAGCAAACAACACACAAATGTATGTTATTTTGATTTTTTTTAAGGCCTTATCCAAAATTAAGAGTAAAATGTGAATGCATGGAAGTGCATAACATCTATTATGGAGGAAAAACAAATCAACATTTTTCAGTCTCTCTGTCAGACATAGTTAAAGAGCACTTCCATAAAGTAACATGCCCTTATTAATATTTAACCATCACAAACAAGTGGCAAAACAATCTCTGGAGGTTTTTTTTTTTTTTTAGTACAAGCTTCACAAACTTATGCATTACCTTCGCAGTGTTTTCCATCCCCTTTAAACCCTGCTTTACACGTGCACTTGTATGAGCCTTGGGTCGTCTGACAAATAGCATCAATGTGACAGCTATCACTTCCCTCCGCGCATGGATCTGCTGAAATCCATATATGTATGACTTCGTTTTGTTTTTAAAAACATCACACAACATGTCAAACAGCACGCTTTTCACCATATGCGTGCTTTTGTGATTTTTTAATTTGCAAGAAAGCACACAAATGACAAGGTACAAGTCTGACAAAACAAGCACATTTCTGTAGAGATAATAGCTGCTTAAAGGTAATATCAAAAATCAAGAGTGAAATAAACTTATAATAATAATAATTTTAGAAAGTTATATGAAAATTAACAGCATAAACATCCCACCACCAAGAAACGTTTTAAAATGCAACAGTTTTTGCAACTAAAAGAAGATGTAACAAGAAGTGGTTGCTGAAACAAGAGCTCCTGAAAGCGTGCGTAAAGCAGCTTTCCTCCCGACTGGAAAAACGCAACACAAACACACGCACTCTCACTACAGTCCCACCTCGAATCTCTGGAAGCGCTACACTTTGGCGACTATTTAACAAGAGCAAAAACAAACAAAAGTCCCTTGTAGACCAAATAGCTCCCATGGTGAAATGTTCCAAGTTTAGAGGTCTTCTCAAAAGGACGAGTACGCACTGAAGTCGTGACCGAGCGTCCGCCTCATTTTCATTCTAGCCTGTCAATCTGCTTCACAAGGGGCTTTTTGAAAAGAGAAAGGAGTGAGTGACTGTCTCAAAGAGAGTGAGAATGAGACCGTGCGTGCGCGTACATGTGAGAGTTGGAGAGGGGGGAGGAGGGGGGCACTGAAAGCGTCAAGAGGCTGCTAACTACTCACCGGAAGTACTGAATGAATAAAAGGGGACAATAGTAATGGTCGCAGGATGCTTTTACTTAGAAAGTCACACACGGAAGTTCTACACTCAAACATTGTTGCGTCTTGAACCAGCGTCTGTTTTAATATCGACTAATGTATTTTTTGTGATATAGAAAACAAGTACTTTTACGAAGAAGTCATTGTCATTAAAAAAAAAACAACCCACGACCTTGTTAACCAGCAATTTCTAAGAGAGTACCCTTAGTTAAAATGACGTGGTTGCTAAGCAACGATCGTTACTTTTTCCAACTTCGTTTTCAAATGACACCACCTTTAATAAACACGATGAACTCAAACGTGCTGCCTTGTATGCTTGAGTTTCAAATGCCAGTTGTTACACTTAGCAATACAACGCTTAACGTGTGCTGCTTTACCGGTAAGATAACACTTTTACCCCGTTGACGCCCCAAACGGCCTTTTGTGTCCTAGAAATTTTAATTTTTATACATTTCAGTAATTTTGACAGAAAAAAAAGGTTTAAAACCGTTTATCAACTGGGCCTCGTCCATTTCATTGGTACCACAGATATTCAGACAACCTAACATTTTTTTTTAAATATATCTTAACTTTAATTTCATCCTACCTGTATCCCCATTCTATTGACCCGTAACAAAAATACTTGTTACTTACCAATATGTTTTTTCCCCAACCAGCAAAACAATTTAGTAACAGCAGTTCAACGCAGTTGTGTTTAGTGTGTCGTAGCTCTTTGGCGCCACCTGCTGGTGCTGATAGGTACCACAGACACACGTCTTTTCCCCCCAATTTTATTATACAGATCTAGTTTGTGGTACAGTATACAAAAAAGCGTACAAAAACATACAATGCATGTTCAAAAGAAGTGCACAAAATTAAAAACAGACTTTCTTAAAGGCTCTACACCAGTTTCATCCAATTTTCAGTTCAAAAAGGTTGCGCAATAAATAAATATAAATTACATAAAAATCATAATGGAAAGATCAGGTAATTCATTAAGGCACATCTTACATATCAAAATGTACCTTACAAAACATTATGGCAACTCCCTAAGGACAAAAAAAGCTTATTTTCCAGCTTAAAAGGAAGCAGTACATCTCCTTTTAATAAGAATCATAGAAATGTTCAGCATTTAACTACCCTGCCGCAGAAAAGTTTAAATATATTAAGAATTTTACAGAGCAATGCCTGTCAATTCACTTAGTTGAGCTTGGTTACAAAAAATAAAAAAAACAGAAAAGCAACCGTTGTCACTGCAGTATTCATTTGGGACAGTATGCACCACGGCTGTGCAATATGAGCATTATTTTTAATATGACATACCTAAGTATATCTTGACACAATGAATTATGTAGAGAATGTCACCTTATTGCTGAAAAAAATGGATGCTTTTAACAAGTCAATTTGGTAAATAAGGCTCTATCACACTACATTTAAAGAGTAAAAGTGACAGAAAGCCCCACGGCACTTCTCACATTCAAAATGTCTGCATAGTTTGAACCTTTAACAACTGTTTTTAAAGATAAATTATAACCACAAATATCAAACATTTTTCTAAGAGCATTTTTTTTCTGGCCAAAATGTGAGGTAATCATAAAACATAAGCAAGGTCTCCTGGTTTAGTTTCTGACATCAAAGGGAATGAGAATGGTGGAGTTCACTTGGCGCTACCCATCAGTTTCTATGTTTCCCTGCAGCTGAAGCCCTTTCCTGTACAGAGGACAAGTTAAAATGCATATCCTCAGAGAAACGCATCTGATGCAACAATATGATCAAACTGCCTTAACATAGAAGGATGTGTTTTCAGCACCTTTCAAATGTAGTGGTTTGCTGTCCCTGTAGTTTTCTTAAAGGTTCATATATACCATGAGCCAAATGGCAGAATTTACTAAGTCAATTTAAAAAAAAAAAAATTTGCTCTACAACATGCAATGTCATTTCATTGTAGACTGTACAAAAGAAAGAAATAAGTCGCTTTTGTCATTCCAAAAGGCAAAGTAACATACTGCATGCAAGGTCTAAACATCTATCCAAGTGAATGTGCACAAACTGCTGAACAAACCAAAATGGAGTGTTTCAAATTTGAGGCATGCTTAATCTGTGCATATGTCCGAGGGATAATTTATCCTAACTACATACCTATTAAAAGATCGTTACATGTACGAAGGACAGATGTGCTAATGATTCCTGGTGTTAGTAAAAGCCATATGTGTATACTATAAAACAAACAAACCTCTCAGTACTTACTGAGCAAACAGATACAAAAAAAAACATTGCAGCAACAGTTGAAGACTCACTTCAACACACAGAAAGCTGGTATTAGAAATAGCTGGTGTCTTTCATATTACCCCTTGACAAAAAAAAGACAAAATAGATGTCCTGATAAGAAAATATTTACAAAAAACTGATAACAAAACGTTACATAAAAAAATATCTGAATCAAAACTTGGTTTAATCTAAATTTGTGTCCTTATCCTATAAATAACACTAATGCCCTGAATTTTTTTTTATTTTTTTCATTTCAATAAAACAAAGAACTCAATTCTATACAAAGTTAACAAAAAAACAAAACAAAAAAAAAACAAAACAGAAAAACATAAAGTAATATCACGTAAACAAACATCAAACTAACTGATCTAACAGAGGGAGTGGAAATGAGGTCTGCCACTGGAGACAAATCCAGGTGGATGTCTTGGATAACCCCACAAGGGGATAAAATAAAGGCATTCACCAGGTTTTTTTCACGTCTTCTGGCAGCTGAGGCAGATGTGTCTCGGGCAAGTGTGCAGCCACTTGTGTGGGTGCCAGTGTCTTCTGTTTTTTGGAACTGCAACAGGGCTTAAAAAGTCGAGGATCGATAATCACCTCTCCAAACCGACCCTTGTAGACAATCCCACAGCACACCTTTTGTCTGAAAAGACAAGGAAATATCATTTAAACATTTTTTTCATTAAAAAGGGACGGTGCATAATTAACTTGTCCTGTCATAAACTTCAAAACAATGCCTTGCCTTTTCCAGTAGGAACGGTCCAAGAAAGAGAATATGGAGGGAGTCGAGCGTCTTTGTTTCGACTCGATGTCTGAGCCATCATCTGACTGGTTGCTGTAACTGGGTGACTGGGCAGGAGACACGCTGGAGGTTGTGCTGTGGGCATCTGAGTCTGCTTGAGAAAAAAAAGAAGAAAAACACTTGAGAATCAGGGCATTTAACTGGAATTGGTTTTAAAAAAGAAGGAAAAAAAAGTTAAAAATGTTCACATTTTATCCAGATCAATAATTTTCAGTTCACTTAGAGACTTAGAGTTAATCAGAAATTATATTGTCAACTTGCATCTAAATTAGAAGTTTCTAAATTAAATGGACCCTCAATTAGCCATTTTACATTATTTTGAGGATTTTAGAAAAATCTTTTCAGTTTCTGCAACAAACAGTTCTAGCCTTGTTTAACCACACCACACACAAAAATGAATAAATGCCTAAAAAGCTTTGCACAGCAGACAAATATCTTCCAAATTCCAATCTTCCTTAAATTTCTAATTAATTTCATTTTTTATGTGGCCACTTGTTTTAGTTTTAATGTGTGCCTGAGAAAACATGCACTTAAGAGTAAATGCCCTTTTCTACAGAGCCATAAAAAGCTGCCTGACATTTAAAGCAGTCGGTTCAACCTAAAAAGTACATAGTTAACCCACAGAGCTAAACTAACATGGATGTAGATTAAAATGACAAGAACTTGTGAGACTGAGTTGTTCTTCATCTTCCAACATTCTAATAAATGTTGTAATACATGTATAGTGTGAAAGAGGGGATTAAAAAAGAAAGACAAACAAAACTACCTACTTTGTCTCTTTAATTTGTGAAGCCTCTTTAATTTGCTTTTTTTCTTGCCATCACTGTTCTTGATTTTCTTAGGTTTTGTCACCTTAAAACCTGGACCAGCTCTGGCATCCACCACCTGAGCAGAGCAAGCAAACAAATGTCAGAAAGTCATTTAAAAAAAAAACAAAAAAACAAAAAAAAAACAAAAAAAACGGACTGCACCTCATTTTGAAGCACTCGATGCAATTCACACTACAAACCACATTCATCAATTCATGCACATCACATTATTACAGCACTAGATTTAGCACAAAAACATAACTATAGTGAAAAGAAGCAACACTAACATGATTCCAGTTCTTCTTGGAACCATGAGGCAGCTTCTTCCACCTCTTCACCAGTAACACACATGCATTGCAGATGTCTCCAACACGATCCTCTGAGAGCCTTAACACACGAATGGGACAAATTAAGTCAACAAAAAGTTTAAATGTCAAGCTTAGCACCCTGATACAACAATTACACATCATATGCATAAATTAAAGCAACAATGCACTCGTTAATGCAACACTAAAAGTGGAGCAGAAATGAATAAAAGAGCTTACCCAAAACAGAGCCTGAACGTCTCCTCATACCGACTGCTGTCTGTGAAGCGAGAGCTGGAGGACTTGGTCTTGCAGATGCAACATCCTTCGTTACTCCGATAAATCTTTGATTTGTGAAAGCCAAACATGGTCTATTTTCTTGATCCACGTATGACCAAAAATAAAAATAATAAAAATCTGAGAATGAAAAGACAGCGTTGGTAAGTGTCCCAGTGCCCGTGAAAAGCAGCGCGGGTGTCTGCAGACAGTTGTGCTTTCAACTGTTCAAGGGGGGCGGTCCCTATACGCACACACAAGACACAAGCAAATCCATTTAACCTGCAATTATAACAAATCGTGCAGACACACGCGTCTTAATAACTAGTACAGTAAATAAAGCGAAACGCTAAAAGCGTCTCTAAATCTGGAAAACCAACGATGTTAAAGTATCTTAAGGAATTTAAAGCCAAGTCACGAGGGACTTACTGACACCACACCAACAGTACAACGGCGTGCATCTGGTTGAGCAGATACACAAACCAAACTTTGGGACCATCTTAGTAAAGTTGTGCATTTAAGTCAAGTTTATGACCGAGGATAAATCACGCAGACGTTACACCCACCACACATAGTGCCACTGGAATCTAGTATTAATGTATTTTTTCGTAAAATATTTATGTAGAAATTCTCGCGCTTCATTGCGTACAAAAACATACAATGTATTTGATCTCGCATGGTGTTGAAAATGTACATTTGTGTGAGCTGAATACTCAACAAAACAAAAAGCGGGCAGCTGCGCTTTCTGAAGTCATGAAACAAAAAGCTACCGAGCGATTCGTGGAATAACGCGTGCCTAAATAATTACCAACATAATTATCAGCTGGACGTAATTCGTGTATGTTATTAAATTATTTAATATAACATAAAAGTTACCGAGAGACCATCTTTCCCTTTAAATTCAAACTTTTGCCCGGTAGTGCGCCAAATATGGCTCATTGTTGTTAGCTGTTAGCACGGCTGCTAGCCCCAGCTACCATTACCACGCCACGCTCTCCTTCACTTCCACGTTATCTCACTGTCTACACGGTAAAGTCTTTGAAACCCATACGTCAGGTTACGATTACGTGCCGTTATAAGATGTCTCCTCGTAAGTAACAATTCAGCAAAAGTTTCTTGGGTGTAATTTCTGTATAAAGGAAATAACAGCGTACTTACTGAACAAAAACTTTGAATCTTCACCGTGTTCTTTTCACGCACTGCGCATGCTCTTACTACAAATGCATACAGCTGGCCATCAGAATATAATTTGCATAAAAAAACGGAATGAAAGGGTGAGACACAATGACCATATAAGGATCGCAGCCGTTTGGTTTGAACCTGCAGTAGACCAATCACTGCTTTCCGCTCGAACACGGAGGACGTGAATGATGGGAGGCGTAGTGAGTGAGCGGGAACTCGTAGTTGTGAATGTGTCGCTTCTGAACTCAAAGTCCCATAAACCACCTGGTCGAGAGCTTCAAAGAAAAACAGCCCTCTGACATGGCGCGAACAAGTTGTTTACATTTTCACAGCTGAGAAAGCACATACAACAGACTATATAAATGTGTTAACAGCGTGTTGACGTCACTGCAGTTAATTTTATCATAAGTGATTAAAGTATATCAACAATGAAAATTTACACTGAAAAATACTATTTGATAAATACAAGCATTATAGTTCTACTGTATATTGTAAAGTATTTGTTTGTAGCAATAAAATACTATGACGTACACAGTACTTCAAAAAAGGGAAATTAGTTTTAGAGCTGCAACAAATTAATTTACAAACCATATTTGTACATTGATCTTTATACATTTTCTCAATAAATCAATCATCCAATGTGACGCATTACAGATGTTTTATTTGTAATACATTTTTACACTGTACACTGTTGCTCACTTAGTAAACACTACATTACACAGCTATCTTGATAGATGAACAACTGCACCGGAAAAGAAAAAAAATTATATATCTCCCAAGACTTTCATGTGCAGGTCATACACAGATGAGTACAACACAGTCATTCTAGATGTTGTTGGCACAGGGGAAAAAAAAAAAAAGAAAAATATGTCCATCACATGTCAAATCTCTTGTTCAGCACAATAAAGTTCAATGTATGTGATGGAGAAGGGTCCAGTAATGTCTCAAATTCCTCTTGTGGATATTGCATAGCAAGAAACCATGATGACAAAATTCAGGAGATGGGAAAGAGCAGTCCTATTTGCTCCTTGCAAGGTACTCATGAAGCCATAATTAAACACAGCGTACTCGGATCATTGTGTTTTTAGCGGAGACAACAGGGCAAAAATGTAGTGTAAGGGCTGGAATGGCGGTGTGGGAAAGAGCTTTTTGGAGGTATTTACACGAAGGCTGTCATTGTGATCCACTCTGCAAAGAAAGCTGGGTCAAGCATCACTAAAGCAGTTGTGTCTGGAATACAGGATTTTATGTTTTCCCGGATCCAACTGAATATACAGTTCATCACTGTCTTATTATCATGCAAGACGGACCATTTTCTCTGCTGAAAGTATTCAATGGAAAAGATTTGCATACATGTATTTTTGCCAGGGAAAGGCCCAGACCTGACAGCCTTTTATTCCTATGTGAGTGAAGCATCTTTCACTCTACAAGCCTCCCTGCCATACACATACTTATAAAGCATACTTCTACATCATTTGCTTTAAACTCTGCATTATGACATTGTAATCAGAGTTGACAACAGAGCAAGCAACTTGACTGATTTAACAAAATAATACTGTTTTTATCTGAAAATATATTAACAGTTTTAATCCTCGCTTTCCCTTAAATATAGCCGCTGTCAGCAGTTCACGATAACAATGAAAATATTAGCTTTCAGTAAAACATAATAGCACAAGGTTGTCATTAATAATGTGAAAATCATGGTTCATAATAGAAAACATATTTTCAACATCTAATGTCAACATCATTGAGGATAAAAATAACATATTCTGGAAGGCTCATTGCACTTAATATATGGCAAATGTGACAGTAGCTTTAATATAAGCCAGAAAGGTTCCTTTGTTCAAGTCTGTTCCTGCATATAAAAGGTTCGATCACTCATTTCAGTGGTCCCCAGTGTTCTTCCTGTTCAGGTACAACTGGTGGGAAGTGGTTTGGTTTAAATACCAACACCTTTGACTAGCGAAGCCTCCAGGGTGATATTAAACTCCTGCAGAGTCTGTAGCACTCTGATCAGAGAGTTTACCAGAGAACGGTCCTTAATCAGTGCAGTGTCCTCATACATCTGTGCAGTGATTGGACAATCGGCAAGCAGAGCAATCCAGTGATGCAGCAAATGGTCCCTGAGAGAAAAAGACACAAGTGGATTGAAAAAAATCATCTTTACTTAGCAGCACATTTCGATTATATATGTGCTTAGAACAAAAATCACAATGCCCATTCTGTCAAGGTAATGCCCACAAATTCTAAACACATGAAACCAACAAGCAAACCCTTTCAATTGTAAAGGTGGAGATTTACTTTCACTGATATATTACAAAAACATTCAAAAGTCTAGTGATTAGGTTTATACAGTTGTGTTCAAAATCATAGTGAGTTTTTTTAAAAAGCGAGTAATGCTCAAATTCCTCATAATAGCTTTTATTTCTAAACACAAATGCATTGGGAAGACTGTATATTTTTCTTCCAAATCAAAACATGACAAAGACTTTAAAATTTGTTACCGTTTATTTTACAGAACGTGAATAAAAATTAATATGAGGCTGTTCAAAAAAAAAAAAAGTGTGAATTTTTCTTTCCAAACTCAAATATTAAAGTGAGAAATGCTAGAACATGCATCTTTCCTGTGAATCATTAAGTTGTATAACTGCTGCTTCACATTTATTGTTACATGGAGTCGACCAACTTCTGGCACCTGTCAACAGGTATTCCAGCCCAGGATGATTGCACCACATTCCATAATTCCTCTGCAGCCCCTAGACCCAAGAAGAACAACCTTGCTTTCATCAGTCTAGAACAGTGTTTTTCAACCCTGGTCCTCAAGGCACACTGTCCTGCATGTTTTCGATGTTTCCCTGCTCAACCACACCTGGTTCTAATTAGTGGCTCATTGACAGATTTGCGTAGACCTTAAAGACAAGCTGATGGCCATCCAATCAAATGTGACTGAGCAGGGAAACATCTAAAACATGCAGGACAG